>JAPPVO010000003.1:42594754-42639200 GCA_030407325.1 Camellia japonica | reverse complement strand
TCTGTTTTGCATTCCCTGTTGTGTTTTCTGCTTGGCACTCTCTGTATACTGTACACACACAATCTGCTTTCTGCTTTGCATACACTGTACACTGCACACACTGCACACCATACACACACAATCCGCTTTCTACTTTGCATACGTTGTACACTGCACACGTTGCACACCATATACACACAATCTGCTTTCTGCTTTGCATACTCTGTACATTGCACACACTGCACACTGTACACACACAATCCGCTTTCTACTTTGTATACATTGTACACTCACTGTTGCCCTTTCGCTTCCTACAGCTATGAGTGTACGCCTACTTTCCGAGACTTGCCCCAAAGACAGAGGTAGAGATGCTGCCTATTATGCCGTACTCTCACCGGTACGACGGGAGTGCCAACGAAGATCCCGAGAGTCCTTTCCTTCCCCGCCGGTACTTCGATACCATGACCACGGATGAGGTAACTCAAGCTTCTCTGTTTATTTCCATTTTCCTTCGATTCTGACTCATATTGCAATATCTGATGATAGCTAACAATCTACACATTCTTCATTTACAGATCACTTAGCAGCCCTGGGCGACGATGCCTTAGGGAGTCGGGGATCAGTTCGCTGGTGCCCGAGGGGCTTCGCGCTTCCGGATCCTACTTGAGGGCCCAGTTTGTCAGGCGTGGTTCTTAGGGGAGTGATTCTTATGCCAGACCATCAGCTCACCCGAGCTAGTAGTTCCGATGCCGCCTCCGACGTACATGAGAGCCACAGAAAAATACACTATGCAGGAGATGATCGACTTCACTAGAGGTTGGGATGTCGACTTCTTCCGAGTTGATGGTGATTACATAGCCTTTATCCAGACATACCTCATGCCACCCCTGACCGGGGCCCGTGGAGATAAGAGAGCGAGGGCTCCAGCTACGGGAGAGAGAGGCAAAGGGGTCGGGGCGGCCAGGACCCATAGCAGGAGAGGCTCTGGGGCGGGACGGAGGGCTGGGTGGCCAGAGCTACCTACCACACTCACCTACCAGCGACATATCGGGGAGGCTTGCCAGATTCCCATTGAGCTCGCACTAGCCGGGCATGAGCTTGTTGTGTTCATGGCCCGACTCCAATATGTACCATACTTTACATTCTACATCTTTACTTCATTTCAGTTATGCTTTATAGAATACTAATCCTCTCAACACACTTACAGGCACCCATAGAGTACACCGGGCAAGCCCTCGAGCTAGTGGCTTCGCTGACGAAGATGGTATAGAGGAGCATGAACCTGCTCAGCCTCTACAAGATTCCAGTAATTTACTTTAATTCACACTTCATGCCATGAAACTTCCTGTCGATACATCAGCATTTCAAACATAATCTATTCCACACTGCACTGTTCTGACACACTGTACTCAAACATTGCACTCAAACACTGCATTTGATATACACCACAATTGATGTATTTGACAAACTACCCTTTTCAGATCCCCGGCACATTGGACGTTCCAGCAAGAGCTGCAGCAGGACCATCATCACCTCCTCCGGTGATAGGGAGAGAGAGACGAGAGGTTCCAGCTCACAGCCGAGGCAGAGGTAGGGGCACCTGTGACTAGAGTGGCCCTTCAGAGCCCGTTCTGGACGAGGATGATGACGAGATGAGTGAGGACGAGGAAGCAGCGAGTCCACAGTAAGAGTCATCTGAGGACGAAGAGGGTGATGTTGGCTCCGATTCTGAGGGTGAAGATGATGCTGAGGCTGGTTCAGCAGCTAGCTCAGACACAGGGGCCTCTGATAGTGGCGCCGATGGTGATAGCTCTGAGTCCATGCCCAGGAAGAGGACGAAGAGGGCCTCGATCCTGAGGTGGATGGCACTGATCTAGATGTTTTTTGCTTAGTCTCTTTTGCTTATTTCTTTTTTAGCTAGTAGTGTTAGCACATTGTATAGTTTTATTTTCTTAAAAACTTGTACCCTTTTGTAAAAAGAAACCGTGATTGGAATGAAAAATTAGCTTTTGATAAAAAGTGTTGTGTTTTACATTCTGAGCATCGCATTGCACCATTTTACACAAAAACAGGATTTGATGAAAATTGAATATTGTACGTTGTATTGGCAACTTCTTGATCAGGTAATGAACTGACCAACACATAACAACAGAGTAAGACAACTCAATGAACAACTAATGCAACAACTCGATAAACAAAACAACAACTCGATAAGCAAAACAACATCACTACAACTCAATAAGCAACAACAAAACAACTCGATAAACCAAGAGAAACAACATAAAAAGCGACTCAACAAAACTCTTAAAAGAAGGTAGCAAAATGCACCAAGAGTAGAACAAAACACAGGTTCTTAGCACTCCCAACACATAGAAAAGCCATAAGAATCATGTCGACTATAGACAGAGGTTGTCGGCCACCAAAAAAATGACTATCGGCCATTAGTACTGGCCCGTCGGCTACAAAGTGGCCGGTCGGCCACTAATGCAGGGAACCTCCAGATTGCTGCCACCTGTCTTCCACTTAGCACCTTATCTTCTACAAAAGTTGGGACTTCGTAGTTTTTTCATTCCAGCTCTTTTTTGCCACAAATGGAGCCATTCTTCACCGAAAAACTCTCAATTTGGATTGCAACTCTGGATGGCTCAGAAAAAGTGAACTTCCAGGGTTTCAGGATAAATGCACTATTCCCGCTGAGTCGTACCCCGCTGTGTTTTCCGTTCCTTTAAGCCGCGGCTAGATGTTGGAACCCGATTACACATGTGTTTAACTTTGAGGGGCAAGACATGTGTCCAACAATTGAAGAATTCCAAGTTTTGATGGAATCCTGGCGTGACGAAGAAATCCTGCCTCAGTCCCGTTTCAATCACATCCAAGCTTTAGAGCGGATGTGTGGGCTCACTTTACATGATGCTCGATCTTTAGTTCACAACGGAGAACTAGAAATTCCCAGTTTGATTCATCAATGTTCTGAAGCCGGCGACCGTCTTTAGCAAGGTTTTCGGCAATATGCCCTTTGCTTGTATATGTTGGCACATTTTCTTCTTGCCCCTGGTTTCGGAGGGTCTAGCATTCGCTTGACCGGAGTTACTCGAGGCTTGAAAGAGGGCAAGAGCTGCATTGGCCTGACACTAGTCGAGACTTTGATGGGCTTGGATGCTTTCCATCGCCGGGAGACAACCAAGTTCGCAGGAAGTCTACTACTCTTGCAGGTAATGTTTCCCACCCTGCTCACATGTGTTTCTCACATCACTCGACCCCCAAGCTCTGTTTTTCTCTCTAAAACCCTTTCTCACTTTTTCTCTCCACATACATCTCTCTATTCTTTAATCTCTCTTATTTTTCATCCCTCCCCAGATATGGCTCACGGACAGGTTGAAAGTAGTGGACTCTTGCCCTGCATATTCAGCATGCGGCTATTTCTTTTGCCAACGGCTAGTTGATTTCCTGAACGAAGGATAGTGGTGCCATTGGATGTGCAACAGATCTGCTGCTGACATTGCTTGGCGTTGCCCCTAGTTTGACCTGCCCGAGATGAGCTACAGCATGTCTCAACAGCCTGGCATTCAGTTGATTGGCTTGACACACTGTGTCTTCTATTTTCCCTTTCGGTTCAGGCGTCAGTTCGGACATGACCAGACTTGCCCAAAAGAGGGGGTAGAGTACCCGGCTTCATTTTCGATCCGAGGTTCACAACTAGCTCGATATCCCACTGCATGGAGGACAAGAGAACTTCTAGCCCCCGCTCCCAATTTCAGTTACACCCTTTCTAGCGAATGCATAGCTTGGCTTGATGATGAGGCGCAAACAGGGCCTCCTTTAGCATCTGAAGCTTCCACAAGCTCTGGGAGGGGACATAGAAACACCTGACTCATCTGTGCCCTAAGTTTATTGCTTTGATCTAACTTTCAAGTTTTCCTTTTGAATGTAATAAAAAGCAACTTTGATTTGTATCGAGAGTTGGAGAACTCTGTATTGAAATCAATGAAATTGGAGTTGTGGGCACTGAAAATTTTTTGTTTGGTCCAAAAATGGTCTAAGTTATAAAAAGATTAATTTGAACAAATTAACTTTTATTAAAACTTTTCAAAACCATTTTCGATAAGGATCACAACTGGACGCACCCAGAATCTAACCTTGAGATGTACAACCTCGAATCCAGCAAACAGAAAGTTGCCCCTTGTCTGAATAGCACTGCTCAACATTATAATAAGCTCTTATCTCAGATAAGGATTACAACCGAGCTTTCAGATAACTAGCAGACAAAGATGCCTTGATCAAACACATGGACACAGTTGATTTGGAAGTGTTTATGGATAGACTTCAGAATGAAGTTGCCTATGTATCCCGAAGACGGGAATCAAGCCTTACGTAGTTCGGTTCGGGTTCACTCGGGTATTAACACTCTCCTTTTGCGCTCTAACTTTTGCCAAGGCCGCCCTTTATGGGTTTTCAACCTTGTGAGCTTAGTTTTTCTCTTTTCTAATTTTGTGCTCTAAATTTTGCCTGGGTCGCCTTTTCGGGTTTTCGGCCCAGTAAGCCTCTCAAGGATAGTATTTATTCAACTTGTCCATGTTGATTGGTTGGGAGAATTCGAGGCCATCAAGGTCCATAAGAATGGCAGCTCCACCCACCAAATAGATTTGATGATGTAAGGATCAGTCCAATTAGGTCTGAACTTGCCCCTAAGGTCATAGATGGGAGCTCGATTGTCTTTGAGAACCAAATCCCCTTCTTTCAGATTCTTGGACTTAACTTTCTTGTTGAAAGCCCTGGCGATTCTGCATTGATAACCTTGGACGTGGTACAGTATTTTCAGCCTCCTCTCGTCCAACAACATTAGTTCCTCGAACCTACTCTGCTGCCAATCCACTTCTGCTATCTGGCACTTAGCTATAACTCGCAGGGACGGAACCTTAACTTCAATCGGCAGAACAGTTTCCATCCCATAAATCAAAGAATACGGAGTTGCCCTAGTAGATATTTGAATTGATGTCCTGTAGCCCTAAAGAGCAAATGGCAATTTGTCTGGCCAATCCCTGTAGCTTTCGACCATCTTCTGTAGAATGTGTTTGATGTTGGCAGCCTCAATAGCTCCGTTGGTTTTGCGGCCGATATGTGGATGACTTATGAAAAGCCACGTTGTATTTTTTTTAGAAGTCGATCACTTCTTTCTTGAAGTGGGAACCATTATCCGAAATGATGTCATTTGAGACCACATAACGACAGATGATATTATTCCTGATGAACTTGGGTACGTGCGACGCTTTCAGCACTGCGTAGGATTGGGCCTCGACCCACTTTGTAAAATAGTCTATTGCCACCAGGATATACTCATGCTCGTTTGACCCTTTCAGAGTAACTACCCCAATAACGTTAATTTCCCAGACTGAAAATGGCCATGGTGAAGTCATGTTGTACAGCTTCGACGGTGGGATATTTATGCGATTTGCATGAATTTGGCATTTGTGGCATCGCCGAACAAAACCAATACAATCCTCCTCCGTGGTTGACCAGTAGTAACCCTGCCTGAGAATTTTCCGAGCTAGCATCACTCCGCTCATGTGCGATCCGCACTCTCCTCCGTGAATGGCCTCCATTAGGCGCTTCGCCTCTTCTGCATTGACACACAGTTTATGCATTCTCAGATGACCTCATTTGTACAATTTACCCCCACAGATGATAAACTGAGCAACCATTCGCCGTATCGCCCTTTTATCTTTGGTATTTGCCCCGAGTGGATAAGCCTCATTTTCTAAGAAGTTCCAGATATCATGATACCAGGGGTTTTGATCTTGTACTTCATCTATTACAGCAATCAGTTCGTAGGCCGGCACATACATCTGTTCAATAATGATCGGATGCATCTGGACTCCCAAAGGGATGTCTATCATGGAAGATAGAGTTGATAAAGCGTCAGCGAACCTGTTGTTCTCTCTTAATAGATGCGTGAAGGTTAGCTTCTCAAACCTGGGAATCAGAATATCCAAGGTTTGGTGATAGATTTTCATTCTTTCTTCCTAAACCTTCCAGTCTCCTTTTGCTTGAGACACAACCAGGTTCGAGTCCCCAATGACGTCCAACCGTTTTGCCCCTAGTTCCAGGGTGGCTTCTAAGCAAGCGATACATGCCTCGTATTCTGCTTCGTTGTTCGATACCTTAAACTGGAGTTTAAAAGCTAAAGGTATAGGGAATTATCGGGTGCTATCAGCAACACCCCTATCTCATAACCATACTAGTTAGACGCTCTGTCAAAGTACATAGTCCAAATCTCTTCTTTGACCTGCAGAATGGCCTCATCTGGGAATAAATACTCTACTGCTTCATCTCCCTCCACTAGGTGGTCAGCTAGGAACTCCGCTACCGCTCTCCCCTTCACAGACTTGCGAGTCATATACTTCAAATCAAATTTGGAGAGAAGAAGCAACCAACGGGCTAGCCTACCTGTAAGTGCTGGTTCTCGAAGAGATATTTGATAGGATCCAATCTCGAAACCAGAATTACGGAGTGAGCCAACAGGTAATGCGTCAACTTCCTGGTAGCCCATACCAAGGCCAAGCAAGCCTTCTCGAGCAGAGTGTAATGGGTCTCATATTCCAACATCTTCTTGCTCAGGTAATAGATGCCCTTCTCCACTCTATCCTCAAATTCTTGTGCAAGCACGATACCCATTGTCGTGTCGGTTATTGACAGATACAAAATCAACGGCTTCCCTGGCTCTGGCGGTGACAACACGGGTGGGTTCTGTAGATACTACTTGATCTGCTCAAAAGCAACCTGGTATCGATCTGCTCAAAAGCAACCTGGCATCGATCATCTCATTGGAATTTATTTCCTTTCTTCAGGAGACCAAATAGTGGTTCACAAGTCAAGGTTAATTTTGCAATAAACCGTCTTATGAATTGCACTTTTTCCAGAAAGCCTCGCACCTCCTTTTCAGTCCTTGGTGGTGGCATTTCTAGTATGGCATTGATTTTGGAAGGATCAACCTCAATGCCCCTTTGTGTAATCAAGAACCCTAGCATCTTCCCTACTGTGACACCAAAAGTGCATTTCTGTGGATTCAGCCTCAACCGATATTCTTTGATCCATTGGAAAAATTTCTTCAAGGCGGTGTAGTGGCCCTCTCTTTCCTTGGACTTGATAATCATGTCGTCCACATACACCTCAACCTCTTTGTGGATCATATCATGCAAGATCGTGGTTGCAGCCTGTTGATAAGTAGCCCCAGCATTTTTCAGACCGAACAGCATCACCCTGCAGCAGTAGGTTCCCCACAGCGTGGTGAAGGCAGTCTTCTCCCTATCCTCGGGTGCCATCAAGATCTGGTTGTACCTGGAAAACCCATCCATAAAGGAGAGCAACGCATGGCCTGCGGTGAAGTCCACCAATTCGTCGATGTGCGGTAGAGGAAAGTCGTCCTTCGGACTAGCTTTGTTCAAATCTTTGAAATCCACACACACCCGAATTCTGCCATCTTTCTTCGGCACCGGAACAATGTTGGCCAACCAAGTAGGATACTCAGATACTAGCAAGAACCCTATATCTATCTGCTTGGTGACCCTTCCTTGATTTTTAAAGCCCAATCCAGACGTATTCTCCAAAGCTTCTGCTTGACAGGTCGGGCCTCAGGGTCAAGAGGGATCTGGTGCTGTACAATCTCAGGATCGATTCCAGGCTTGTCTTCGTAGGACCACGCGAAAACATCTTTGAAATCTTTTAATAAAGCGACTAAGCGGTCGCGTTCCTCCAAAGACAACGTGGACCCGATCTGGACCAAACGCGGATCCTTTTCAGTACCCACATTAATTGAAATGATTTCATCAACCAGGGGTTTTACAAACCTCTCGTCCTCTCGATCAATCAAATGTTTTAAAACCAGTGCAATTCCTTCCTCGTCGTTTTCATCAAAATTTTGAAAGTCACAATCAATGCAATACCCAAGTGGCACAGAAAAATACTCAGAAACAGTAGCGGTACCATTCTCATTCAAAGCTTCCAGCTTGTCCAATTCCTCGCGACTCAAAATAAAAGGAAAAAGACGACCTGGAAAAAACAATGGCATCCGGGTTATCAACCCCAAGAATATTGGACTCCGACTTAGAAGAACTAGAATCTGATTCCAACTCCACAGACTCTGTGGAATCAGATTCTGGTTCACTACCTGATTTAGAACTGCTGGACAAAAAGCCCTCCTTGAACTGCCAAACAAGGGAGGGTGTGGTAGATACGTCCAGAATGCCACCGGAAGGGTCCACAGCCGATTGATCTCCAATCATGGAAACAGTGAAGTCATCCCCCAAGCTCTCCGGTTTGATCTGAGGATCTGAAAGGAGACAAGCCAGCACTTCTCCTATCTCAAGTTCTATGCCATCGGACTTATCCTCTGTACTCTGTTCAATCTCAGCTGGTAGGTCAGTCTGTTCTTCTGCAACTTCATCCCCTTGCAACTGTAGGTTGAAAAAGATCTCAAAGCCGAGCAAATGCCGCTTCTCAGAGTTCAGCCATAGCTCAGGAAAGCTACAGAATGGGAAATCTTCCTCCTCCCAGACAAAGCGGCTGTTCAGGGTTCCTTGAATGGGTCTATGCACCAGCTCATAGTGCTTCTCAGTTTTCTTTGCCTTGGCTCTTCCTGCCATTTCCTTCTCCTTTCTTATCCAGTCTTCTTTGGTAGGCGTGTAACCTAGACCAAAGGTATGAGGGTTATGTGGCACTTCGGCCAATGCAGCAATGCCCTTCCGGCCGCGCCTTCCCAATCCTATTCTGGGTACATGTTGCAGCTTATTCATGAGGTAGATGGATTGAGCACTGACATACAACCCCTCATCAATAGCCAGGGTATCTTGCACTACCCGGGCCTCGGCCAAGGTGAATCCAGACAAGAAAACATCCTCATTTCCGTGTACAATTTCCAGTTCCGGTGTGGTGACTTTCGGCGGAGGATGTATGGAAGAATTCCCAAAAACAATAGCTACCCCCTTCCCGTGGGGGTACTTCAACATCTAATGCAGAGTGGAAGAGACAACTCTCACTTGGTGCAGCCACGGCCGTCCAAGGAGTAAGTTAAAAGTGGTCGGAACATCCAGGACATGAAACTCAATGTCCTGTTGCACCGGGCCAACCTGGGTTCTGATCCGAACTGTCCCCATCACTTTCAGGCTTGTATTGTCATAAGCCCGAATCACGTGGGCCATTGGTAAAAAGTCTGCTGGCTTCAAGCCAATAGCATAGGCCATGCGCGACGGGCACACGTTAATTACAGACCCGGTATCAACCAAGACGACTGGTATCCACTTTTCTTTACATTCAACAGAGATGTATAGTGGCTTGTTGTGCTCAGAGCCCTTAGGTGGAAATTCCTTATCTGTGAAAGTCAAAGTCGGCGAAGCCCCTCCCGAGAAGACTAGTCCCACTAACTGCTTGGGGGTTGTGTCAGTTAAGAGCTTAGCCTTATCCATCGCTGATAGGACGGCTTGTCTGTGCACCCATGAAGCCATGAGCAATCCCCAAATGGATATGTCTGCCTGAACCTTCTTTAGCTGCTTCAGTACAACTTCTTCTTCTAGCAGTTTATCTTTCTATTTCTCTGCCTCCTTATCCTTCCCCGATGCTTCTGGTTGGTCCAGGTGTGGGGGCTTAAAATACTGCCCGCTCCGAGTCATGTGATCCACTTCCTCGGAATACCATGTATCATTTGGCAGATTCTGTCCCCAATCTTCATCTGTGTGGGCAAGATGCAAATCATCATCTTCCCACCACAATCTTCCAGTAACCGACAAGCAACTGTCCTGTTCCGTTGTACATATTCCTGTGTCCACAACACAGTCAGTCCCCATAGGGCCTTTGGCTTTTCTGGCCTTCTGATCATTCTCAATTCTTTCATGCTCGAACCACTTCAGCGCGGCCTCCTGTTCTGTATCGACTGTACAAATGCTACCCAATTCTTGAGCAAAATTCTTAGTACCGGTGCTCTCTAACAACATTCCCTCATCATCGACCATTCTGGTCGTTGTAGAAATTCCCATTTCTAGCTGTTCCTGCTTTGGTTGAGACCCCTCATCAACATCTGGTTCATCGCTGAGCCACCCCGTATTATCTGTTGATCCGTTCACATCAAACCAGCCAATCTGTACATTCCCTAAATCTTGTTCATCGAAGAACTATAGATTACTGATGTCCTCCTCAAGATCAGCTAAGTCATCCAGTCCCTGGCTTGGTCCGTCCTCCCGGACTACGCTAACCTCCATTCACGTTGGCAATTCCATCCCTGGTCTGGCCTGACTGGTTGGCACAATGTGACGACACGGGTTATACTCCTCTTCAGTTAAGTTCACAGAGCCCTCAGGCATGCCTTTTTCTACCACAACCACCACCACAGGTTCGGGTTGGGATATGGACGCGCTCATTATGCATAAGTCTGTGCTTTCTGGGATGAACAGCATCGGCTTAGGTAGGTGGGAGGGGGTGATGTATATACTGGGGTCGTATGGAACGACCAGTGTTTGGATAAGGTTTATTTACTGGGGTAGAGGGGGTTGGTTGTGTGGGAGAGGATTTATAGTGACGTTAGGCTTTTGAGGAGGTGCTATCACTTTGTTGTCCATGAGATCCTGAATCTCATGACGTAATCTAAAGCATAGGTCGGTATCATGACCATGCTGTTGGTGGAATGCGCAATATTTGGCTGGGTTATGTGTATGAGGGAGAGGATTAGGCAATGAACGCGGCTCTAGGGGCTTCAGATGCCCTTTTTTGATCAGGACCCTCAAGGCCGTAGATAGAGACATGCAGAGTGGGATGAAAACCCTCTGGCCTCGGGGTTGGTGCTTTGCAGGTTGTGAGGTGGTTTCGGATGTACCGGAAAAAGGGGTGGTTGTTTTCGGTATGGCGGTGACCATACCAACATCAAAGGTCCTTGCAGCTGCATTATTACTCGTAGCCGTATTGGAACTTCGTGTAAATGCCCTCTTGGGCTGCTCTTTCTCATAGTCTATCAGACCCTGTTTTATCGTGTCCTCTATCTGCACCCCTATCTTATGAAGGTCAGCAAATATAGGTAGAGGTAAGACTATCATCTTTTGTAGCAGCCTCGGTTGCAGATTACAGATGACCATTCTGATCTGGTCCTTTTCAGTTGGTCGGGTGGTCATCATGGAGGCCTTGGCCCTCCACCGAGTGATAAAATTGGAGAAGCCCTCCTTCGGCACTTGACGAGTTGCTTCAAGATCACGAGTTGTGACCTCGATTTGAGTGTTATAGGAATATTGGACAATAAAGGCCTCAGCCATCTCTTCCCAACTCCTTTTCACAGAATCTTCCAACTTAGCATACCAAATGACCGCGATACCCGACAAGGTCCGGCCGAAGAGGGATAACTTCTGCAGTCTAGTTAGGTCCATCGGCCGTAGAATATTTGAAAATAGCCGCAAGTGGACCATAGGATCACCCGAGCCATCAAAGCGGTCTATATGTGGCATTTTAAACCTATCTGGCAAGGTCACCGCTGCATCGGTATAGCCATCCTCTATATCTGGGATCGAATTGACACCCTGAGCTCGTTTGGAAAGCTTCTCAAGCTTGCTCACTTTTAGCGTGGTAGGGTCGACCTCAAACTCAAATGGTCCCTCCGTTGGGTAAACCGACGCTTTGGAAGTCTGGGGTGGAACCGGATCCACTGGGATGTCCACATTTTCTAGGACATTGGCTGTAGGAGCAGGAGCTCTGGGCACTGGAATGTTTGCGGGAGGTGGATGTGATGCAAAAGTTGTTGCTTGTTGCTACTGTTGCTGCTGTAGCCTAGCAATCAACTCAGCCTGCTGGGCTGCAATTTCTGCTTGGCGGGCAGCATCCAACTGCATATTCTCGATAGTCTATTGAAGTTGGCGCATCATATCCTTCATGTTGTCTGAGGGGTGCTGATCTATCAGAATTGGTGTGTAACCTCTTTGCGAAGTGGAAGCAGATGACTAGGTTTGACTGATCACAGGTAAAGTAGTCAGTAACTGCTGAATTGGCGACTGTTGAACCGGTGAGCTATGCCTAACTCTCCTCTGTCTGGTAACCAGGGGTAACGAAGCAAACATTGGTTGTCCTCCAATAAGATCCTCAGATCGGTAAATCTGCCTTACTCGAGTCCAGAGTGCTCGGGGGGTAACTGCCTCGTCTGAAGTAATTGTGAAACACTACCTTTTGAAAAGGAAAATAAAGCAAAAAGAAACAAAAATCAGAAAACGTACAGCACCTCAGCTTAGACAAAGAAAACACATAGTTGAAATCATAAGCTGAACGACTATACTCAGACACTGATTTCTGCCCCAAATTTCTGTCTCAAAACTGATATCCTCAAACTGATACCCAGACTTGCAACTGATACATACTTTCCTGCAGAGTTACACTCTAAAAGCACATATCAACCAAGTAAGAGCCAAAACACCCCTATGATGGGTAGGGTTACCCTGTCCTAATCTTGTCAGGAGCTAGGGATTCACTACGCAAACAAGCAGTTTCATACAATCCTGCATTCGGGTGAGCAACCTGTCCTAGTTTGGAACAGTCTCTATGGCTTCCGATATGCAACTAGGCCGATTGGTCAAAAAGGGTACCTTAGCAAGACTACCTAATATACCTCTCGCACCTAACACCGAGAAGTGAAAGGTGGATCAAATGGTACAGCGGTAGTCCAGATCCAAGGCTTGTGTTCCCATCGTGGTAAAGCCGACAACCGGTTAGCTTTATGGCACGCTTTTCCAAGCGAGCCTCCGGCAAATCGTTTAGGAATAGCATAGGGCAAACACTATGACTTAGGCATACCAATGCAAATGCAAATGTAAAGAAACACATAAGTGCAGATAAAATGACATATCACGAGTTCGAGTCAAGTTCTCTAAGTCCCCAGTAGAGTCGCCAGAAACTGTGGGCTCGCCTTTTTCCGCGCCCTCGGCCTTTCGGAAAAGGGTTTGAAAAGAAGGCCTCACAGTTCGGACTCTACCTGTGGTTCTGAATCTAGTCTCACAAGTGCAATGTGAGACTGATAAATACCAAAGAGTCCAATCCGGCAAAATCGTTTTGGAAAATCAGATTTTGAATCAAATAATGCCAAAAATGGACTACTTTGCCAGATTACAGAGTCGCCACCTAAATATTTTGTTTTAAGGGAAATTTAGGAAACCTTGACTCGTGAGAAAGGCCACGTGTCTGTCATCACCAAAGTTGCCTCAGCTCGGGAACTTAGGTAAGAGAGGGGAAAGGTCCTGAAACGAGCACCCCCACTCGCCCGATCAAAGATCGGCCTTTACTAATCATGATATGTCATTTTATGAACATTATGTGTTCTTATTCTGATTATTAAACTAACTTTACTATGTGGCGCACACAAACAAGTATAGACTGAGTCACAAGACTTGGAACAAATTAACTCATGTTTGTTTTCGAAAATGGTTTGAATTTGCCACCCTTAAGTGCGCTAAAACGCGGATTTGCCATCAAACAAGATGGGCTTAAAACATGATTTGCCACTTCGGAAAGTGGGCTTAAAACTCACATTCATTAAATTATTCCAATTCAAGTAACAAAGCCTCCATCCATAGGCATTTATGCAGTTTATCATTTAAGTACATAGCCTCATGGCAAGCATGCGAAACATGGCAATCACACTCATGCAAGTATGCTCAAGCATAAAACTCACCGAGTACTCCGAGACAAAACAAAAACTAGTTAGAAAAATGCATGATCCTAACTATACAAGATGCCTAATGCAACACATGCAATATGAAATTAATAGGCTCGACTATTAATATGGCATTTGTAACACTTTGATAACAAGCTTTGAAACATGTATTCAAAGAAGTATTGAATTGACAATGCAATTTGAATGATACGCTGAGCCTCGGTGCATGCAAGACAAATGAATGAATGCTAAGGTATGCTAATCAAAACGTGTCCCTAATCTAACCATCGAAAATGGATAAATAAAAGGAAGAAAGACGTGGGGTGGAAGACATGCACACACGCACGCACACTTATTACAACATTACGCCCTCGCGAAGGAGGGTCTGAATGAATAAGCTAACTAGCTACGCTAATTAAGCTAATTATTACAAACCAAAACTAATTAACTATCTTATTCTAAGGTAATTAATATTACAAATCGAAATTGAAGAATTAGTTACACTAACTAATTAAGGACAACAATTGAATTGAATAATTAGCTACGCTAACTAATTAAAGCAATTAAATGGCCTCAAGGGCGAGGGAGGCATGCATGCTCGGTTGGTTTCCTCCTGAAAATCCACCGCCTTGCCATCGGATACCTCTGTCTGCATGTGTTTTGACCACTGAAAATTCCATCAACTTCCAGCACACCTCTGCTCCACCATAGGAACACATTGAACAAACTTTTCGTTGATGGCCGATCGGCTACAATTGGTGGCTGTCGGCCACTACTAGTGGCCGGTCGGCCACTATTGGTGGTTGTCGGCCATTACTGGCCACCCCTTTCTTGAAGTTCTCTTTTTTGCGGCAACAGAGAGCAAAGCGAGGCAAAGCAGTGTATTCTCAAGGAGTATATGTACTATTACCCTCCTTGTCATTACACAAGGTCAAAGGAGTGCAATTCTTGGCTCCAAAACCACCAACCAAGCATTTTCAATGTATGATGGCCAAAGAACCAAGAAATGCAATTTTATTGTATGCAAAAACAAGACTCGAGACCGTCACCTTATCATGTGTGATCAAAGGCAATGAAGACCAAGGAGATTGGCTCATTTCATCATTTTGAGTATGAAATGCTCCAATCTTCCTTATGTTCAATATAACGTCCGATTGAACACATGCAATGCAACACCACATGCTTGTCTTGCTCAAGTTTTACTTGGCCGCTTTTGTTTACTCATTTTAAGTTACCAACTCATTCTTTAGTTGATTTAGTCCATGGGTGAGAGTCCTCTAAAGAGAAAGAAATTTCCATCAAGGGATGATGTAAGGAAAGAGGGAGTTCATGCCGTTGGTTAGTAGAAACCCTCAAAAGAGGATTAAAACCATTAAGCACAAACTCTATCTCAAGCTTAAAAGATCCCAAACTTGAAACAACTCTCAAAAGCAATTGAAAGAGTGAAACAAATGAGAATGTGACAGAGCCATATATGTTGAAATTACATGCAAAATGACACTACAACATGCAACCAACTCAAGTAACTCATGTTTAAAGGCCTAAAACAATGAGCTAGTGAAGGAAATTGCACTACAACCATACAATACAAGCCTCAACTGAATTAACCAACCCAAAATAGAGCCAAAGCAGGTCAAAACAAAGGCAAAAACATGCTGAGATTAAGCTACAAAATGCTAGAAAAATAGGCTAACACATAGAGCTACCTAGGCATGTAAGCAAGACACAAGGAATGGAGGCTAACCCCTCCTATTTTGGACCTCAAAAGTTTATTTTTACCACTGAAATAACTCTGATTTTCAGTGGTTAAAAGGGCCAAAAAGTTTGTTTTAAGAGTGGTAAGAAATGGCACAAAAGGCTTCACAAGCCAAAAAGCAAAAAAGGAAGACAACCCCTTAACTCACCAAGACTTAAACTACCCTTTTCAAACCTCAAAAACAGAGTTTTTTGTAGTTGAAAAACCAGGTCAAAGTAGTACAAAAAGATGGTAAATCAAGTTATGCAAGACAAGCTTAAAGAGTAAGTCTTATACCTTTTGAAGCACAAGACAATTTCAGGCAAAAACTCAAGCTCAAAGCCCTTTCCAAGGCTCCAAGAAAACCTGCTAGAACCTCAGCTCCAAGGTAGTCAAGATTGATCAAGGGTCTATGTGCAAAAGTGTAGAGAAAGCTAACTACAAAGCACAAAACAAGAAGAGAGAGAGAGAATTTTGTTCCAAATTGTCTAACCTTCCAAAATAGGGGAGAGACCCCCCTATATATAGAAAAACAAGCTTAGAGCTTGTATTCATCCCTCTATACACGTGTATGGAGGTGTACTTCAGTGAACAACAGTTGGCACAGTTGGCAAACAAATATCTGAAAAAGGAGAAAAATGGCCATCGGCCACCACCAGTGGCCGACCGGCCACCACTGATGGCCGGTAGGCACAAGCCATGGTTGATGGACTGTGGCGATGGCCGACAGGCTACACTCTCCTCCAGACTTGAAGCAACAAGCTCTTGATCCACAACCAAGCACAAAACAGACAAGTTGAGAGGCTCAAAGGCAAGGCGCTCGGTATAGACTCGACTTTCTTCGCGCGCCCCCCTTTCGGAGAGGCTTGAATTGGTCTTACTACAGTTTGGACTCCTGTCACAGTTCTGAATCTAATCTCACAAAATGCAATGTGAGACTAATAAACACCAAAGAGTCCAATCCAGCAAATCATTTTGGAAAATCAGATTTTGAATCAAATAATGCCAAAATTGGATTGTTTTGCCAGATTACAGAATCGCCACCTAAATGTTTTATTTTTGGAAAATTTAGAAAACCCTGACTCATGCCAAAGGCCACGTGTCCGTCATCACCAAAGTTGCCTCAGCTCAGGAACTTGGGTACGAGAAGGGAAGGTCATGCAATGAGCACCCCCGCTCGCCCGATCAAAGGATCGGCCTCTACTAAGCATGATATGTTGTTTTATAAACCTCATGTGTTCTTATTCGGTTATTAATCTAACTTTACTATGTGACGCACACATATAAGTATAGACTAAGTCACAAGACTTGGAACAAATTGACTCATGTTTGTTTGTTGAAAACGGTTTGAAAGTACCACTCACAAGTGGGCTAAAGCGCGGATTTGCCACCCTCAAGTGGGCTTAAAACATGATGATTTGCCACTTCACAAAGTGGGCTTAAAACTCACATTTGTCGAATTGTCCTAATTCAAGCAACACAGCCTTCGCCCACAGGCATTCATACAGTTTATCATATAAGCAAATAGCCTCATGGCAAGCATGCGATCATGGAAACACTCACACTCATGCAAGTATGCTAAAGTGTAACACTTACAGTGTACTCCGAGCCAAAACAAAAGCTGGTTAGAAATATGTATAATCCTAACTATACAGAATGCCTAATGCAACACATGCAATATGCAATTAAATAGGCTCGGCTATCTAAGATGGCATATGAATGCAACGATTTGATACATGTATTCAAAGAGGTATTGAAATACAATGCAGTTTGAATGATGCACCGAGCCCGGTGCATCCAAGACAAATGAATGATGCAAACATGCAAAGTATAAGGTATGGTAATTGAAAAATGCCCTAAAACTAACCATCGAAAGCGGTGAAGTAAAAGGGAGAAAGAAGTGGGGGTTGGAAGACATGCACACACACACGCACGCTTATTACAACGTTGCGCCTTCTTGAAGGAGGGTCCGAATAAATAAGCTAAGCTATACTAAGCTAAGCTAAGCTAACTAATTTAATTAAACTAATTAGACTAATTATTACAAACCAATCGAATAACTAGCAAACTACTTACTAATTATTACAACACTTAACTGTAGACGCGCCCTGTGTGAGGGCCTCAGTGCTACAGTTCGGACTCAGATTGTCACGGTTCTTAATCTGAACCAAAGAGTCCAAATCCGACAAATGTTTTTGAGAAAACAGATTTTTGTAAAGAAGTGCCAAACATGGACTGCTTTGCTAGATACAGAGTCGCCACCTAAATATTTTTTAATGGGGGAATTTAGGAAACCCTGACTTGTTTGCCTAAGGCCACGTGTCCGTCATCACCAAAGTTGCCTCGGCTCGAGAACTTGGGTACGATTGGGGAAGGTCAACTATGAGCACCCCCTCTCTCCCGATCCAAAGATCGGCCTCTACTAACCGTGATATCTCGTTTTTTAAAACACATGCGTTCTTATTCCGATTAATTAGCTAGAATTACTATGCGATGCGCACAGCAAAACAAGTATAGACTAGATCGCCTAATTTGGAACAAAGCATTGCATATTCGTTTATAAAAAAAGTGATTTGAAATTTGCTACTCGCAAGTAGGCTAAAACACGGATTTGAACGAGTTGTTCCAACTCAAACAATCCAACCTTCACCCACAGGCATTCAAGCAGTTAATCAAATAAGCATTTAGCCACATGGTAAGCATGCTGTCATATTAACATTCACACTCATGCAAGATGCTAAAACATAAATGCTTACCGAGTTCTTCAAGCCAAAACAGAAACTAGTTAGTAATCATATGCATGATCCTAGTTTATGTTAAGATGGCTAATGCAACGCATACAGAATGTCACTAGAATAGGCTTGGCTAATCCTAGGATGGTATGTGGGATGCAGCAAGTAGCACGTATTCAAGTTAGATTTGGAATACTATGCTGTTAGCATGATGCGCCGAGCCCGGTGCATGCAATACTGATGAATGATGCACGCATGCATAGCATAAGGATGCTAAATTAAACATGTCCTAATACTAACCATCAAAAGCAGGTAAGTAAAAGGGAGAAAGAAGTGGGGGTTGGAAGACATGCACATACGCACCCACACTTATTACAAATACGCCCTCACTCGGAGGGACCGAAAGAAGAATACAGATTTAACTAACCTACAAGCTAATTAAATATTACAGACCAATTAAACTAGTTAAGCAAATTAACTAATCTAATAAAACAGTAAACAGCCTCGGGAAGAGGGCCCAATGCAATGCGTGCTCGGCTCCGCTCGGAAGTCCACTGCCATGCACAAGTTGCCTCTGTTTTCCCTACTCTGCTCCTCTGATCATTGCAAAATTCCCAAGGTGCACTCCATGAACCCTGTGGGATGTCACCGGCCAAGGGAAATGGTCACCGGCCACAGGAAATGATCACCGGCCAAAGGAAATGATCACCGGCCATCAATTGTTGGTCGGTCGGCACTAAAGATGGCCGGTCGGCCAAATCTTCCTGCAGAATCCTGTTTTGACAGCAGCAGAGGGCAAAACAAGGCATAGCAATGCATTCCAAGCAAATGTGTGCACCAACACATCCCTTATCATGTTTATGGCTCAAAAGGACATGGTTCTTGGTTCTCGGACCACCAATCGCGCATTTCAATGCGTGATGGCCCAAGAAACCAAGTTATGCACTTTGATTTCAAATGAAATGCACATAAACAAACAAGGAGCTCAACCTCTATCATACTCAATTCAAGAGGCTAAGCATGCATGTCAATGCAATGCAACCTATACATATTAGCTAGTATGCAACATGAGCAATGCGAACAAGCATACAAGGCATGTGACAATCATGCTAACCAATAAGTATACCAAATACAATGGGGATGTTCAAGCATGCAAGCAAGCATGTGACTTCATTCAATCATGCCACAACACATGGAGCAAACATGTTAAACAACCTAAACATGTAAGAACACACAAGCATGCAACAACACATAAGGTGAGCATGCAACAACATACGAACTATGGACTTAAACTAATTTGGGCAGCTCTATACTAAGCCCAAACAGTGGCCAACATGGTCAAGAATGAGAAGCAAAACACACACAAACATGCACATGTTAAGGCCTAAACACTTAGGCATATAGCAACAACTCTCAAGCACACTTAAGAGAATACAAACATGGACAAATGGCATGCATTATAAGCTCTAAAAATCATGTTGTAAAGGTGCCAAACCAAGTAAACAAGACAAGCTAAACATGCAACAATGGTCCAAGATTCAAGGAAAGCCTAAGGGGTTTAAACCATGGCTAAGTCAAACAAGCCTCACAAAGCTAAAAGGACTTAAACAGGTCCAAGGCAGACCTAAATAAAGCTGAGGACACGCCTAGATGGCATCTAAGTGGTCTAAACATGCAAACATACAAAAGAGGCCACACATGGAACATAAGATGACAACCTTGTAAAGCATTAAAGGGACATCAAATGCAAGCATACATGCATACCATGAGGACTGAAATGATGCTATAAGTAGTGCCAAACCACTGAAATGATGCAAGGATGGCATGCTAGAGGGGTCAATGCTTAAGGCATACAAGAGAGTTTGCATGGTAGCTATACAAAGCAAAGCATGGATGACTCAAATGACCGAAAACAGTCCCTTAGCATACTAAAACAAGCATAAAAGCTTCACAAAGCTTGGCCAAAAACATGCTAGAACAAGGCTCAAAGCACAAAGCATGTTAAGGCTAAAACATGGCATTACAAGACATGTATGCAAGGCAAGCATGGTGTGTCTAAACCAACTCACAACAATGCTATATCATGGCAAGATAAGCATAAAAAATAGTTAAGGCATGGCCATCATACACTTAAACAAGATGCTCACACATGAGGCAAAAATGGCCCTTTTCAAGGACAACAAGGAGAGGGGGTGGCCCTCTCCTTCTTAGGACCTTAAGGCACCATCCTCACCCCTGAAATCCCTCAAGATTTCAGTGGTGAGGAGGCCCAAACAAAGTGGTCCCGGAGCTCACCAAAATAGCACAAAAATAGGGCCTAACAAGGCCTATGAGGGGTCAAACAACCCCAAACAACAAAACAACCTTAAACAACTATGTTAAGCACTCAAAATCAAGACTTTTATTAGTTATATACAAAGTCTAAAATCAGTTGCAAGATTGGTTAAAAAGCTATGCAAAAATGGGGAATAAAAGGGTGAAGTTCTTACCCTTGATGACCCTCTTCACAAACAATGCTCCAGCTGGTTCTTCAAGCTTGAATCCACTCAAGAACACCAAGAACAACTCCTCAGCACCTCAGTAGCCAAGGTAAGGTGTAACACTAGGTGTTTGTGTGCAATAGTAAGACTAAAACACCTTAAGGCAAAAGAGAGAGAGATATAGAGATAGAATAGCTACAACTATGAACTAACCCTAACTCAGAGCTCCCTCTGTATTTTTTGTGTGACCCTAATGGAGGGAGAAGAGGCCCCCTCTTATAGACAATCCCTCTTGCAAAGCTTCTCAAGTAAGCTAGTCAAGAGAGAAATCCCTCCATACATGTGTATGGAGGGGAGCAAAGGTGTATACCAGCTAGCACAGCTGGCATAAAAATATCTGCAAAAGCAGATGCATAGTGGTCGGCCGGCCAAAAATGCAATTTGACCAAAATAGATGGTCGGCCGGCCACAAAGAGTGCCGGCCGGCCAAACATTTGGCCGGTGGCAACAAACCAGTGGCCGGTGGCCTCAAGCCATGGCCGGTGATGTGTGGGGATGGTTAACAAGCCATTCCCTGCCTCTCAAAGGCAAAACAAAAGTGTTTGGTGCAAAACTAGGCACAAAACAGTCGAGCCGAGAGATCCTGAGACAAGGCGCGTCGCCAAGACCTCCGGGAACTCAAGATGAACACAAACATGGATGATCACCGAGTGTTCAAGCGGTGACGTCCAAGTCTTGAGGACGGTCAAAAATGGGGTGTCTACATTAACTAATTAGCAAACTAATTAATTAAATTATAAATCCAATGCTAACTAACAAGTAAAGCATAAAATTACACTACTTCAGCTCTGCTTCAGAAAGTTGAACATGTATGCATTCGGTTTCTCGCCCTGAAAAGCACATCGGTTTTCTCTCGAGAGGCTCTGTTTGCAAGGTTACTCCAAGAACTTTCTGCTCTGCCTTACCAATTCTATGCTGAGGAATGAACCAGTGGCTTGCCGGCCATGAGAAGCTGCTACTGGCCACCTGCCAGCCAAATAGAGGCACTGTCGGCCAAGGATGAAGCCTTGCCAGCCATTGATGAAACACTGCCGGCCACTGGTGTGCTGAATCACCATTCTGTAACAGAGCTCAAACAGAAAAAAAAAAAAAAAAAAAAAGAGGGTCTCCCAAGGGTATGTTTGTACTGCACCATCTCCTTATCATCTCAAAACATCAAAGGAGAGGAGCTATTGGGTCTAAGACCACCAATTAAGCATTTTCAATGCATGATGGCCAAGGATCCAACTTGTACACATTCAATAAATGCACAAAAACAAGACTCAATACCATTACCTTATCATGGATGATCAAAGGCAATGGAGACAAAGGAGATTCGCTCATTTCATCACTTCGAGTATGAAATGGGCCAATCTACCTTGTGTTCAATATAACGTCCGATTGAACACAATGCAATGCAAACTACATGCTTATCTTGGCCATGTTTTACTTGATTCAATTCTTGTTTGCACATTTTAAGTTACCAAACCATTCTTTAATTGATTTGTCCAATGTGAAAGTCCTCTAATGAGAGGGGTCAACCAAAAGATGACTTAAGACATGAAAGAGACCATCACTACAACAAAACTAACTATTTACAGTATCATGTTTACGACATCCATTAAATGCATGTCTTAGTTAGTACATTCTATGGCAATTTTTTTTTTTTTTTTTGTATGCCGTTAATGTTTTGTCAATAATAGCATACATACAATGTAAGTCGTTGATACATATATTTATAGCATGCAAAAGTATGCTGTAAAAAATATATGTTTTTCCGACTTACAAAAATATGTCGTAAAATATTTACACTTAAGACGACATACATTTCATGTTGTAAAATATTATAATTTTACAAGGCATGCATTAACATGTCGTGAAAACTTCTACAAAAAAAGAAAAAGAAAAAGTTCAATCCAATTTTTTTATGGCATGCAAAAGTATGCCGTAAAAAATGTATATTTTCACGGCATCAAAAAATATGTCGTAAAATATTTGCACTTAAGACGACATACATTTCATGTCGTCAAATATTATAACTTTATACGGCATGCATTAGTATGTCGTGAAAACTTTTATTAAAAAAAATTTCAATCCGATTATTTGTTTTTAATTTTAAAAAGCTAACAATTTTCAATTAAGCTTCCCACATTAAATTTTCCTAATTGAGAGCAACATAAAAAATAATTTTTACATTATTTTATAATTTAATGTATTCTTTTAAGGGATAATTGCATTTAGTGGGATTTTAGGAAAAAAAATTATATGTTCATGAAAAAATTTATAATTTTAATTATTAATATTTATATTACTTTTCACTAATTTGTAATTATTTTTTTCAAAATTATCTTGATTCGATATTTTTTTTAATAATTTATTTATTTATTTTCAACTTTTTTGATGTGTCTAATCTAAATAAAAAGTAAAATATTTGTAAAAAAAAATACAATAAAATATAAAATATATGAAAATATATTAAATTTTATATTTCTTTAAATTTAGTGATTTTTTTAGAAAATTAAAAATATTGATTCAACCTCTCTACAATACAATCTCCTCTCTAATTCAACGTCGACCTAGAAGCTGAAGAAGAAGAAGAAGAAGAAGAGGAGGTTAAGAATGGACACATAGTCGAAGAGGTCAAGGTCGAGGTCTCTGTATTGTATACCCACTCTATTTAGGCACAGTGATAGTTAGTTAGGTCTACTCTCTCACATACAACAAATCGACTATTTAGACAGTGCTCCATCTCCGTCTCCGTCGGCGATTGGGTCTCTCTCGCTCTAGATTCAGGTTCGTTCTTTCTCTCTCTAATCGTTGCTCTCTCTCTCGATCTTTCCCCCATCGAAGACACTTGCGAAGTCTCGGCCTTCCTATTCTCAAGGTAATTTCTATATCTATTCTCTCTTCTTCATCGATTGAAATTTTGGAAATCGAAACCCTAGTTTCGAGTTTTTCTATGATTAGAGCTTAAATCATGTATACTTGACGTGAGAGTTGTTTTTCTATGTTCTTGCTCATCATGAATTTTGTTTTTCTCTGATTTGCTCCCGATTTATGGTGATTTTCTCGGATTTGCTCGTTATCTCTGATCAAAACATTCCTAAGATTCGCAAGGTCACAATCTTGAAATTAATTGTTATTACTTTTTAATTTCAAAGATTCCTCCTTTGCGGATCCCTATTTGGAGATTTAATTTTCAGTTCTAGCGGCATTGGTGTTGATAGTGTTGATGGAGAGAGCACTGAGAATGGTCAGCTTTTTGCCAATTCCCTCTGTAAGTGATAATTGTTGTTCTATTTGCCCCTTTTGTATTATTGTATGATTGTTTGTGACACTTTCTATTTTGCAATTGAAGTTCTAATAAATAAACTACATTTCCCATGATAATCCCATTTGGTTTCATATTAATTGCGTATTCTATTGTTGTACGTTGAAGTTGATTCTAATGTTTGATTATGGTGGAGCTTATAGGGTTGAGTGATTTTGTATGGTTCAGAAACTTGTTTTTGTTGATATGTTAGTAGCATTGGCATCTTTGGTGGGTTGTAATTGTTTATAAGAGTTCTAGTATTTCATTCAAGTAATGAGGTGTCATATAGATGGGGGGAAAATCATATCACTAGGCTTTTCACCTAAAGAGGATCAAGCTTTTTTGACACAATGACCAAGATTATTGAGCAGGTGTGATTGTTTGGTGGATGTAAGTTTTGAAATTTTTACTTATGGCTTTAGCTGTTGGTTGAGCACTTGAGCTAAACAATCCTCTTTATTGGCAGCTTAAGTATTTGCTGGAGGATGGATAATCTTTGACCAAGAGGATGGGAAAGCTCCCCATAGGTCCTTTGTTAGTTTGTTCTGAGAAGGAATAGCTCTGAGGGATGTTGGAAATGTAGGAAGGCTGGTCATTTTGAGGTTAACTATGTGATTTGTTTGTTTTGTCTATGTTCACTAGCACTAATTTCTAAAATGATGACAAAGTGAATTGTATTTGGATTCTTGCTGAAATAGGTATGCATGTTGATTTAATGTGTCTTTACATCAACAAATGAATATAATCAATTCTGGAAAGATTCGGTTATTGATTCAAGGTTCCCATATTTTCTGACAAAAATATAAATGCTACTTTGTGAGCCCTAAGGAAGTACCAAAGAATGAATAGTTCTTGACTGCAAATTATTTATATAAATACACCGTCATATTAAGGAACAAGTCTCAATAGGTTCATTGATGAAATATTCAGAACTCCATAGCCTTCTATGTTGTCTATGGCATTTAGTTTACGAATTCAATTTTCTTACTTTTCCAATTTTCTCCAAAAATGGCACCTTTTGCATGTGATTGCTAATTAAAAAGATTAAGCAATGATATACTTCTTATGAACAAAAATATCATCTCAACTATTGAATACTATAAGTAAGAAAATGTCATAAAATTTACGAATGGCTTCTTATCCAAATTTATTTTTCTGAAATGAACATGTCACTTTATAATAAGGATCCAACCTCCCTATTGACTCTGCTTCTTATTCTTTACTTGATGAATAATAATTCCTATAAGATTCAAGTTTAGTTGTCTTTTAACTTCGTCTTCTTTTCATTTATTTATTTATTTTTATTTATTTTTTTGTGCTTGTACACAGGTTTTCTATTATTGGCAAGGGTAATAGCTGTGACATTCTGTGTAACCTTAGCAACATCGTTGGCTGCAAGACTCGGTGCAACACCTATGGCTGCATTTCAGTTTTGCTTATAGTTTTGGATGACCTCGTCACTTCTTTCTAATGGTTTGGCTATTGTTGGACAGGTATGGCCATGTGCCGTTCTTTTTAATTTTTCCCCTTTCGAATATTTGGGAGAAATTCTTCTATTTAATCAGGGAAGACAATGTGAGAAACTCTTTTTTGTGTGTGTCTCTCTCTCCAATTTCTGAGAACCAAAGAGAGCCTAACCAAATAACAAAGAAACTTCATATTTTTGTTTTTTTTCCAATTGTAACATAAATTGATCAATCAATTATTTTTTATTTTTATATTGTCTATATAAACTCCTTGTTTTTTTCCTCTAGACAAAGAACAAAAACATTTTTTATTTTTATGTTGTCTATCTAAACGCCTTTTTAACTAATAATTTTATTGTATCATCAGGTTCTGGTATCTGTAGTGAGCATTGCATCTTTATTCCTTCTCTGGAAAGGCCACGGCTTTGTTGGAATATGGTTTGCTTTAACCATTTATTGGGTCTGCGTGCATTTTCTGAGATTTTGAGGTAATTTCCTTTGTTAATTCTGTGAATAAATAGTCCGTTTCAAGCAATTTCCCAATTCAAAACTGATCAAATTTTAGAAGGAAACTATAAATTGGACCACTTTTCGTATTGGCACATTTATACTCAAACCTGCCACTTTTTCTGTTCTTGTTTCATATTCATGTATTATGCTTATTTTCCATTAAGTTAGTGTTGTTGTCCCCAATTTTTGCAGAGTATAACTCAAGGCTATTGGAGTCTACCAATTATGTTATCAGGCGACAAGCTGTCAAGGTAGGATGAAAGTTTGAGATTTTATTCGAAAATATGTAAATAATTAAAAAAAAAAATTAGACATCTCAATATTATCCTAGGGAATGCAATTTTGTCTCTAAAATTGTACCCTTCATGGATGATAGGGATTTGAATAGCTTGATGATGTATCACTTTCTTGGTTTGTATGTTTTAGGTTGTTATTAGCTTGTTTAAAGTCGTATTTTAGAGATTAGTGAATCTTATGATTTGGATACTTTTCTTGGTTTGTATGTTTAAGGTTGTTATCAGCTTGATACGATAGAAGTTGAGGATGGAAGTTAGTATGCAAGTTGTTTGGTGTATGGATATTAGATTTTTTTACTTACTTCATAGTTGTTGCTTCTGCTTGGTTTGTTCACAGGTTGCATTTTGTAAACTATTGTCTGCATACTATTAGGCAAGGTTATATTCCTGTATATATATATATTATTTTTTAAAAATAACTTTCTACGGCATAGAAAATTATATCACAAAAAGTGTAATGATTTATGACATGCAAGAAAATGCCGTAAAAGATTATATACGGCATACAAAGTATGTCATAAATTTATTAAAAATGATCTTCTACGGCATACAAAATTATGTCATGAAAAGTGATGATTTATGACATGCAAGAAAATGCCATAAATATATTTAAAATAACCTTCTACGGCATGAAAAATTATGCCGTGGAAAGTATGATGATTTATGACATGAAAAAAATGTCGTAGAAAATTATATACGACTTACAAAGTATGTCATTAATATTTAATTTATTACTTTTTACAACTTTACCTGTATGCCGTAAATAACGCTCAACTTTCCACGGCATGTCATATAACAGCATTTGTGTGCATGCCGTGAAAGATACGGCATGCATTGCAAGCCGTAAAAATTCAATTTTGTTGTAGTGCATGCCTTTGACTAGGAGGAACCCTCAAAAGAGGGTTAAAGCCATTTAAGCACAAGTCTCAATCTCAAGCTTAAACACAACTTTAAGACTAACCAACCCTCAAAACAAATAGAAAAAGGAAGAAATGAGGGAGGTGGCAAAATTTCAGTGCTGAAATGGCATGAAACACAAGACTATAACATGGAAACAACTCATGTACAACATGTTAGAGACTTAAGCATTAAAACTAGTGAAGAGCTTTACACTAGAACCATGCAACATCAAGCTCAAATGGCCAAACCAGCTCTAGACAGACCTCAAACATGCCAAAACAGAGGCTAAAATGTGCTGAGATGGTAGCATGAAAAGCAAGAAAATCATGTTCATGTATTGGCTCACAAACAAGGCACAAAACACAACTCTCAAAAGTAATAAAAGAGTAGAATACGTGAGAGTGTGACTAAGCTATAAGCACTGAAATCACATGCTAAATGATGCCAAAACATGCAATCATCACATTCACAACATGTTAGAGGCCTTAGAACTCAAAGCTAATAAGGGCCTTTGCACTACAATCATGCATAACAAGTCTCATATTACCAAGACCACTCAAAACAGAGTTAAAGCATGTTAAATTAGTGGCAAAAACATACTGGAATCAAACTAACACAAGCTAAAATGATAGGCTAAATCATCAAGTATGCTAGGCTAGTAAGCATGATTGCACTACAAGTACAAAAAGCAAGCAACAAGTGACCCAACTAGCCAGAAACAGAGTTGAAGCATGTCAAAACAAAGCCAAAAACATGCTTGAACTAAGCTACAAAATGGTAGAAAAGCATGCTCAACTATTAGGCCATCTATACATACAAACAAGATACAAGGAGAGGAGGCCACCCCCTCCTATTTTGGACCTCAAAACCAAGTTTCTACCATTGAAAAACCTCTGAGTTTCAGTGATAGAAAGGCCAAACAAAGGGTGTTTCAAAAGCTTAGAAAGATGGCTCAAAAGGCTTTACAAGCCAAAGAGCCAAGGAAGGAAACCACCCCCCTAACCACACAAGGCTTAAACCCTCATTTTAAGACCTTAAAAACAGAAATTTTTAGAGGCTAAAACCAGCTTCAAAGTAGCATACAAAAGTGGCCAAGCAATGAACTAAAACAAAGCTTAAAAGGAGTAAGTCCTTACCTTTGAAGCACAGCAACAAATCAGCAAGAGTTCCAATCTAAAACCACTCTAAGAAGCTCAAACAAGGCCTCCAAGAACCTCAGCTCCAAGGTGAAGGTGTTTGGCTAAGGGTGCTAGTGCAAATGTGTAGAGAAAGCTCACTTTCAAGCACAAAATACAGAGAGAAAGGATTCTAGAGAGAGAGAGAGGGAGAAATCTTGCTCAGCCAAACTTTGAAACCCCTTGCATGCATATAGATGAGCTCTATATATAGAAGATACAAAAGCCTCCTGTAAAGATCCAACCATCCACGTGCAAGAAGATGGACTCATCTGTGCAAACAGCTGTCGAAATATCTACTGATGCATTGGTGGCCGGTAGGGCCTCATTGATGGCCGGCAGGCCTCATCAATGGTGGGGAGGCCAAGATGCATAGCCGACAGAGCCCAATCATGGCCGGCAGTGCACCATAAACAACAAGCTGGAAGGACCAAAACATGGTCCAAAAATGAGAAAGAATGGATGCAGGGTTTGGAAACCTCAAACCTGTGGCATTCCGCCGTGGATTTCGAGTGCTCAACGAGCAATCATACTTGTCACTGGATGTACCTGCAAGGACATCCAAGTCTTGAGGACGGTCAAAAATTGGGTGTCTACACTCAGCCATAAACTTCAGGCACTCAAAATGAACACAAGCATACAAAACCATCGAGTGTTCAAACAATGACGTCCAAGTCTCGAGGACGGTCAAAAATGGGGTGTCTACAATATCCCCGACCTCAGTGGCTTGAACTCCTCTTCCGCACATTTTTCCTTTTTCTTTTCCTCTTCCTCTTCCCTTTTCTCTTCCTCTAACGATTCCAGTTGCTCCCAATGATTGGCCAATCTTAGTAGGAGATGTATGCACATTGCACGCCACTTTCTTCACGCCCACTAACTGAAGCTCAGGAGTGTATTTATCTTCAGTTTCGTATGTTTCCCCCAAGTGAAGGCCTCTCTTCTTCTGGTTGTCCCCACCTTTTTCGATGTTCAGCTTATGTCCATCATGGAAATCACTTTTGTCCCTTGCCAAGGTTCCCTTCACATTCTGTTGTTGGTGATCCACCCCTTGTACATCTGAAATATTACACTCCATTGGGTTAACTTCGTCAGATGGTTTGATCACGTGAACGTCATGCGCCTCCACTCCAACAAAAGGGTCTACACCATTTTTGTCCACACCTGTCGGTTGTGGTCTAGAGAATATACCTTCGATGACGTGTTATAGCATTTGCTTCAGTTCAGCTAAATTGGTTTGTTCAGTCAATGGTTCATTGCAGCCCAAACTGAAACGTTAAAGCAGTTGCTTCAGCATTTCCTTCAGTTCAGCAACATTGGAGGAGAGGTTAATGATACACACATCATTGCCTTCTACCTAATCATACAAACACATACGTCAACTTAGTCTTATAAATCATCTTCAAATGATGTAGCTCAACTGTGTCCAATTTGCGTAATGATTGGATAGATTACCTTGTCATTGTCAACAACTTGCTTGCCTTGGAAATGTTGCAACATCTCCATTAAATCTGTTTGGTTATGAAGAACTTGCTTCATCATTTCCTTCAGTTCACGAATGTCGGACTGTACGTTGGTCATACGAACTTCATCGTACTGTGCTTTTTGTTGGTTATCGACATGGTGTGCATCCATTTCAGCATCATCGGCGTCACTTTCGTTGTTATTGTAATCAAACTCAACCTAATCATAGAAACGCATAAATAAAGTCTAACATTATATGTTCAAGACAAGTGGGTCAATGGTGTCAAATATGCAGACTGGTTGGAGTGCTTACCGCAATTGTTAGGAAATTTTGCTTCATTCTAATACGACGCAGCGTCTCTCGTGTTACCCCAATCATGAAGCCGAGGCATGGACCGCGTTGTAGCTGACATACTTGTGGAGCTCAGACAAACACAATCAATGTACAATAGTTGTGGACATTAAGAGGCACACCATAATTAATTTCTTCTTCCCACAAAAATCAATTATATTCAGTAACAACGACATTTATTCTTGTCAATTTTGCAGCTGAACGTACATAGAATACCGATTTTGTTTACAATGCTGTGAACTTTATAGGCACATATCATGTAATGTTTTTTGGGGAAAAAATTTGTGTAGCAAACCAAGAACTTTATTGATGAAACCAAAAAAAAGAAGTTATGTACATGTTTGTGTATATGAATGGCTGAAACCCGAAAGACCTTTCCCAGAATCAATACGTTTGCTTTGGTAATGGTCCTATCAAGGTTTCTTGTGTATATTCTTCTTCAACTCTGCCTACAATTGTGTATAATATTTCCTATGTCAGTTCTGTGTCTGATTGATTATTCCAAACGGATGAAGATCAATAAATTATGTTCCCCTCTTCGCAACGTAGGAAAATTGGTTCCTCCATTGAGGTCCGTGATTTTGTTTTCCCTATATTCTTTATTCTTAAATTCATGACAGTGGTTGTAGAAAATCTCTTTCTGCGAGTACCAGACTTGGTCAGAAAGAGTGTTATTTGTCGTACTGACATACCAGGTAACATTGTATTTCCTAATGAAGCCCAATTTGTTGAACCATGATAGAATAATGCATGAGACATATGAACGGGGGAATGGAAAAAACAATCGAGTTATTGGCATACCATTAGTAGGAAAACACATCCAGTTGCAACGCGATGACCTTTGGTCTTATACTTGCGAACACCGTTGTGAAGGAAATGCAGTGTCAACCTTGCCCAATTACAAGCTCGCATACCATTCAAGTCCTTCACGGCATGAATGAACGATGGACTCAAGGCGGTCATTGTGGTAGGATACAACATGGCCCCCAAGATGTACAGCACAAATTTCCTTCAAAACTTGTCCTCTGCACCATCAGTCTTCGTTAGATAAAGTCTTAACTTGTTCAAATGAATGACTCCGTTAATAACTCCGACCTCTTCGTAGATATTGGGATATGCTTCTAATGAACCAGCCGAATACACGTCATCGCCTTCACACCGTATTCTTTATAAAACATTAACTACCTTACAGGTGAGCCTGAGTTGATGACCATGAACATTCAATGAACTACTGTCAGGATCGAAGTTTTGTACCAACCATTCGCAGAAGTCGTGATCTATACGTGTACACTTCATCCCCAGGAGGCCACCAAACCCAATATCAATGACTGTCTACTTTTGTGCTTCGTTAAACCGGTTAACTAGCTCAACAATTGACTTTAATGATATGCGGAGTTGCCTTTTAATCTGCACATTTTTTACCCTTAAATTAATACAAAAATACAACCAACAATGTCAATAAGATTCTGGCATGTGTACTTGAAATTTTTTACCATTTTATAAATTATGATTTACAGCTAAAAAATAATTTAAAATTATATTTGATTCAAATTTTCTTTAGACTTCAGTTTTAAATTTAAAATTAAATGTAGCTTACACATAGCTAAAAAAAAAAAATTACCATCTAATCAAAAAGATGTAGCTAAAATTATTTTTTGACATTTTATGTGCATTTTTTTTTTTTTGAATTTGAAACTTAGATATGGTTAGATAAGTTAATAGTCTTAAATTACATTTATTTTTTAGTTCCAAATATTTAAAAATTGAATAGTATTTTGGAAATATGTATTTTATAATTTTAAATTATATAATACTAAAATTAAATTTAGAATTCCATTTTAAGGATTTTCAAATATCAAATTAGATGTGGCTTAGCTATGGTTAAATTTATTTATTTGTCTTTCTATATATAAATATATATTTTTTTAAATTCAAAATTATAGAAACAGTTAAATCCGCCAATAATTTTATGTCACTTGCATTTCTTAACTATTAAAATTAAAAAATTTATATTAATGTTTTGAAATTCCTAAAGCCTCTTAGATCTTTTTTTTTTTTTTTTGGGCTCAAAAACATACTAATTGTCACTTGTATACTCTACACTTAAGAAACACACTAATTGATAAATTAAATTGTTACTAAACAGAATTGAAAATGGAAATTACAAAAAATATAATTATTGATTTTTAAAACTACATATATAAAATGAATAAATGATACAATTCTTTTCTCTCTTTTTTTTAAAGTTTTATTTATTATCTATTTGATAGACTTATAATCAATCACAAAGTCTAACTTTTTAATAATATATGGCACATTGACGTATTATATGTCTTAGAAATAACAAACATGCAAAAAATCTCACACATAATTTTAGCATTGAGGCCAACAACTATTTGTAGTTACCTTAGAATTTGAAGGAGACATCCATGGTTATCTTCACTTATGGGCCTAATCTATTGTTGTTTTATTGTTAACAGAGGCCGGATGGACATATGGATTAAGCTTCAACGAAGGAAGGGGGGGAGGGGGAAGTTTTAAACATCAAATGAAATCTTAATAATTACCATTTGAGAGAAATAGAGATGCAAAGAATATTTATTCTTGTAGACATTAATTTTTTATTTTTTATTTTGGGAGGAAGGGATTTAGTAATTCCTAGTAAAAGAAAGATTAATTAGTTAGGTAAAATATATATTATATTGTTATTATGGAAAGCAATTCCTTAAAGTATGTGTATATTGTTAGGTATAAAATTTTGAAATTTAAATTTCCAAATCATAGGTGAATTCAATAGCCAATAATATTTAAATTATAAACTTTAAATTGCAAATTTTAATAGCCAATGATATTTTTCTCTTTTTAAAAAATAACAAAAAATCAACATTATTGGATTGGAGTTTTGAAGCTCCTAGAGTTCTCGAAATTAAAAACTCTATTTTCTTTATATAATATATAGATAAATAGATAGATAGATAGATATGGATAGATAGATAGATAGATATCATTTTGTCCCAAAATCATTATGTGAAAATTAATTTGGCACTTAGATTTTGCATGATTTTAATTTGACTGCTAAAGTTTTTTTAAATTTGATTAATTTATCCCCGCCGTCTGTTTCATTCTATAATCAAACGGAACTTGCTGGCGTGGTACTAAACTTTATATGGAACTTTATTTTACACCCAAACTATACCATAAAAATCAATCAGTCCACCAAATATAAAAAAATGAAATTTAATAATTTAATAATTAATTTTTTTATCTCAATAATTAAAAAAAATTAAATTTTAAATAATATACTTTGTAACACATAATAAAAATCTTCATTTAGAATTATTTTTTTAAGTCTCAAATTATCTCGAATCGATCTTGGAAAACTAATCGAGCAGAAAATTTCTTGACTACTCTATGTGTGTGCATGATCGTAATTGTAACTAGTTTATTTTCCAAATTAATTTCAATGAAATTGATCGAATAATAGTAATTTCAAAATTGAGTGGGTAAAAAAAATTTAAAGTTCAAATATTGTCTAAAAAATATTCAATTGGACTAATACTCAATTTTTTTTTATTTAAAATTTAATTTTTTTCTTTTTTGAGATGAAAATTTATCTCACATTTTTTGGTTTCAATTTTTTGAATTTAATTTTTTTAAATTGACTTTTTTATTTTTCATTTTTTTTTGTTTTTAGTGAATATTTTTAATTTTTAAGTTTTTTTTTTTTAAATACATTTTAGATGCACCTAATCTAGATGTACCTTAAAAGTAAAATTTTATAAAAAAATATTTTAAAAATCAATAAATACACATGAATATGAAAATGTGCTCCTTTTTTTTTTTTTGGTGCATTTAGTGAATTTTTTAAAGGTTTTTTTTTCTCCACAAATATTATACTTTTTAATTGTATTTATAAGTGTATCTAAAAGTTAAAAAAATTATTTAAAATATTAAAAAAATTCAGTGAAATCAAAATAAACACAGAAAATAAAAAAAAAAAAAAACTCAAATTTTCAGAAAATTAGAACAAAAAACGGTGATTAATAAAATATTAAATTTTTTTATAAAAATATTTGGGCGGCTATTTGATTTTTAAAGTATAATTTGAGGGGTGAAATTAAATTCCAAATGAAATTTGGTGACATGCCATTAAGTTCCTTTTGCTTATAGACTGAAACAAACGGCGAGAGAGGTAAATTCATCAAATTTAAAAAACATTTAAGAGTCAAATTAAAATAATTCAAAGTCTAGATGCTAAATTGATTTTCCTATAATAATTTAGGCTGTAAAACAATATTTTCTTTTGCAATAATTATCGCAAAATCTCTTCTACATAAATATGTAATCGCCATATATGTATAAATTTAAAAATAAATAAATAAATAAGATGACAATTCACATTATTATAATACACAAACAACATGATTAATGCTATATATTTAGTTTAAAAAAGAGACAAAAATTCAATTGAACCTTACACATAGCCCTGCTCGATAATTCTTAATTGCAAATATGCAATTCCCCCATGTGTATAACATTTTCTTAACTAAGCCAATAATTCACATTATTATAGTCAACAAACATCATTAACGCTATATAATCAATTTGAAAAATGGTATAAAAATCATGGATAAATTACATTGACACTTTTTGAAGTTTGTTTTTAATACAAGTACCCCCTCATGCTTTGGAAATTACATCTCCCTCCCTATGATTTAAACTTTGATTACAATTTAATCATTTCGTTAGTCCACTGTTAAGTCAACTAACGAAAAAAAACTAATATAAGAAATTAATTTTTTAAAATGCCTATTTTACCCTTATTTGCATATATAAAATTGACAAACAATTTACCGTTTAAGAAACTATATGCTCCAGTCGTGGTGTTTGATTATAACTTATTATGGGGTTAGTTATAACTATTGATTATAACTTTATTTTGATTATGATTTAAAAGGTATTTAGTTATATTTTATACGGTATTTGGTTATAACTATTTTTTTTAGTTATGATTGAAAAAGATCTAATTATAATATTTGTGATAATTAACGCCACAAAAGCTTGTGTATCATAATATTACCTAAATATTTAATAATATAATAATATATGTATTGAATAAATTTTTATAATTCCCTATAGATTTTCTTTACTCATCTAATAAGTTTTTTTTGAATTTTTTTTTTTAATAAGAGTAAAATAGGCATTTAAAAAAAATTAATTTCTTATATATATGAGTTTTTTTTTTTTTTTTTGGTTAGTTGACTTAATGGTTGACTAACGGAAAGATTAAATTATAATAAAAATTTAAACTTTAAAGAAGAGAATGCAATTTTTTAAAATGTGAAGGTATACTTGTATTAAAAAGGTATCAGTGTAATTTATCCATAAATCAATTGAACTTAACATACAACCATTCTAGATTATTCTATTGCAAATGTGCCATTATCATATATGTATAATTTTTTATTGACTACGATAATAATTCACATTAATTAAAGTCAACAAAAACGTGATTCTAATTCTAATTAATTTGAAAAATGATACAAAGTTTAATTGTACCTAACACATATTTGTTTGTATACATTAATTATAGTCAACAAAAATGTGATTCTAATTCTAATTAATTTGAAAAATGATACAAAGTTTAATTGTACCTAATACGTATTTGTTTGTATAGGGACAGGTGTCATAGAAATTAGAAAGATAACTCGTAGTATAGAAATTTGAGCCTAATTTAGAAAGGAAGTCACCATCATTTTTTTGAATTTTTTTCTTTACCAGGAAAAAAGACATTTTGTGAGGTATCATAATATCTATAGATTTGACCTTTGACTTAATTGTTTATTGGTTAGATTTAACTTAACTTAAAAAATAATAAAATAAAATAAAATAAAATAAAAACTAATTACCATCAGAACAAGAGAAAAATGTACCAATCCTTAATACAAAAAATAAAATTACAAGCGAACTTCAACTGTTTACAAAAACAGACAGCTAATCATGCCCCATCAAAAATCAATCCCTAAGATACCTTTTCACTCCAACACCCCTGCTGGTTAGCATCCTCTTTTGCCATCAAACTTTTCAATGAGTCAAAAGTGACAAAATCAAAATGAGACTATCAGCCATTCCTACAGAAACAAATGCCTTCCCAAACCTAAGAGACAAATGTCGGCTGCTCAGCATGCGACAACAATTATTTTTTCCTTAACGGGCCCACCATTATTGATAATTGTTTTTTCTTAGGCCAGAAGTGTAGGAACAATTTTAGGAAAATGTTATAAGTTTTAAGTTTTCTATTAAATAAATAATTAAATATCTTATATGAGTGTGAAATTTATAAAATTATGAATTTTTAATTATTTTTTCAAAATATTTCTACATCTCTCTTCCTATGGTTTAAACTTTGATTACAATTTAATCATTTCGTTAGTCAACTGTTAGGTCAACTACCGAAAAAAAAACTAATATAGGAAATTAATTTTTTAAAATGCCTATTTTACCTTTATTTGTATATATAAAATTGACAAACAATTTACTGTTTAAGAAAATTTTATATGCTCCAATCGTGGTCTTTGGTTATAACTTATTATGTGGTTAGTTATAACTATTGATTATAGCATTATTTTGATTATGATTTAAAAGGTATTTAGTTATGCTTTATACGGTGTTTAGTTATAACTATTTTTTTTTTTTTTATAGTTATGATTAAAAAAATCTAATTATAATATTTGTGATAATTAATGATACAAAAGCTTGTGTACCATAATTACCTAAATATTTAATAATATAATAATATATGTATTGAATAAATTTTTATAATTTCCTATAGATTTTCTTCACTCATCTAATAAGTTTTTTTGATGAAGTTTTGTTTAATAACAGTAAAATAGGCATTTAAAAAAAATTAATTTCTTATACGATTTTTATTTTTTTTTTGTTAGTTGACTTAACGGTTGACTAATAGAAAGATTAAATTGTAATAAAAAATTTAAACTATAAAGAAGAGGATGTAATTTTTAAAACGTGAAGGTATACTTTTATTAAAAAAGTATCGGTGTAATTTATCCATAAATCAATTGAACTTAACATACAACCATTCTAGATTATTCTATTACAAATGTGTCATCATCATATATGTATATAATTTTTTGTTGACAACGATAATAATTCACATTAATTATATAGTCAACAAAAACGTGATTTTAATTTTAATTAATTTGAAAAATGATACAAAGTTTAATTGTACCTAATACATATTTGTTTGTATACATTAATTATAGTCAACAAAAGCGTGATTTTAATTCTAATTAATTTGAAAAATTATAAAAAAAATTAATTATACGTAACACATATTTGTTTGTATACAAGGGCGGACTCAGGATTCGTCAATAGGGTGGGCTAATATTAAGGTAAAATTATACAATATATTTTAAATATAACCACATAAGAAAAAAAAGAATTTAATAATATAATCTAGATTAGTATCTAAATTTATTGATTAGAAACAATCTAACTAAGTTGTACTTGACGAGTCTTGAAAGATTCGAATTCATCGATTACAGAATCTAGATCAATTTTCAAAAAGCATGAAAAACAATATGCTTTATCCTTTGAAGGAGAATACTCTAGCTAAGAAATTATTTAAACCAAATATGTTGAAATCGGCGATTCTGCTTTCCAAATGAGGACCTAAGATACTCAATTTAGGTTGATAAGGCCCCAAGTTCACATAAGTTCGTCTAACCTCATCCCGTTGATTAACTAAATATTCACAAATTTGCAAGCGTAAACCAGGATCCCGTTCAATATTAGTTGAATCAAATTCGCTTGATTTATTTGCTTGAGGCATAGAAGGCGGCTGCATATCAGAAAATGAGGTTTCAACAACATTGGATGTTGTACTATTAGATTTTTGTTTTGATTGATAGAATGAAAAAAAAGGGTTTTTCTTTTTTTTGAGTGTGGAGGTTCCATTATTTATAACCTAAAAAAAATTTAAAAAACAATTTAGCTCTATTTAATATTAAACCAGAGTATATTCATAATAATTTTAAATATTAGGGTTTCTAGATACATCCTCAATAATTTTTATTTAAGCTTTCATTTTGTTTTATATATGTCCAAAAAAACTCTTTCAAAGTTCAAAAAGTAAGAGCAATATAGAACATTGAACAAGGCAGCATCATAAAAAAACTAAAAGCAATATAATATTTGTTGCATAAAGACAAAATTTCAAAATCATTGTTAATCAAATACATTCTCAACCAACGAAATAAAATAATTGGTTAATTACACTTACCAAAAATGTTAGGAAAGTAGAGCTGCTGGTGACGACGGAGAGGGTCGCTGCCTATCTATTGGAAGATATGAGGATTGTTTTGGAAGATTTGTTAATTAAACAAATACAAATCTATTGGGTTGCCTATCTATTTTTTTGGGTAAGTATTGAGCTGCTATTGGCAGCCCATCTAAAAAACAAACAAAAAAACTATTGGCCTTCATTTGGGGCGGGGGTGGGCTGGGAGAGGTTAGGAGGCTGGACTGGGCTAGAAAAAAAAAATTTTACAAATTTTTTAAATTTTAGACTGGACAGTAGTCACTTATGTCCAGCCCTAGGTGCGCTGTTGTTTGTATAGGGGACAGGTATCATAGAAATTAGAAAGATAAATCGTAGTATAGAAATTTGAGCTTAAGAGACATGGCCGGCTGCTCCGCACGCAACAACGATTGTTTTTTCTTTATTGGGCCCACCATTATTGGTAACAAAAATGATTTGTCCCCCTAATTTCCTTCCCCCTAATCCCCCTAATTTCCTTTTTGGAAAACTGCTTTCTTTTTTTTTTTGTTTTCATTTTTTTTTTTTTTTTTTTTACTAAAAGTGGCAATTTGGGGGATTCGGGGGACTCCCCCTCGAGGTCCCAATCAGTTTTGTATTGGTAATTGTTTTCTCTTAGGTCAGAAGTGTAGGAACAATTTTAAAATCATTGATACGTACGTGGTAATCCCCCAATGCATAATTTCACCATACAATGAAGTGAACATGTTCAACCTTAACCAATCCAAGTTTCATATAACAGTACTCTTTATATATAGCAGTATTCTTTTCAAAGAAGAAACACAATCTACAATGCATAGGGGTATTTGGTGGGACTTTTTTTAGTCAACTTATGACTTCTGGCTTTTAAAAAATTATTTTGAACTATTTGGTTAAACTTATTTTAAACAGTTTTTGATTCTAACAATTTATTTTAAGTTAAAAAAGTTGATTATGAGAAACTGCTCACCCCTTACTTCTAATTATTAGCTTCTACTGTGGATATGTTAATTCACAGTTATACTCTTAGATTTTTTTATTTTTTTAAAATAAAAAAAGATCCAAATGGACTATAAAATATTATTATTTTTTTTTTATGAGAAATGTAGACAAATAGTGAATAATAAAAAAAAAAGTTAATTAAAAAATCTACTTCACAACTTATTTAACAAACACTACTTAATAACTTAAATCTATAATTCAATAGCTATACCAAACAGATTAACAGCTTCTGATTAAAGTCATAATCTATAATCTGTTTTAACAGTTGCACCAAACAGGACCATAATCGCATAGAGAAGAAACAAAAAAAACAAGAACAATGTGAATTAGTACTCTCTCTCTCTCTCTCTCTCTCTCTCTCTCTCTCTCTCTCTCTCTATAGCTGATTCAGTTGAAGCTACATGTCTTACTTTTCTAATGGTTATTCTAATTAGTGAGTGACTTTGTTCGTATCAAATTCTTTCTGTGTATTATTATTATTATGTTTGTTTGTTATTGCAGGCAAGCTAAAAAAGAACGAAAAATAAAATAAAAGAAATGTTGAAGAGTGGACTAGACGACCTGGTTAACGTGAATTCACTGTTGAGCATAGCGGTATTCGTGGGACTATCGTACACGACGCCAGGCCAACGCAACCTGGAGAACCGACCAGAGTGCGACGCGGAGCCCCGACAGGCCGAGAACCTCGTGGTACTAGAAGTCGTAGCGTTCAGTTTCTTCTTCTTCTCAAGCCTCGTTGCAAAGTCATTAGGACAAGGACATCTGAGGTGGTGGAAATGGCTGTTCCTCAGCTTGTCAGTGTTCGCGTCGTTCTTGGGTTGTTTTTTCTTAATGCTTTCGATGTTTTACCTGATTCAGATAAGGTTGGGAAGGCTTTCTTGCAAGAGCCCATACACACAAGGAGTAGCTTTATTGATGACTGCTCACTACAAGAATTTTCACTTTTGATAACTAAATTTTTAGTCGCCAAAAGTTATTTTTTAGTCGCCTATAGGCTTTAGCGACTGAATTTTTTGGTCGGAAAATTAGTAGCCGAAGAGTAGTCGAGAGAGCTAATTGGCGACTAAATTTAATTTAGTCGCCAAATGTACATTTGGTGACTAAATTAAGTTTAGTCGCCAATTAGGTTGGAAAATTAATTAAATAATACATTTTTGCCGACCAATTTTTTTGTTGCCAAAACCCAATGATTTAGTCGCGGAAAAATTTTTAGCTACTAAATTTTTAGTCACCTAAAGCAAATACTAGTGTTTTGGCTACTAAAATTTTAGTCGCCTAAAGTCAATCTTTTTTGGCTACCAAAATTTTAGTCGGCAAATAGTATTTCTTTTTGCTACTAAAAATTTATTAGTCGCCTAAACTCTCACATTTTTTGCTACTAAATTTTTAGTCGGCAAAAGTATTTTTATTCTTCAGCTTTAGTTTTTAGCTATGAAATATTTTAGTCACCAACGTTTGATTTTCTTTTGGCTACAAAACTTTTAGTAGCCAAAGGTTTGATTTTCTTTTGGCTACAAAACATTTAGTAGCCAAATGGTTGTTTTTCTTTTAGCTACAAAAAATTTAGTAGCCAAATGTTTGATTTTCTTTTGGCTACCAAACTTTTAGTAGCCAAATGTTTGTTTTTTTTTTTTTCCCCTTTTTTTTGGCTACAAAACGTTTAGTTGGAAAAAACATGATATTATGTTTTATTGCAAATATTATAATGTGTCCATAACCTGTCTGTATTCCATGCAACCTGTAATACGTATATAAATAAAATGATACATAAACTATTAATCATTCAACAATCTGCACCCGTATACAAAAAATAAATTACTTTAACTGTCCAAGTACATAGAAACCAACTATTGTCCAAACTAAAATAATAATTCCATACAAAATATAATCATACAAAAAGTAAAGTCCTCCATATACAAAAATTACATTTACTGTACCATGTGAAATGACCATTTGGCATGGTACAAATTACCATCGTAATCTATACCACGACAAAAGGTGATGTATGTACCAAGCCAAAAGTACATCTATATACCACGACAAAAAATCATATATCTGTACGGCGACAAAAGGTGATCTATCTACCATGCCAGTAATTATCTGTTGGCTGCCAAAAGTTTTCTGTATCAGTAATAGTTAATTGCACAAAAGCCGGAGACGACAAAAGTATTATATTACTTCTATAGAAAAGTATATGCCAGTAATTATCTGTTGGCTACCAAAAGTTTTCTGTATCAGTAATAGTTAATTGCACAAAAGCCGGAGACAACAAAAGTTTATATTACTTCTATACAAAAGTATAATTTCTTCTCTATACACCAAAATATCTCTGGAAGTTCACGCAACAAAGTCATCTACAAAAAACAAAAAAAAAAACATTAGAATTAGACCAAAAAATGCCCAACTTCATGAATGAATTTGACAATAAGTGACAAATAAAAATAAGTAGGAAGCAACCTTCCATGATGAATCAATTATCAGTCATTCTACAGTCTTTCTAAAATCTTTTGTTATAAGGAACATTGTTAAATGCAGAGCAATCATTACTAAATCTTTCATTAGTAACATAAAGCTAATGTAACAATCTTCTATTTGTATACAACATGTATCCAAATTCTGTGGTTAAACCAATATCAAAGCCCAATGTAAATAGAAAGTATTCTTTTTTAACAACTTCCTCATTATTTGTTTGCAAAAGGCACTTGAATCATTAGATTGGATATAAAACCATCGCTGCTTATTAATGTATGTCAGTGCCATTTCAGAAAGGATATTAGAACATGTGATAAAAATAATAACAAAAATAAAGTTCAATCATAAAAGGAAATATGTAGAAATGTATGTTGAGACACCTATAAATGGTTCATCAAAGAAAGAATACTTGATATCTCATGACGTACATGGCCTCAGAAACACCATCAGCATGTTTCATACTTGTATGAAAGCTTAAATATAATATAACACACGTGTGTACGTTCAAAAAATTAGCAAGTTTATAACAAGGCGTAAACTGAGTTCATATTAGTTTCTGAATATTTTTCCCATAATTTTCCATTACTATACATCTCTAATACATTCCATCAGTTGTCACAAGTCCTATTTGTAATGGGGAAGCTGCCCGAGAGAGTCAGACGGAGGTTAGGGGGCTGTTTTGAAGTTTCGCCCACGAAACGCCCTTTTCCAACTAAGTTTTGGGCGTATTCGGCTCTAAATCCTGACCTACGGGTCTGATAACATTCCGTCAATTGTCACAAGTCATATTTGGCATTGGGAAGCTATTCGTGTCAGCCACACAGTGGTTCAAGGGTTGTTTTGAATTTTCGCCCCCGAAACGCCGTTTTTCGACTAAGTTTTGGGCGTATTCGTCTCTAAATCCCAACCTACGGGTCCGAATAACGTTCCGTCAGTTGTCACAAGTCCTATTTGGCATGGGGAAGGTGTTCGTGTCGACCACACGGCGGTTCGGGGTCTGTTTTCAATTTTCGCCCTCGAAACAGCCTTTTTCAATTAAGTTTTGGGCGTATTCGGCTCTAAATCCCAACATATGGGTCCGAATAACATTCCGTCAGTTGTCACACGTCCTATTTCGCATGGGGAAGCTGCCCATGTTAGCCACACGGCGGTTCGGGGCTGTTTTGAATTTTTGCCCCCAAAACGCCTTTTTTGACTAAGTTTTGGGCGTATACGGCTCTAAATCCCAACCAACGGGCCGAATAACATTCTATCATTTGTCACAAGTCATATTTGGCATAGGGAAGCTGTTCGTTTTGGCCATACAGCGGTTCAAGGGCTGTTTTGAATTGTCGTCCCCAAAACGCCTTTTTTTGACTTAGTTTTGGCATATTCGTCTCTAAATCCCAACCTACGGATCCGAATAACATTTCGTCAGCTGTCACACGTCCTATTTCGCATAGGGAAGGTGTTTGTGTCGGCCACACGGCGGTTCGAGGGCTGTTTTCAATTTTCGCCCCCGAAATAGCCTTTTTCGACTAAGTTTTGGGCGTATTCGGCTCTAAATCCCAACATATGGGTCCGAATAACATTCCGTCAGCTGTCACACGTCCTATTTGGCATGGGGAAGCTGCCCGTGTCGGCCACACGGCGGTTCTGGGGTTGTTTTGAATTTTTGCCCCCGAAACGTCCTTTTTCGACTAGGTTTTGCCATATTCGTTTCTAAATCCCAACCTACGGGTCTGAATAACATTCCGTCAGCTGTCACACATCCTATTTGGCATGGAGAAGCTGCCCGTGTCGGCCACACGGCGGTTCGGGGGCTATTTTCAATTTTCGCCCCCAAAACGGCCTTTTTTGACTAAGTTTTGGGCGTATTCGGCTCTAAATCCCAACATATGGGTCCGAATAACATTCCGTCAGTTGTAACAAGTCATATTTGGCATGGGGAAGCTGGTCGTATTGGCCACATGGTGGTTCGGGGGCTATTTTGAATTTTCGCCCCCAAAACGCCCTTTGTCGACTAAGTTTTGAGCATATTTGGCTCTAAATCCCAACCTATGGGTCCGAATAACATTTCGTTAGTTGTCACACATCCTATTTGGCATGGGGAAGCTGCTCGTGTCGGCCACACTATGGTTTGGGGGTTGTTTTGAATTTTCGCCCCGAAACGCCCTTTTTCGACTAAGTTTAGGGCGTATTTGGCTCTAAATCCCAACCTACGGGTCCAAATAACATTCCGTCATTTGTCACAAGTCATATTTGGCATGGGGAAGCTGTTCGTGTTAGCCACACGGTGGTTGAAGGGCTGTTTTGAATTTTCGCCCCCGAAACACCCTTTTTCGACTAAGTTTTGGGCGTATTCGCTCTAACTCCCAACCTACGGATCCAAATAACATTCCGTCTGTTGTCACAAGCCATTTTTGGCATGGGGAAGCTGTTCGTGTCAGCCACACGGCGGTTCAAGGGCTGTTTAGAATTTTCACCCCCGAAACGCCCTTTGTGAGAGTAAGTCTTACTATATTGTTCTTAGGGGAAGACCACATCATAGATCATGCATTTAGCATATTGT
>JAPPVO010000003.1:42296225-42594654 GCA_030407325.1 Camellia japonica | reverse complement strand
GGCAACCCTACCCCCATCATAGGGGTGTTTTGGCTCTCACTTGCTTGATACGTGCTTTTAGAGTGAAACTCTGCAGGGATGTATGTATCAGTTGCAAGTCTGGGTATCAGTTTTGGGGCAAAATTTAGTAAAGAGTACAGTTATTCAGATGTGATCATATATGTTCTCATGAATTAGGCTGAGATGCTGCCTGTTTTCTCTTTTGAAAGGTGGTCCTGGAACCATAGCTTTAGAAGGCTCCAATATCCCCCGGGTGCATTGGACTTGTGTTGATAGACTTTGTCAGGTCGGAGATTTAGTTCAAGGGCAACCAATGTTTCCTTTGCTAGGGGCAAGGCAAAGAAAGGCCAGTCAGGGCTCACTGGTTCAACTGATCGATAGTCAGCAATCACATCACCTTTGTTCAAACTTAGCAGACCGTGATGGCACAGAGTCCGGAAGAAGTTGTGGCCATGACAGCAGCATTAAACCAGGGAATCGCCAGGCAGAACGAGACTAATGCTGAAATGCAACGCCCATCTGGGGCACCTACCACATATCCAGTCTCGGGACCCCAGCCGAACTTTGACCCACTTCCGCCAGTTGAAGATTTGCAGGGTCCAAATCCTCGAGAAGGGTTGGCTCAGGCTTGAGCTTTCAGACCCCTGGTGTAGCCTAATGAGAGGCTTTATCCCTTTGATGTTAATGATCTCGATCCGACCTCGGTGAAAATTGTGAACCTTGAGAACCAGTTCAAAAGGGCACAGGGCCTTAACTCCATTCCCGACATTGAGGATGGGTACACCGAGGCTGCCGTATGGCTCCCAGCCAGATTCAAAATGCCACATCTTGACTGTTTTGACGAGTCTGGAGATCCTATGGTACATATCCATCTTTTCTTGGACGTTCTGAAACCAATGGGTCTAACTAAGCCACAGAAACTCTCTCTGTATGGAAGAACCCTGTCAAGTGTAGCAGCCACTTGGTACGCTAAGTTGGAGGATACAGTGAAGCTGAACTGGGAAGAGTTGGCTGAGGCCTTTGTCGATCAGTACTCTTACAATACCCAAGTTAAAATGACCACCCAAGAGCTTGAAGCAACCCACCAGAATCCTGCAGAGTCTTTTGTGGAATTTGTTGTGAGGTAGAGAGCAAAGGCAACACAAATAACAGATCGCCCTTCTGAGAGGGATCAAGTGCGGATAGTGGTGCAGAACCTTGAGCCTGATATGCTGCAAAAGTTAATAGTTGTTCCACTATTCACTTCAAAAGTTTGCATAAATTAGGGGTTCAGATCGAGGATGCATTTAATAGAGGGATTATTCCAGAACAAGAGAACCGACAAGGAGGGTGATTCCCGAGAGTACCAATGCTGGCGGTAGCACTATTCCCAAATCCACTGAAATCAACACAGTCGCCACAACTGACCTTTTTGCCAAATCAAGCCTACAAACAGCCGGCCCAACCCGAGCTCAGGGCAGAACTTTCACCCCTTCTATATGAGCCTAACTAGCGCACTAAAAGTCCTGATGGAAAGAGGGTATTTCAAACCCCTTGATCCTTAACCTCTACCTGACCCACTCCCTGCCAGACATAACCCCACTAAGTACTGCGTGTATCATCAGCAGTGCGGTCATGGCACCGATCGTTGCTACCGCTTTCATCATGAGGTCCAGAATCTCATCGACAATCGGACGATAGCTCCACCTCAAGACCCCAATGACCAAGTAGCTCATCCACATCTCAATCTAATCCATATACTGCCATCCACCTACAACCCCAACATATACATCACCCCAGCCCATTTACCCAAGCCTGAGGTGTTCATTCCAGTCAGCATAGACTTATGCATGATGGATGCACTTGAACCCCAATCATCTCAAACCTGTGAACCCGCCACTTCTGAGCTGATGAGAATGATTGAAGATCTTCAGAGAACTGTGGCAGATTTAGCCTTTAGGGCTTTGGCTCTATCATCGACCACATCACATGCCAGAAATTTCACACCAAAAAGCTCCCTAATCTTGGGACAGGTTGCATTGGAAGAAGGCCAATCCCTTAGCAAAGTGGAGGCAAATGGCAAGAACAAGGTATGGGTAGGCATTGGTCCCTATGAACACCTTCAGTGGGCAGTTGAGGCTTTGAAGGCTGAAGGACTGAACAAACAGCAAGTGCTCGTAGTTATTGCAAAGACTATGGATGACGCTTTTGCCACTCAGGATGAGAGGATTCTGAATCAAGGGGCAAGCCGGGAAAAGGGATGTCATACTAGAAATCCCCCTTTCAGCTCCAATCCTACACTCGGAAGAGTTCATCAAACCCAGTCAGCACCTGCCAACCCCTTTGCTGGTACATCCATAACTCCACAAACCTTGAAGTACCAACCCTGGGGCTAGAGGGTCTTCGCTCTGCTGTATATGACCTTGTCCAAAGCTCTCCAAATCCTTATAGGACAAGGTCATCTCAAACCCCTTGGGCCTCGGCCTCTCCCGCATCCCCTTCCAGCGAAGCATGATGTTGCCAAGTACTGTGTCTTCCATCAACAAGCCGGCCATGACACTAACATTTGTTTTCATCTTGGCCACGAAATACAAGATTTGATTGACAACGGGGTCATCGCCGCACCAAGTCCTGCAAAGTCTATCGGCACTGGATCGATGAACTTAGGGGATAATGTGATTATGTGATGGAGGGATGAACCACCTGCTAATGGCGCTCAGTTTACTCCAGATATGGAGATGGCACGCACTATTTTGAGCAATGTGCAAATGTTGTTTACTTTACTTTCTGACTTGGGTATTGGTCAGTTTTGTTGTGTTGTATTGAGTTTGTCTTTTCATATTGAGTCAGTCTTGTTGTGTTGTAGTCGGGTGATTTCGGGGGTGTTACCTCGGGCATCACTTTCTTGTTTTGTGTTTGTCTTTTACACCCTTTCTTTTGCGTTTGTTTCTGCTATGGAGCCAGTTGTGCCAGAAGATTTGAATGAAACGACAGTGCATTTTCACTTACTTTTTCTGTGCCTTTAAGTCATTGCATTGACCAACGTTTTTCAAAACTTTTCTAACACTGTGATGAAAACAAAAAGGAAGGAATTCCTTGGGATTTGCAAAAATTTGATCAACTAAGAGAAAGAGAGGCATGCTAAGCCCTTAATGAATGAGATCATGTTTGTTAATGTGAGTACTGAGAAGGATCCTGGCTTGATCCAGATTGGTTTCACATTGTCTTCAGCACGAGCGACTAGTCACTTTCTTAAAAGATTTCAAAAAATATTTTGTGTGGTCCTGCAAAGACATGCATGGAATTGATTTTGAGATTGTGCAGCATAGGATCGCTCTCAGTCTCGAGACTCGACCCTTTTTGCTTTCAAACCTTGAACTTAAAGCAGCCCATGAACTAGGGGCAATAAGGTTATATGACATCAAAGGAGGCCGCCGGGCCAGATTTGAAGCAACCCTTGAACTAGGGGCAAGAAGGTCAGATCAAGAAGGTCAGATGTCGTTAAAGGAAGCTTGCAAAGCTAGATCAGAAGTAGCCCTTAAACTAGGGGCAAAAATGTCAGATGTGCTCAAAGATTCAAAAGTTGGGTCATTTTGCAAACCAATGAAGACTAGCAAGAAAGCCAAATTCCAGCAGCTGGAAGAAGAAAGTTTATTGCTGAAGGACAATCGAGCTTCTTTTTACAACACTAGGGGCAAATTTAGACCCGATTGGATAGACTCCTACATCATCAGCGAACAGTAGCCATTCTCCTAGATTCAGATGGCTTCGAGATCCTACGACTAGTCAACATGGACAAGTTACACTTTTTTTATCCTTGATAGGCTCGCTAGGCCGAAAACCTAGAAGGGCGACCCAGGTAAAAGTTAGAGCAAGCAAAAAAAGAGAAAAGAAAAAGAACAAAAATGAAAAAATGAAAAGAAAAGAAGCAAAGCAAAAGAAGAGATGAAAGAAATGAAAAGAAAAGAAAAACAGAGCTCGCAAGGTTGAAAACCCGGAAGGGCGGCCTTGGCAAAAGTTAAAGCGTAAAAGGAGAGTGTTAACACCCGAGTGCACCTTCACTCGGAACTACGTCAGGCCTGATTCCCATTTTTGGGATACGTAGGCAACTTTATCTTGAAGTCCGGCCCCAATCATTTTTAGCCTACTTGGCTCATCCATGTTGATTGGTTTATCCTTGTTCAAACTCGGCTATCTTATCCATGTGCAAATTGGCTTGTCTTCGTTCAAATTGGGTTGTCTTGTCCTGTTACAAGATTCAACTGCAAGACAATTCAAGTTCAGATCTGAGGTTGTGCATCTCAAGAGTAGGTTTCGTGTTGGTCGAGCAGTGGCTAGTTGCAAAAATAGCTTTTGGGAATTTTTAGTGAGGTTGACTAATTTTCTCAAAAATTATTCTATTTTTCCAAAACTGGACCATTTCTTGGACCCAAAAAAGGAAAATTTTCAGTGCTCACAACCTAACTTGCATGATTTCAAATCAAAAAAATCGAACAAGTATGTTAATCTAACTCTCATATTGGTCAAAATTATTTTAGTAGAAAGCCAAAACAAAAAATGGTCAAAATGATAAACTAGGGGCACAGTCAAGTCAGGTTTTCTGTCTGTTCCCTGTTATTAACATACTTGCTAGGAAAGGGCACCATATTTGCCAGAAGGGGCACAATTGAAGCTAACAGCAAAGGGCTGAAAGCTCTCACATCCTCCAAGCAGCGAGGTACCAAGCCAAGTGCGAAGCACGAACTGGAAATGCAGTTGGATGTTCGTTTCCCTCATCTGGGTCGATCATGCTCAAACTGGCATCTGACCTGGAATGGGGACATAGAAAACATGATGTGCGTGAGACCAATCAATTGTATGCCTGGCCGGTGGGACATGCTGTAACTCATCTCGATCAAGCTAAGCCAGGGGCGTCGTCAACCGATGTCAGTTACAGATCTGTTGCGCATCTGGTCGCACCACAACCCCTCTGTGGGAGAGGTCACTAGTTGTCAACAGAAGAATGAGAATCTAGTTGAATACTAGGGGTAAGAGCCCACAAACTTCTTGCTTATCCATCAACCACCCAGGGGAGGGATAAAAAATAAGAGAGATTGAAGAATAGAGAGATGTGCGATGAGAGAAAAAGTGAGGAAAGGTTTTTTCAGAGAAAAAGAGATTGAGTGCCATAGTGATGTGAGGATCACAAATGAGAAAGGGTGGGAAACAATACCCAAAGAAACAGGCTTCTCGTGGATCGAGAGGTCTCCCACCAATGGATAACAGAATCTCCAAATGTTGTGTTTGTTGTTTTTGTTTGTCTTGATTCTTGTTTTGAGTCGTTTCGAGTGTTACTAGATGTGTTTAGGTTGTTTTACCTTTGTTTTCCTTTGTTGAGTCATTTTGACTTTGGTCAGTCGTAGACTCAATACCCGGTCGAGAACTTATTTCTCAGTTCAATTTCAAAATAAATCGTTTTGTGCTCAGAGTGCTGTGCCATTTTCCACATATGTGCAAAACAGAATTCCTTCTTTCATAAACTGCGGGGTTCAACCCAGGTCATTGTGTGAATAATCAAACTAGGACCTATCTAAAGCTACATATGTCATGACCTGAACCCACCCCTATGGATTAAGGTCATAACCGGCCAGTAATCAAGGGATTACCTGTGGCCTCAAACAGCTATAAATGTATACTCTATCAGAGTTAAGGGGCCAAACGGAAGCAACTTAAAACTTTGTCCATCGAACTGTGCTTACATGTCACATCAAAAGGAAAATAACTCGAAGTTCTATACAGACAGGATCATTCAAGTCTAAGTCAGTCGAACCCAAAGTTTATATACAAAGGTGATCCAACGTTTTCGCCAATATAGTAAAATGATAGCAAAAGAACAAAAGAGGCAAAGACAAGTCTCATGCGTGAGACATTTGGGCTGACTCTTCAAAATCTTGACTATTTCTCACATATTTCACCGAGGTTGGGTTTGGACATCTCTTGGCTCACCTACATACACATGAATGAGTGTGAGCGAAAGCCCAGTGAATAATATCAATAAAGAAAGTACATGAATGAGATTCACATATATCAAACGGCCTTGGGCCCATTTAGAATTCTATTTAGTGCGTTGTTTAGTACATTAGGCGGTTCAAGCCCGAACATATCAAACGGCCCCTGGCCCACTTCGTTCCTTATCAAATGCCCTCAAGCCCAAATCATTGATGTCCAACGGCCTTTGGGCCAATTGTTCATGTCAAATGACCTTCGGCCCAATCATTTATATCAAACGGTGTCCAACGGCCTTTGGCCCAATCATTCACGTCAAACAGTGTCTGACGGCCTTTGGCCCAATCATTCATGTCAAACGGCCTTTAGCCTAATCATTCATATCAAGTAGCCTTCGGCCCAATCATTCATGTCAAACGGCTTTCGGCCCCGTCATTTGTGTCCAACGGCCTTTGGCCCAACCATATGGCGTAACAAATGTTTGTCCACAATTCAATTTAACAAACTTATAAGACTTATATGGAAATAAGCAATTGGACAAATAACATACTTCAAATATCTTTACTAAGATAGTACTCACAGTGTTCTGCCGATGGATTTGCCTTCGTGCTTGACCCTACACATTTCATGAACATAATGGGTCACAAACAATTCAATCCATTCTTAATTCATACATCCCTCTTAGACTTCTTTCTTATCCTTTTAATGCATTTACAATGCTCAATGCATGCCTAAGAGTGCTTAGAAATAAAAGAGAATGGAAAATGAAGCACAAAACATGTTTACAAAATTCCTGAAACAGGGCTCCCTACTCGAGCACAGGTTTCCCCGCTCGAGCGGACCCCTTTTGTCTGTAGAAGTACTGGTTACCTCATTAATACGCTCGAGTGTTACTTCAGACGCTCGAGCTGAATGTCAAACCACATTGCTTGACGCTCGAGCGTGAATCTTCCCGCTCAAGCGGACACCAATGTCTGCAAAAGTTCTGGGAACCAACATTTTACGCTCGAGCGGCGCTTTCCCCGCTCGAGCGGACATGCCAATTTCTGGAATTTCTAGAATTGTTCTCGAGGTTCATAACTAATGTTCAAAGGTTCAAACTCAAGTTTTTTGGATACAAGAACATATAAACACATTACATACTATGAGAACATAACCCATATGAAGTCAATTGTTCAAAATCAAAGTTATTTTCCAGAAATCATTTGAATTCTCTTCATAGGTCTCAAAACACATGTATTCAATTTCATATAAAATCCATATCTTCATCAATCATGCATGCATGTAGATTCTTGATTCCAATTCTATTCTACATGGTACAAATGACACTTAAAATCATGAAACTCATGAGAATCATGCATGCATGTGGGATTTGGAGCTCAATTCTCCTTGTTCTACATGATTTATGCTTGAGTGTATAAAATCATGGCAATTATGCTCATGCATGTACATATAAGCTTTAAATTCAACAAATTCAATTCAAATTACGTTCTTGATCACCATCAAACCTTGAATTCACAAAATTACAAACTTAAGCTCATAAATCTTTGCTCAATTACTCACCTAGGCGCTTCAATCCTCACAATTGTAGTTAAATCTTAAGCCTAGCCTTCTAATTTCACAAACTTTGGGCCAAAATACACAAGTCTCCCTCTTTCTCTCTCTAGAGCCGGCCTCTCTCTCTCTCTCTAGAGTGTGACTTCCAATTTTGAGTTCAACCAAATGAATATAAGTGTATATTGGCCCCTTTTATAGTCTCTCACTTAATCAAATTGATTAGAGTTAAATAATAGAGCTTAATTAATCGTTATGAATCTAATTATTTTGATCCGAATAAATTTTTGATTAAATTTCACCATAGGCTCTAAAAATTTCGCCAATCGCAATGGCGTAGTCAATTTCGGTTTCTGTGGACGGTAAGGCCTTCAATTTAAACAGATAGAAATTCAAAATCACATTTAATCATATAAATGGCACTCAAAATCATATCAAGCACATAATCACAATCATAATTAAGATTAATTAGCATAATACGGACCAGGGTTATCACAACATAGGTTCCAGACTGCAAAGCAAAAGAAAAGAGGGAAAATTTGGAACATCTTAGCATGTTTCAACTTCAGCAAATTCTGAGACTGCATTCCAGGTGCACCTTCTCATGCCTCACCTTTCTCTGGAGTATGAGTGTATCTCGACCCCAAGTTTAAGCCTGCTTCAAGTCAAAATGGCAGTCCTAGCAGCACCCGTGGTTTTCACATGCGGATGTTACCCTTCGTCAATATGAACAGGGTGTGCTCTTTTTGAGCTGAGCATATTGCAAAGTCCTTCGAGAGGTAAATCGAAGGCACTAAAGTACGTATTTGCCTCCCTTTTATTGTATAGAATGTGCACTTTCATATACACTTCTATTGTATGCGTGCCGCACATCGTTATGATTCATGCATAGAATATGCTTATGTTTCATGCATAGAATATGCTTTCATTCTCGCATAGAATGTACTGTTGCCTTTATATCTCGGTTGTTTGTCTTGCATGGAATATGCACTCTTACTATATCACACTTCTTAAGTGTCCTTTTTTACATACACGATATTGTATGTACGGTTCATTTAGAGGAATTCTGGGTAAAACCATTCCTCTCCCTTACCCCTTTGCTTCGGTTAGAAACATTTGGGTATGTCCGATGTTTATACCACCTTGCCCTGGTTAGAAACATTCGGGTACGCCTGGTATTTATACCACCTTGCTTTGGTTAGAAACATTCAGGTGCGCCCAGTGTTTATACCACCTTGCTTTGGTTAGAAACATTCGGGTACGCCCGGTGTTTATACCACCTTGCTTTGGTTAGAAACATTGGGCCGTGTTCCAATGTTTATACCTTTCCCCCGGTCAGAGGCATTTGGAACGTCTTCCAATGCTTATACCACCCTATTTCGGTTTGAAACATTGGGGCGTGCTCCAATGTTTATACCGCCTTCCAGCATTCAATCGTGCTTTCTTGCGCATCGCACTGTCTTGTGCATTCGTTCTCACTCGCACTGGTTTGTGTACTTTGTGGTTGTGTGCCACTCGCACTGTCTCGTGCACTTACACTTTGTATCACATTCGCACTCTCTTGTGCACCCTTCTGGTCTAGGAGACCTTAAAATCCTGCATTTACACTCGTGCTTTCTTGCGCATTGCACTTTCTTGCGCACCGCACTTTCTTGTGCAGTTTTACACTCGCGCTTTCTTGCGCATCACACTTTTTTGTGCAATTTACACTCGTGCTTTCTTGCGCATCGCACTTTCTTGTGCAGTTTACGCTCGCGCTTTCTTGCGTATCGCACTGTCTTGTGCATTTCATTACATGCTCCTACACTTGCATAGAAAATGCTTGTATCTTTTGTATAGAACCTGCTCTCGCTGTTTTGCGCACCTTACCTGCACTTGTTAGTGCATTGCTCGTGCTCTTTTGCGCACCTTACCTGTACTTGTTAGTGCATTGCTCGCGCTGTTTTGCACACCTTACCTGCACTTGTTAGTGCATTGCTCGCGCTGTTTTGCGCACCTTACCTGCACTTGTTAGTGCATTGCTCGTGCTCTTTTGCGCACCTTACCTGCACTTTTTAGTGCATTGCTCGCGCTCTTTTGCGCACCTTACTTGCACTTGTTAGTGCATTGCATCGTGTTGTCTTGTGCATCTGTATAGCTCTATTTTGTGCATTCCTTAATCGCACTATTTTGTGCATTGCATCGCACTGTCTTATGCATTTCAACCAGCATCGCACTGTCTTGTGCACCTTGTATCGCACTGTCTTGTGCATTCACATCTGTTTTGTGCATTCACTTTGCATCGCACTGTCTTGTGCACTCTCTGGTCTAGGAGACCTTAAATCCTCTGAAGGTGCAATTCCTTTGGTGTTTGTCGTGCCCGAACAACTTCCAGTGGTCTGGTATAGCCACCTGCCTGTGTTTGCAGTGAGTTCCTAAGAGATCAATTGAGACAGTGGAAACTAGAGTTCGAATGGCCGATGCCTAGAACGTAAAGGTTCGGGATTTCCTACACTAAAGTCTGGTTTAAATACCCAGGGGTGTATCCTCAGCTTGAAATCTGTATGGTAGCCCCATAGGTTAAGGTAGCGTGTATGTGCCTCGATTCTGGATACTGAACTAACCTAGTCTGTCACCCTGTTGGAGAATAGGGAAAGCTGTGGCCATAGCCAGGGAGAAAAGTAGTACCTGTGGTTCGGAAACGCAAGATGCAGAAGAGGAAGATCCCCAACAGCATGAGGTGAGTCATTGCCAATTGCCCCTGTAAGGTGCTTTCACTTCCTAGCTGCTACATTACGTCTGTTGCATTGCATATAGCATTTATCGCATGCATTTATTGCATCATATCTGCTTTATCGCCTGCATCCTTTCCATGTTAAGCTTAGTCTGGCATGTGCTCATATATTTCCTTCGTTGAAGCATGGTTCTGTGATAATGTGTACGCGCCTATTCCACTAAAAGAATTGTTGTCTGAGGGTTTCGACAGCTTTTTTGTGTTGGACGTGGTCTGTTTTGTGTCCATGCCTTTTCTAGGCAAGATGTGGTTTGGCCGTGTGCCTTATTCACTACATCCATTGCATCCATTTCATCGTACCTTGTTTTGTTGCATTTAGCATGTAGGATAACGATCTTTCCTCAGTAGATCACTCCTCACTTATATCATGCCACATAATTACTTGTATTCTTTTTGCGAAACACATAGTTCTGCATGTGCACACGCCTATTCCACTAAGAGAATTGTGGTTTGAGAGTTTCGGCACCTTTTCTGTGTTAAATGTAGTTTGATTTTGCATCTCCGTTTCTTTATGATATTTGTGTGGTTTTACATTGTTTGTGGTTTGATAACTCAATTACATTGTATATCATGTGCATTGTTTCGTTGCATTGTATATCGTCTGTATTGTTTTGTTATATTGTGTATCATTTTGCATTCTGCCCCTGAACTACACTAATTTGATTCCCTGCAAAAGGATATGTAGGCAGCCTACGGGCGCAAACATTTGTTACTGCATCTGTATTTAGTTTATTCGTCCAAGTCATCGGCCTTATGAAAAATGGGTCGTCTCTGGGCTTTGACATTCACTCATGTCATTTCATGACTTCGAGCTCTATCAAAGAGGGGCAACTGTAGACACTCCAATTTTGACCGCCCTTAAGACTTGGGCGTTACTGATTGTTTAGTTGGTGATGAAAGGTGTGCAGTGCAAATGTTCGATTTCTTCGCCAATGAGAGAGTCAAATCCCAACCTTACACCCCATTTTTTGGACTAAAACTATTTTGACCAAAGATTTTAGGCCTTCAAACCCTCTCTTTCAAAATATTTTTGAAAAAGTTCCTACGATGTTCCAAAGCTCGCAAATGTTGCGCTTTTCGGTAAACCGAGTAAGGACAAAGTGGAAATGAGTGAAAGAGAGGTGAAATCTCTGAAAAATCTTTCAAAACCCCTTATTTAGGGGTTTGGGGTTGAAGAAAAGAGGAGAGGAGAGAAGGAAACTAGTTTGGGAGAAGTTCAACATAAATCGGGGTAGGATCGAAACTGAGCAGTCTTCGCTAAAAGAGGCATAACGTTTTTCATACTTGGAATTTTGATATGAGGCTGCCACCATTGGAAAGAAGACTTTCAGGGCTTCAATTTAGGCTCAATAATGACCTGCAAAGGAGTCCAGATGAAGGAGTTATGTCTGGTTGAAGTTAGGCCCAAAAAGCAGATTTTTCTGGCCAACCAGAGGTGGAGGATGCTGGCCATAAATGGGCTTTTCTGGCCATGTGCCGGCCATGAATGGCCTATGTAGACCCCTTGCTGTCCAATAGTGATCCACGCCGGCCAACAATGAACATGTGCCGGCCATCAATGATGGCATGCCGGCCATCGATGGAAAAAGGTAGTTTTGGCAGATATTTATTCTCCAGCCGTTACAACTGTCCCTTTTGGGATATTTTTGACCTATGCTTGCATTCTTCTATATATAGAGCCTTCTCTATGGTTTTGAAGGTTAGAAACATTTTAGGAGTGAAATATTTTGAGAAGTCTCTCTCTATAATTCTCTCTCTCTTGAACCTTTATGCATACAAGTGTAGATATACTTCTCCTTTGCCTATACATCCTTGACCAAAGTTGGTTATCTTTGGGCTGAGATTCCTTGTGTAACATGCCCGGGGGTATCCGCTCATGTTAAACAGTTCAGACTACCGAGATCTCTTTGATCTAGTCTCACGAGTGCAATGTGAAACATAGATGAGAGTCCAGATTTGGCAATTTTTATTGAAAATCCATTTTATTACAATTTTGTCAAAAATGGACTGCGTCATCAGATCTCAGAGTCGCTACCTAATATTTTTGGGAAATTAGGAAACCCATGACTCGTGCCAAGGCCACTGTTCGTCGTAACCAAGGATGCTTGGCTCGGAACCTTAGGTATGAGAAGGGAAGGTCAATAATGAGCACCCCCGCTCACCCGATCAAAGATCCGCCTCTACTAAACCATGATATGACTTTTTATTTTCTTTATATGTTCATGTTCTGATTATTGGATAAATCCTAAAATTTACTATGTGAAGCATACAAGGTATAGACTAGTTTGCTCAAATTGGAACAATTCAATTTCATGTGTGTTTGTAAAAATGGTTTGAATTTGCCACCTCAAGTGGGCTTAAAATTTGTGGATTTGCCACCAAACATAGTGGGCTTAAACGTACATTCATCGAATCATTCCAATTTAAGCAACAAGCCTTCATCCACAGGCATTCAAATAGTTTATCACTTAAGCAATTAGCCACATGGTAAAATGCTAACACATAGCAAGAAAAACACACACAGATGGGATGCTAAAGCATAAAAACTCACAGATTGACCGACGTCTCTCGAACAGCTACAAGACAAAGTCAGTAAAATATGCATGATCCTATATACAGAATCCTTATGCAATTCACACATGAGATGCACTAAAGATTCGGCTTCTAAAATATGGCATGTGAATCATCTCAAGAGCATGAGGTAGCGCATAGAATTACAGAATAATTGATTAAATCCACAAATGCAAACTTAGCCGAATCAAAATGCATGAAACATGGATGCAAAGCATGGATATGCATGGCATATCAGATATATACATATGTACAGTTAAGGAAAGCGATTAAAGAATGGGATAGAAAGAAGCAGGGTGGGGAGATATTATAACACTTTAAATATTATAGATCCAAATAAAGGAGGAGGAAGAAATAATAAAACAAAATAAAACCTCACAAAACACTCAAAATCAAAATAAAAAATACAAGTTTGAAATCACTGGCCATTCATCAACTTGCAAATAACCATCGGTCCTCATGCCTCGGCCCATGTATTCATCTTCAATGGAGCCCCACCATCACTTGCAGTTCCCAAATCAGGTCTATTCTCTCCATACATAATGTCAACCAAATCCTTGGCATAAGTGAGATTAGGATCTGGATGACCATGCCCAAAATCTTCAAGAGGCATTCCATTTGAAATGGATTCTGGACTGGCTCCTAGCTTGTCCACAAAGATGGGTTTTGCACAAGCACCCTTAAATTCTTTCTCAACTCCAAGTAGTCAGAAACTGGATCAACTACTTCAACAATAAAGTTTCCAGATTGTGTAACTCTTACACAAGAGAAGTCAAAGAAGGTCTGGATCCATTTTGGCCACCTGGGGTTATCTGGGTCGTGGCGGCCTCCATAGCACATGCATTATACAGGAACAGAATTACAAGAAGCTGGTGTTGCTTCTGAACAACCGAAAGGATAACAGCTGCTTGCCTCTTCTCGAAAGCGGTGTTGCTGCGCTGGAGGATCTCGAGCTCGACGAGGCCGAGGGAGGGAGGTAGACTGGAAGAGAGCTTCGGCGGTGGTGCTAGCTCAGTGCAGAGGTGGAGGAACAACCGATAGAGATGATATTACAGTAGGTGGCGCTGCCTTAGGAACGGTGGTCGGAGCTAGAGTATTCAGCGGAGCTGGGGTGGTGAGGTTGTCTGTATGTTTTACCGCCGTGTGTGCATATGTGTGTGTGTGTGATGTGTGTGATGTGTGTTGTGTGTGATGTGTGAAGACAACCAGCCCCGAGAGAAGAGACATATCAGTCCACGTTGAGTATCAAATTATAAAGAGAGAGCTAAGATGCATGTCTCAATGTGTGCTGTGTGTGGTCTGTGTGTATAGTGTGAAGAATTGGTGCGAGAATGGAAGAGAGAGAAAAAGAGTTGGATGGAGTGGTTTCAGCCCACACCCAGTTTTACTTTCACCATTTTCTTGTATCAAGAAGCTGCAGCTTAGTCCGAAAATATTTTTGAGAGAGAGAGGGAGGTAGTGCCCGAGAGAGAGCTCAGAGAGAGAGAGATTCAGCCCATACCCAGTTTTTCCTTCACCATTTCTCACTCTCTCAACCTTTTCTCTCTAAAAAATATGTTTTCCAACCACACCCATGAACACCACCCACCGATTGGAACACCCCAGAGAGAACCTTCGTGTTGTCTATTTTCAGCCTCAACTCTCTCTTATTTCTCCAACCCGAGAGAGAGATCGTGCATTTCTCCGTTGTCTCTCCTAATCCTTGAAGACAGTGAGGTGTTTGTTGTGTGTCTCTCCTCCCCACCCACTCTCACCTGCTCTCCTACATTATTCACTCACGAGAGAGACCTTTCATTTTTTTTCTGCCATTCTCACCTGCTCTCCTCTCTTTTCAATCTTCTCCACCTACCTTTGAACCCCACCCACCGAATTAACATACATAAAGCAAACCAACTCCTCTTCTTTCTACAAAAGTATTCCCTATGTCTCTCTTTTGAAAATCATTGTCCACCACCACCCCCTTTTTTTTAGCTGTCCACTTTCTCCACTATAATAATTCTCCACCCACTCTTCTACCCAAAACATAACCCATCATTCTGACCATTTTTTTTATTTTTATTTTTCATTTTCTATTTTTTTTATTTTTCATTTTATTTCATTTTTTTATTATTTTCTATTTTTTAAAATTAGCTAAAATGTACCACTTTATATAACACCACCTAAAAATATGTACACACATAAAATTATAAAATACTACAAATTAATAATTTGGCTAAAATGGGTGAGGTTTGGGATTAAAGCTTCAATCTGATTTTTTGGCTGAGAAATTCATAAAATGACATATTCCAATTTACATCATGGATTGTTCAAAAGAAAGTGCCCAAGTCTTAGGGCCGGTCAAAATGGGGTGTCTACACCTTGGGACCTTCTTTGAGCTTTAGAAGGTGATTTTAGCTTGATTTGGTGCCTCATTTGTGCCTAAAGTGTGCTTGTCTTCAAAAGGTACAAGACTTACCCATTAAGCTTGTTTTTGCACACTTGTTTTGTCACATTTGCAAACTGTTTTTGGCCTAGTTTTCAACTGTAAAAACCTCTATTTTTCAGTCCTAAAAATGTAGTTTGAGCCTATTTTGTGTTAGGGGGTTGTCTAGACACCCCATTTTTGACCGACCTTAAGACTCAGATGTCATCGTTTGTGCAGTCCGTGATTTTGCATGTTTGTGCTCGTTTTGAGTTTCCGGAGCCTTCGGCTGAGCGCCTTGTCTCGGGACCTTTTAACTTTCTTCTCTTGGCCTGGTTTTTGGACCATGCCTGCTGCCTTTGCCTAGAGAGAAACAAAGGCCTGTAGGCCACTTTTTGTAGCCGTAGGCTACCTTTCCCTCATGTAGGCCACTTGTAGTGGCTCGTAGACTAGTTTTCGGGGCTTCCGGCTGAGTGCCTTGCCTTGCGGACTCTTGTCCTTCTTCCTTTTGGTTTGTTTTTGAACCAAACCTTGTTACCCTTTGCCTAGAGGGTGGAACAGGGGTGTAGACTAGTTTCCCCCCTGTAGACCACTTTTCTTCCCTGCCAGCCACTTTTGGTGGTCGGTCAGCTAGGGTGGGTGGTCTGTGGACCACCTAAGGTGGCCGACAGCCTGTCACCACCTTCTACTCTCTCTGTAGACCCTCTTCCTCCCTTGCCGAACAGTTTTATTCCCTGTAGACCACTTTTGGTGGTCGGTCGACAAGGGGGAGTGGTCGATCGACCACTTTAACTGGTCGGCTGCCTTTCTGCACTTTCTGCAGATATTTTCCTTGCCAGCTGTGCCAGCTATTGGGCACAGAAGGATTGCACCAAGCCTCTACCTTGTCTAACAAGCTTGAGGCATGAATTCTATATAAGGGAGCTTCCTCCCTCTTGTTCAAGGTTCAGAAATTTGGATTAGGGCTAAACATATCTCTCTCTCTCTTGATTTCTCCCTCTGTCTCTCTCTATATTTGTGCTATTTTGTGCCTTAAAGTGAGTTTTGTTCACACTTTTGCACTAAACACCTAGTGAAACACCTTCACTCTTGAGCTGAGGTTCTTCGAGGTTGCATTTGAGTGATTTTGGCTTGGTTTTGCCTCAGAAGTGGCTGTTCTTGTTGTTCTTCAAGGTTGAGTCCTATTCCCCCTTTTAAAGCTTTGTTTTGATTGCATACTTAGCCACCTTTTCATGCTTCTTTTGGCTTAACTTTCAACTGCAAAAACCTTTGTTTTAAAGTGTTTTAAAAGGTTGTTTGAGGCCTTGTTTGAGTTAGGGGTGTCTCTCACTCTCTTGTGCCTTATTTGCTTAACTTCTTGCTATGTTTTAAAGCTATTGGGACCACCTTTTTTTGGCTGTCTTAGCACTGAAAATCAGAGGAATTTCAGTGGTAGAAAGGTGTTTTGAGGTCCCAAATGGATGGGGGTGGTCCCCCCCTCTTGTGTTTTGTTTGCATGTGTTGTTGGCTTAACACTTTGGCATGCTTTTCTACCTCCGTAAGGCTCTATCTTAGCATGTTTTAGGCTTATTCTAACATGATATAACTTTGTTTTGGGTTGGTTTGGTTGCTTCTTACATGCTTCATGTACTTGTAGTGCAATCCTCTTAGTTAGCCTAACATGCTCTATGCTTTGGACCACCATTTTAGCATGTTTTTTGCTCCACTCCAGTAGGCTTTTACTCATATTTTGGCATATCTTAGCTCTGATTTTGGTCGACAAAGTCACCTCTTGCATGGTTTATGCACTTGTAGTGCAAACTTGTTCACTAGCCTAGCTTGTTTGGTGTTTTAACCTATTGATCTAGCATGTGTATGCTTTCTCCAGTACATTTTTGGCTTTGATTTAACATGCTTTAGGTCTGATTTGAGTGGTCTTGGTCATGCATGCTTGGCTTTGCATAGCTATAGTGCATTTGGCTTTGCTAGCCTTAAGCTTTGAGACCTCTAGCATGTCATATTTGAGCTTTGTGCATGGCATGGCATCATTTGGCATGTTATTTTAGACCATATACCTCTGCCATATTCTTGCGTTTATCATCCCTTTGTTGTGTTTGAGGGTTGAGCCTTATGCTTCACTTATGAGCCAATATGTATGCATGCTTGCCTAAGCTTTTGGGCTACCATCTCAGCATATTTTTGGTGTTATTTTACCATGTTACAACTCTGATTTTTGTTGGTGAAGTCATCTCATGCTTGGTTTTGGTATGTGTAGTGTAATCCCATTCGTTGGCCATGCATGTGTCATGCTTTATGCCTCCCATTCTAACATGTGTTAGCTCTACTTCATACATGTTTTGGCATTGTTTTGAACTGCCTTGGGACTGTTTTGAGTCATCTTGGCCCTTTGGGGCTTGCTTGATATGGCCATGGTGCAAGTACCTTAGTTAGTCTTGAGTTTTGAGCACCCTACTATGCTATATTTGTGATGGTTGCATGTTTGGGCATCGTTTAACATGTTATTTCAGAGCATGTACGTGTGTCATGTTCTTACTTCTTTCATTCCTTGAGAGCTTTTGAGAGTTGTGTCTTTGTGCATTGTTAATGAGCCATCAAATGAGCATGTTCTCCTTGTGTTGTATGCCTTGATCTTAACATATTTCAGCCACTATTTTGGCATGTTCGACCTCTGTCCGGGGTTGGTTTGACCATTTAAGATTGATAGTGCATGCCTCATGTGTAATATGTTTCATTAGCTTTGATGCCTTAGCTTTTAAACATGCCACACATGCATTGCTTACATGATGGAGTCTTTCACATGTCACTTTAGCATTGAAGGTTGATCATCTTGTTTGCGTTGCATGTGTTTGGATTGGAGGTTAATCTAAACACGAGGAATGTCGTACGTTTCATACTTAAAGTGATGAAACGTGTAGCATTTCTTGGTCGCCGACCCTTTTGATCAAGCATGATAGAGGCGAAAGCCCTTATATGTTATTTGTGCATTCATTGACATTGACTTGTGCAAACTTGGCTGCTCTGCCATTGTGCATTGCGATGCTCAGTTGGTAGCCCGAGAGTCAAGTACCGCACTCCCTTGAGCTTGAGAAATGATAGAGAGGGTGGTTGTGCACACATATCTTGCAAATACACTGCTATGCCCCTTGTTGTTCTCTGTTGCAGCAAAGCTGGAGCTTGGCAAATTAACTGGTTGGCCGACCAATAAGGGTGGTCGACCGACCACTTTTTCTGGTCTACAACCAGTTTTTCTGGTCTATAGCCCCCTTTTCTAGTCGGCAGCCCACCAGGAGGTCCCCATCTTGGAGCAGAAGCAATATGGAAGTTAGTGCACTTTTCAGAGATCAAATCAAATGCAAACAAAGGCGATTCTGGGCATAGCAATGGATTTCCGAGCGAGGCGATCAAGCATGCATGCACCCACCCCTCGCCCCGAGGACCTCTTTTAACTGCTTTAGTTGCTTTACTTAGTTAGCTAGTTCGTCGGTTTTGTGTTAATTAATCGATTTGTTTTGTAATAATTAGTTAACTAGGAATAGTTAACTAGTTTTGGTTTGTAATAATTAGTTTAATTAGCGTAGCTAGTTAGCTTATTATTCGGACCCTCCGTCGAGAGGGCAAATGTTGTAATAAGCGTGCGTGTGTGTGATACATGTCTTCCAACCCCATTTCTTTCTCCCTTTTACTTATCATTTTTTGATGGTTAGTTTAGGGCACGTTTCAATTAGCACACTTATGCTTTGCATGCGTGCATCATTCATTCGTCTTGCATGCACCGGCTCGGCGCATCATTCAAACTGCATTGTATTTCAATTCCTATTTGAATAATTTATCAAATTGTCGCATTCATATGCCATCTTAGGTAGCCGAGCCTACTTTAGTTCCATTTTTACATGTGTTGCATTAGGCATCTTGTATAATTAGGATCATGCATGATTTCTAATTAGCTTTTGTTTTGGCTTGGAGTATACTGTAAGTGTTTATGCTTTAGCATCCTTGCATGTGTGTAAGTGACTGCCATGATAGCATGCTTGCCATGAGGCTATTTGCTTAATTGATAAATTGCATGAATGCCTGGATGAAGGCTTCATTGCTTGAATTGGAACAATTCATCAGAATGTGAGTTTTAAGCCCACTTTGTTAGGTGGCAAATCCGCGTTTTAGCCTACTTGCGAGTAGCACCTCAAACCATTTTCGAAAAACAAATATGAGATGTTTTGTTCCAAATCGAGCGATTTAGTCTATACTTATGTGTTGTGCGCATCACATAGTAAAGTTAGCTAATAATCAAACAAGAACACATGTGTTTTCAAAAACAACATATCATATTAGTAGAGGCCGATCCTTTGATCGGGCGAGCAGGGGTGTTCATTTCGGGACCTTCCCCTCTCGTACCCAAGTTCCCGAGCCGAGACAACTTTGGTGATGACGGACACGTGGCCTTTGGCACGAGTCAAGGTTTCTTAAATTTCTCAAAACAAAATATTTAGGTGGCGACTCTGAAATCTGGCAAAGCAGTCCATGTTTGGCGCTTTTTGATTAAAATCGATTTTCCAAAACGATTTGCCGGATTTGGACTCTTTGGTGATTTATCAGTCTTACATTGCACTTTGTGAGATTAGATTCAGAATCGTGACAGAAGTCCAAACTGTAGTAGCTAGAACCCGATCCACACCCTCTCTGAAAAGGGGGGCGCGAGGAGAGAGTTCGGGCGATCTACAGGTTGTCTCTCCCTTTTGTTCCTTAGCTTGTATAGCTTTTTGTGCCATCTTTCAAGGCTTTCAAATCAAACTTTTTGGGCCTTTTTACCACTGAAACTCAGAGGTTTTTCAATGACAAAAACCATGTTTTGAGGTCCAAAATAGAAGGGGTTGGCCTCCCCTCCTTGTGTCTTGTTTGCATGAGTAGATAGCCTAACATGTGAGCATGTTTTTCCATCATTTTGTGACTTGATCTCAGCATGTTTTTGCTACTTTTTTGACTAGCTTTAGCTCTGTTTTGAGCTGGTTTGGCCACATGAGGCTTGCTTTGTATGCCTGTAGTGCAGTTATGCTTAATAGTCTAGTTTGTGCTATGTGTTAGCCTTTCATTCTAGCCTTTTTTAGCTTACTTTAAGCATGTTTTAGGACTTATTTTAAGTTATTTTATGACTATTTTGGACGTTTGTCCCTTTTGAGCTTTGTATTGCACGGCTATAGTGTAAGGCTCTTCACTAGCTTAATGAGTTAGGCTTTTAAACATGTTGTACATGAGTTGCTTGCATGTTGTAGCATCATTTTAAACATGATTTTAGTGCATATAGCCCTATCACACTCTCAATTATTTCACTCTTTCATTGCTTTTGAGAGTTGTGCTTTAAGCCTTGTTAATAAGCCAACACAAGAGCATGTTTTTATAGCTACTTGTGCTTCAATTCCAGCATGATTTAGCCATTGTTTTGGCATGTTTAAGCTCTGTCCAGAGCTGGTTTGGTCAGTTGAGCTTGGTATTGCATGCCTTTAGTGTAATGCTCTTCACTAGTTTTGATTTTTTGGCTTTTAACATGTTGTGCATGTGTTGCTTGCATGTTTTAGCATTATTTGTCATGCCATTTCAGCACTAAAAAGTCTGCAACCTCCCTCATTTCTTCATTTTTCTATTTGTTTTGAGGGTTGGTTAACCTTATGATTGTGTTTAAGTTTGAGATAGAGCTTGTGTTCAATGGCTTTAACTCTCTTTGAGGGTTCCTCCTAGCCAAAGGCATGATCTCTCTCATGTCTTAAACCATCTTTTGGTTGACCCCTCTCTCATTAGAGGACACTCATCTTGGACTTAACCAATTAAAGAATGGCTTGGTAATGCTAAAATGTGTAAACAAGAAATGAATCAAGTAAAACATGATGAAGATAAGCATTGTTGTCTTGCATTGGGTCGTGTTCAATCGGACGTTATATTGAACACAAGGTAGTTTGGTCCATTTCATACTCAAAGTGATGAAATGAGCCAATCTCCTTTGTCTCCATCACCCTTGATCATTCATGATAGGGTGGTGGCCATTAGAGCCTTGTATTTGTGCATTTATTGAAAGTGTACAACTTGGATCTTTGGCCATCATGCATTGAAAATGCTAAATTGATGGTGTTGGATCCAAGAGTGCCACTTTTTTGATGTTTTGAGGTGATAAGAAGAGGCACAGTACAAACATATCCTTGGGAGACCCTCCATTTGTCTCTGTTTGTGCTCTGTTGCAGTATGGTGATTCAGCACACCAATGGCCGACAGTGGCTCACTGATGGCCGGTAGTACATCATCCTTGGCCGGCATAACACCTTTTTGGCCGGCAGAGACCGGCAGTAAGAACTCATGGCCGGCAGGCCACTGGTGCATTCCTCAGCATTAAGTTGAAGGTTGGAGCAGAAAGTTCTTGGAGAGTAACCCTGCAAACAAAGCCTCTCAAGAGCAAATCGGTGGGCTTTTCGGGGCGAAAACCGAATGCATGCATGTTCAACCTCTTAAAGCAGAGCTGAGGCAGTATAGTTTAATACTTTACTTGTTAGTTAGCATGGTTTTGTAATTTAATTAATTAGTGTGCTAATTAGTTAAGTGTTGTAATAATTAGTAAGTAGTTTATTAGTTATTCAATTTGTTGTGTAATAACTAGTCTAATTAGTTTAATTAGATTAGTTTGATTAGCTTAGCTTATTCATTCGGATCCTTTTTCGTGAGGGCGCAATGTTGTAATAAGTGTGCGTGTGTGTGTGTATGTCTTCCAACCTCATGTCTTTCTCCCTTTTATTTAACCGCTTTCGATGGTTAGTTTAGGGACATTTTCAATTAGCATACCTTATGCTTGCATGTTTGCATCATTCATTTGTCTTTCATGCACCGGGCTGGGCACATCATTCAAACTGCATCGTATTTCAATACTTATTTGAATATGTGTTTCAAAGCATGTTATCAAATTGTTGCATTCATATGCCATCATAGATAGCCGTGCCTATTAATTTCATGTTGCATGTGTTGCATTAGGCATCTTGTATAGTTAGGATCATGCATTGTTTTCTAACAAGCTTTTGTTTTGGCTCGGAGTACACTGTAAGTTTTACGCTTTAGCATACTTGCATGAGTGTGAGTGATGCCATGATAGGATGCTTGCCATGAGGCTATGTTCTTAAATGATTAATTGCATGAATGCATGTGGATGAAGGCTTTGTTGCTTGAATTGGGACAATTCGATGATTGTGAGTTTTAAGCCCACTTTGCGAAGTGGGAAATCATCATGTTTTAAAACCCATCATGTTTGATGGCAAATCCGCGCTTTAGCTCACTTGAGGGTGGCATTTTCAAACCATTTTCGAAAACAAACATGAATTAATTTGTTCCAAGTCTCGCGACTTAGTCTATACTTGCTTGTGTGCGTCACATAGTAAAGTTAGCTAATAACCAGAATAAGAACACATGTGTTTATAGAACAACATATCATGATAGTAGAGGCTGATCTTTGATCGGGCGAGCGGGGGTGCTCATTTTAGGACCTTCCTCTCTCGTACCCAAGTTCCCGAGTCGAGGCAACTTTGGTGATGACGGACACGTGGCCTTTGGCACGAGTCAAGGTTTCCTAAATTTCCCAAAAATAAAATATTTAAGTGGTGACTCTATAATCTGGCAAAGCAGTCCAGTTTGGCATTATTTGATTTAAAAATCTGATTTTCCAAAATGATTTGCTGGATTGGACTCTTTGGTGTTTATCAGTCTCACATTGCACTTTGTGAGATTAGATTCAGAACTGTGACAGGAGTTCGAACTGTAGGACCAATTCGCGCCTCTCCAAAAGGGGGGCGCGCGAAGAAAGTCAAGTCTACAAGGGGTAGCACTGGCATGTCTCATAACAGATCCTACGACCGACCTAGAAAACTTGAGGGATGACCTTACTGTCTCCGTGATTAGAGGGAAACCAGGCGTAAATCCAACAAGTGGCATATTGGATGCATCAGCAGCACCAACTCTTACCTGGCAGCTAGAGAAAAGCTTTTTTTCTAGTTTTGAATCGGATAATGGGCTAGAATCTGATTCCACAGAGTCTGTGGGGTGGGGATCAGATTCCAGTCAGTTTGAGGAGTCTGAGTTTGGCATTTCCGGGGGTGGTAACCCAGATGCCAAAGTCCTGTCTAGGTCTTCCTTTTCTTTTGCTTTTGAGTCTGTTGTAACTGAAGAGCTGGACCTTATGAATGAGAACTCTATCGTTTCTGAGTACTTCTTCGTGCCGCTTATTTATTGCATTGACCAAGACTTTCAAACTTTTAATGAAAACGAAGAGGAAGAAATTCCTTTGGCTTTGAAAACCTTGATTAATCGAGAGGAGGAGAGGTATATTAAACCTTGTGTTGATAAAATCATTGTCATTAATGTGGGTACTGAGAATGATCCACGCATGGTCCAGATCGGGTCCACGTTGTCTTCAGAGGAACACGAGCGCTTAGTCGCTTTATTAAAAGATTTCAAAAATGTTTTCGCGTGGCCCTACGAAGACATGCCTAGAATCAACCCTGAGATCATACAACACCGGATATCTCTTGACCCTGATGCTCGACCAATCAAGCAGAAATTGCGTTGAATCCGTCCGGATTGGGCAAAGAAAATCAAGGAAGTGGTCACCAAGCAAATTGAGGCAGGTTTCTTGTTAGTATCTGAGTATCCTACTTGGTTGGCCAATATTGTCCCAGTACCGAAGAAGGATGGCAGAATTCGGGTTTGTGTCAACTTTCAGGACTTAAACAAAGCTAGTCCGAAGGATAATTTTTCTCTGCCGTATATTGATGAGTTGACAGACATCACCACAGGCCATGTATTGCTTTTCTTCATGGATGGGTTTTCCAGGTATAACCAGATTTTGATGGCTCCCAAGGATAGAGAGAAAACCACATTCACAACACCATGGGGTACCTACTACTACCGGGTTATGCCATTTGGGTTGAAAAATGCTGGGGCTACTTATCAGAGGGTGGTAACTACCATTCTACATGATATGATCCACAAAGAGGTCGAGGTGTACGTGAACGACATGATTGTCAATTCCAAAGAAAGAGAGGGCCACTACACCGCCTTGGAGAAATTCTTTTAACGGATTAGAGAATACAGACTGAGGTTGAACCCGCAGAAGTGCACTTTTGTAGACACCCCATTTTCGACTGACCTTAAGACTCAGACGTCATCGTTTGTGCACTCGATGATTATGCATGTTTGTGCTCGTTTTGAGAGCATGGAGTTCTTGGCGGCACACCTTGTCTTTGAGTCTCTAAACCCTCTTTTTTTTGTGCTTGTTTTTGGACCAAACCTTGGTGCCTCTTGCCTGGAGGGGGGAAGGGCCTTGTCGGCCACTTTTGGCCCTTGTCGGCCACTTTCCCCCTTGTCGGCCACTTGAAGTGGTCGATCGGCTAGGGGAGGTGGCTGGCCGGCCACCCGAAGTGGCCAACAGTCATTTTTCTCCTTTTTCAGATATTTTCTTTGCCAGCTGTGCCAGCTGTTGATCGCTGAATGCCATTTCCATACACGTGTATGGAGGGATGAATGCAAGCTTTTGGCTTGCATTTCTATATAAGGGGAGGTCTCTCCCCCATTTGAGAGCTTACAAAAATTTGTGAGCAAATTTCCTCTCTCTCTCTCTCTCTCTCTCTCTCCCTATTTTGTGCTTGAAAGTGAGAATTCTCTACACTTTTGTTCTAGGACCCTTGACCAAACATCTTCATCTTAGAGCTGAGGTTCTTTAAGGCTTGTTTGGAGCTCCTAAGGTTAGTTTGAGCTCAGAATTGCACCTGTTTTTGTGCTGTGCTGTGCTTCAAGAGGTAAAGACTTACCTTGTAAGCTTTGTTTTAGTTGCTTGCTTTGCCATGTTTTTACACTATTTCTGGCCTGGTTTTCAACTACAAAATACTCTGATTTTTCAGCCTTAACATGTTGGTTTGAGATCATTTTGTGCTAAGGGGTTGTCTACCCTTCTTGTTGTTTGTTTGTGTGAGCTTTTGTATTATCTTCTAGCCTATTCAAACCAAACCTTTTGGCCCTTTTTACCACTGAAATTCAGAGTTATTTCAGTTTTAAAAAGTATGTTTTGAAGTCCAAAATAGGAGGGGGTGGCCTCCCCTCCTTGTGTCTTGTTTGCAAGTGTAGATAGCCTAACATGTGAGCATGCTTTTCTACCTTTTTGTGACTTGATCTCAGCATTTTTTAGCTACTGATTTGGCCTACTTTACCTCTGTTTTGGGCTGCTTTGATCATATGAACCTTGTTTTGCATAGTTGTAGTGCTTATGCCTTCACTAGCTTAGTGTTTTAGGCCTCTAATCATGCTTTGCTTGAGATGATTGCATGTTGTAGCATCATTTAACATGTGATTTCAGTGTATATAGCTCTGTCACACTCTCACTTACTTCACTCTTTCATTGCTTTTGAGAGTTGTTGTTTTATGTCTCGTTTGTGAGCTAACAAATGTGCATGTTTTTCTACCATTTTGTGCTTCAATCTTAGCATGTTTTAGCCACTGTTTTGGCATGTTTAAGCTCTGTTTTGAGCTGGTTTAGTTAGTTGAGCTTTGCATTGCATGCCTCTAGTGTAGTGCTCTTCACTAGTTAGATGCTTTTGGCTCTTAACATGTTGTGCATGAATTGCTTGCATGTTGTAGCACTATTTTTCATGCCATTTCAGCACTGAAAAGTCTGTAACCTCCCTCTATTCTTCACTTTTCAATTTGTTTTGAAAGTGGCCTTGAGCCCCTTGTTGGCTTGAGTGTGAAATTGAGGCTCTCATTCCTAATGGTTTTAATCCTCTCTTGAGGGTTTCTACTAACCAACAACATGAGGCCTCTTTCATGCTTAAGGCACTTGTGGCTTAACCTTCTTTCTAATTAGAGGACTCTCACATTGGACTTAATCAGTTAAAGGACTAATCAGTAATGTAAAATGTGTAAACAAAACATGACAAGTAAACTTGAGCAAGTTAAGCATGTTGTGTTGCATTGCATGTGTTTGGATCAGACGTTAATCCAAACACAAGAAATGTGGGACGTTTCATACTCAAAGTGATGAAACGTGTCATGTTTCTTGGTCGCTGTCACCCTTGATCATGCATGATAGGGTGGTGGTCCTTAGAGTCTTATTTGTGTATTCATTAAGCTTGTACGAGCTTGGTTCTTTGGCCATCATGCATGAAAATGCTTGATTGGTGGCTTGAGAGCCAAGTGCCATACTTCTTTGAGCTTGAGAAATGGTAAGGAGGGTGGCAGTACACACATTTCTTGAAAAATGCATTGCTTTGCCTATGTGCTCTCTGTTGTAGCAAAAACAAAAGTCCGGAAAAAGGGGTGGCCGACCGGCCACCTTAAGTAGCCGACCGGCCACTTAAGGTGGCTAACAGCCACCTTCTGTGGCCGACCGGCCATTAATCAATTTTTGTGCAAAAGTGTTCCTGTTTTGGAGTAGAGGCAGTCTGGAAGTTGGTACAATGTTCAGAGATTAAGGCGAGTGCAAACAAAGGCAACCGATGGCAAGGCGATGGATTTTCGGGAGGAAGCCAACCGAGCATGCATGTCTCTCTCGCCTTCGAGGCCGTTTACTTGCTTTATTTAAATTGCTTTAATAAGCTTAGCATAGCTGATTATTCAATTCATTTTGTAATATTTTAATTAGCTTAACATGGCTGATTATTCAATTCGTTTTGTAATATTTTGATTAGCTTAGCGTAGCTAATTATTCAATTGCGTTGTAATAATTAATTAGCTAGAATAGTTAATTAGTTGTTTTGTAATAATTAGCTTAGCTTAGTGTAGCTTAGCTTATTTATTTGGACCCTCCTTCAAGAGGGCGCAATGTTGTAATAAGTGTGCGTGCGTGTGTGCATGTTTTCCAACCCCACATCTTTCTCCCTTTTATTTATCTACTTTCGATGGTTAGATTAGGGCACGTTTTGATCAAGATACCTTATGCTTGCATGTTTGCATCATTCATTTGTCTTGCATGCACCAAGGCTCGGCGCATTATTCAAACTACATCGTATTTCAATACTAATTTGAACACGTGTTTCAAAGCATGTTATCAAATTGTTGCATTCATATGCCATCTTAGATAGCCGAGCCTATTAGTTGCATATTGCATGTGTTGCATTAGGCATCTTGTATAGTTAGGATCATGCATATTTCTAACTGGCTTTTGTTTTGGCTCGGAGTACATTGTAAGTTTTACGCTTTAACATACTTGCATGAGTGTGAGTAATGCCATGATACCATGCTTGCCATGAGGCTATTTGCTTCAGTAATTAACTGCATAAATGCCTGTGGATGAAGGCTTTATTGCTTGAATTGGAACAATTCGATGATTGTGAGTTTTAAGCCTACTTTGCAAAGTGGCAAATCATCATGTTTTAAGCCCACTTGAGGGTGGCACTTTCAAACCATTTTCGAAAACAAACATGTGTTGATTTGTTTCAATTCTTGCGATTTAGTCTATACTTGCTTGTGTGCGTCACATAGTAAAGTTAGCTAATAACCGGAATAAGAACACGTGTGTTTATAAAACAACATATCATGTTAGTAGAGGCCGATCCTTTGATCAGGCGAGCGGGGGTGCTCATTTCAGGACCTTCCCCTCTAGTACCCAAGTTCCCGAGCCGAGGCAACTTTGGTGATGACAGACATGTGGCCTTTAGCACGAGTCAGGGTTTCCTAAATTTTCCAAAAATAAAATATTTATGTGGCGACTCTGTAATCTAGCAAAGCAGTCCAGTTTTGGCATTATTTGATCTAAAATCTGATTTTCCAAAATGATTGGCCGGATTGGACTCTTTGGTGTTTATTGGTCTCATATTGTACTTTGTGAGATTAGATTCAGAACCGTGATAGGAGTCCGAACTGTAGGACCAATTTGAGCTCTCCGAAAGGGGGGTGCGAAGAAAGTCGAGTCTACAACCTTCAGCATAATGGCAGGAAAAATGCTGGGCTTTTTTATCACACCGAGGGGCATCGAAGTAGATCCTTCCAAAATCAAGGCTATTTTGGAAATGCCACCACTGAGGACTGAAAAAGAGGTGCGAGGCTTTCTGGGTAAAGTGCAATTCATAAGACGGTTTATTTCCAAACTAACCTTGACTTGTGAACCACTATTTGGTCTCTTAAAGAAAGGAAAGAAATTTCGATGGGATGATCATTGTCAAATCGCTTTTGAGCAAGTCAAACAGTACCTTCAGAATCGACCTGTGTTATCCCCACCAGCGCCGGGAAAACCTTTGATTATGTACTTAGCAGTGACAGACACAACCATAGGATGCATGCTAACGCAAGAGTATAAGGATAGGGTGGAGAAAGCCATCTATTACCCGAGCAAGAAAATGTTGGAGTATGATACCCGCTACACACCGTTAGAGAAAGCTTGTCTAGCCTTGGTATAGGCTACCTAGAAGCTGAGGTACTACTTATTAGCTCACTCTGTAATCCTGGTTTCTCGATTGGATCCCATCAAATATCTCTTTGAGAAACCGGCGCTTACGGGTAAGCTAGCTCGTTGGTTGCTTCTCCTCTCCCAATTTGATCTCAAGTGTGTTACCCGCAAGTACATGCCAGTCTATGAAACTATCGCCGCAATAGATGAAGCGCAAGACAAGAACCTTTGGTACTACGATACCTAGAACTTCTTGGAAAATGAGGTTTATCCACCAATGGCAAATGCCAAGGATAAAAGAGGAATACGGCGAATGGCCATCCAATTTATCATCTGCAGAGGTAAACTGTATAAAAGAGGTCATCTAGGAATGCACAAGTTGTGTGTCGAAGAAAAGGAATCAAAGTGTCTGATGGAGGCCATCCATGGAGGAGAGTGTGGAGCACACATGAACAGAGTGATGTTAGCCCGAAAGATTCTTAGGCAAGGTTACTATTGGTCCACTATGGAGGAGGATTGTATTGGTTATGTTCGGCGATGCCACAAATGCCAAATTCACGCTAATCGCATGAATATCCCGCCGTCAAAACTGTACAACATGACTTTGCCATGGCCTTTCTTGGTTTGGGAAATTGATGTTATCGGAGTAGTCACACCAAAAGGGTCGAATGGGAATGAATACATTCTAGTAGTGATCGACTACTTTACAAAGTGGGTGGAAGCCCAGTCCTATGCAGTATTGAAAGCATCGCATGTAGCTAAGTTGATCAGAAACAATATCATTTGCCGGTACGGGGTTCCGAATGAGATCATATCGGATAACGGCTCACACTTCAAGAAAGAGGTGATAGATCTGCTAAAAAAGTATAACGTGGCTTTTCACAAGTCATCAACTTACAGGCCACAGACTAATGGAGTTGTTGAGGCTGCAAACAAGAACATCAAGAAAATTTTGTAGAAGATGGTGGAAACCTATAGGGACTGGCCAGATAAATTGCCATTCGCACTCTGCAGTTATAGAACTTCAATCCGGACGACTACAAGGGCAACTCCTTATTCTCTTGTTTATGGCATGGAAGCTGTTCTGATGAGAGAAGGCTGAAGACATTGTATCATGTCCAGGGCTACCAACGCATAATTGCTAAGGCTTTTAACAAGAAAGTTAAGTCTAGGAATCTCAAGGAAGGAGATCTAGTGCTCAAAGACAAAAGAGCACCCATCCATGGGGCACGTTTAGACCCAATTGGACTAGTCCTTACATCATCAAGTCTATCTGGCCTAGAATTTTCACAACCAATCAACATGGACAAGTTGAAGAAATATTACCCCTGAGAGGCTCGCTAGGCCGAAAACCCGAAAGGGCGACCTAGGCAAAAGTTAGAGCATGAAAAAAATTAGAAATAACGAAAAATTGAGCTCGCAAGGTTGAAAACCCTAAAGGGCGACTTTGGCAAAAGTTAGAGCATAAAAGGAGAGAGTCAATACTCGAGTGAACCCAAACCGAAGTACATAAGGCCTGATTCCCATCTTCGGGATACGTAGGCAACGTCATCCTGAAGTTCGGTCATAATTATCTCCAGTTCAACTGTCCTGTCTGATCAGGTCATCTTTGTTCATTATTTGTTAGTTCGGTTGTAATCTTCGTTTTGGAAAGAAGAGTTGGTTACAATGCAGAACAGTAGTGGTATGATTTGCCAATTTGGAGCTATGCATCTTAAGGATTGATTCCGTGCGTGTGAGGCAGTGATCATTTTCGAAAGCGGTTTTGAAAAGTTTTAATCAAAGTTGATTTTTCTCAAAAATTTACCTTTTACAATTTGGGACCAAAAGGAAAATTTTTATGCTTACAACTTCAATTTCATTGATTTCAACATCAAGTACATTCTCTAACTCTCTAATACAAATCAAAGTTGCTTTTACATAAAACTTGAAAAGAAATGTCAAAGCAATAAAACTAGGGGCATAGATGAGTCAAGTGTCAATTCTCTGCCTTTTGTTCGCACCCGTGGAGTCTCTGTAGCCAAAGTCGGCCCAATCTGTTCCTCGTCCCTGAGCCGAGCCAAGCACTCACTAGGAAGGATGTAATTGAAATTAAGAGTAGGGGCCAGAAGTCCTCTTGTTCCCCAAGCAGTGAGGTACTGAGTCGGCTTTAAAGCGTGAACGGGGAATGGAGAACTCCCTCACTCGGATGAATTTGATTATGTCCAGACTGGTGTCTGAACCGAAAGGGAAAGTAGAACACGCAGTGTGTCAGACCAATCAACTGTATGCCGGGCTGACGTGTCATGCTGTAACTTATTTCGACTAAATCAAGCCAGGGGCAATGCCAAGCTATGTCAGCTGCAGATCGGCTACACATCTAGTCATGCCAAACCCTTCTAAAGAGAAATCGACTAACTGTTGGTGAAAGAGTAAGCTCTAGCTGAGTACTCAGGGCAATGGTCTACTACTTTCAGTTTGTCCGTTAACCATACCTGGGACAAGATAAAAATAGGAGAGATTAAAGAATAGAGAGATGTACGTTGAAAGAAAAGTAAAGAAGTGGTTTTGAGAGAAAAACAGAGTTTAAGTGTTGAGTGATATTAGAATCATAAATCAGAAGGGTGGGAAATCATACCTGGAGAAGTAGTGGACTCCCTGCAAACTTGGTGGTTTCCCGCCGATGAATAGCAGCCAGGCCCATCAAGGTTTCGGCTAGTGCCAAACCAATACAACTTTTACTTTCTTTCAGGCATAGTGCCACTTTGATCAACTAGATACTGGCTCTGCCATAACTAGGGGCAATTGGGAATTGCACAAGTAGGCATAAACAGAGAGCATATTGTTAGTGGCTGCACCAAAGAAGGTCACTCCTATCTCCAATAGCGGAAAACCGATGAACTAAACCGGGGATACCGAGCCTACCGAGCCTCGTGCACTAATAATCTGCACTTCTGCCCCAAAGCTTGGGCATGGCCAAAACGGGGTTGAGGCATGATTGCTTTGCCACGCCGGGATTCCATCAGTGTTTGAAATTCTTCAAGTGTTGGACACATCTCTTGTGATCCAAAGTGAAATATATGTGTGACTGGGTTCCAATATCGAACTGCGGCGTGGAGGAATGAAAAGCAAAGCGAAGTAAGGTTCAAAGGAAAAAAGGCGTTTAGGCTGAAACTGCAAAAATTCACCTTTTCCGAGCCATCCAAAGTAGCTATCCAGTCTCAGAGCCTATTGATGGGCGGCATCTCCATCTTGAGAGCAAAATATTGAAGACTTGCTATTCTGCCAGAAAAACAGCATGGGAGCACCATTTATAGAGTTTTAGAAGGAGTAGTGCATGACAACTAGACAGCACTAACCAACCTCTTTTTGAAGCCTAGTCGTGCCTTAGTGAAGCCTGATCGTGCCTATCAAGGCCCAGCCGGGTCTAGGTGGTGACCCAAACCAGTGCAGATGTAGCGAAGGTTAGCCTTTTGTCCTGACATGTTGCGGCTATGTTTTGAGTACTGTTTGTTTGTACCAAGTGTCTTTTAGTATTTTCGAATTGTTTTAATTTCGTTTTTCTGTTATCGAGTTGTATTTTACATATTTGTCCGGTTGTGGGTCATTATCCGATTCAAGAACGAATGCAAGAGCAGGTGTTCACAGTTTTAAATCTTGTACAATGCTACCATTCATCATATGCCATTTATCACACATTATGCGATGAGATCATCTATTTTTTAAAAAAAAAACTGGTGGGTCTAATCCCGATCATTGTTTTACAAAGCAATAAAACACAAGAAAAGTCTTCTAATACAGCGAATCTATCTGAAGCTGGTGTTTAAAACTATAAAAACAAAAAAAATAGGAAAGGAGGAACTTTGTTTTGTTCTGATAATTCATAAGTTGTGTTATTAGTTCGTGTGTGTTGCATTCACACCTTACTTTTGTTTCGTCCTTATTTTCATTTTGTTTTGTTTTACTCTGATAATTCGTAGGGCGGCATTCTGTCATATACCCGTACTATCAAATTTTTATCGCCGAAAATGCACAGTAATTATCGCCGGCGATGATTTTCCGATGAGCAACCGACCAGGTGATCGACCAGTGTTGCTCTGTTATGTGTCTATTTTTTTTTCCATTTTGTGTCTATTTTTGTGTTCATTTTATCGAGTTTTGTTTGTTTTGTGTCCATTTTGTGTCCATTATTTGGATTTGTTATTTGGATTTGCACAAAAAAAAAAAAGGAGACAAACTCATTTGATTAATATCAGGGATGAACCTTGATCAAATTTGTGCAAACATATATACAGAAAAGAAACAGAAAAAAAAAAAACAGAACAAAAAAGAAAAAAAACGAAAAAAAATTAAACAGAAAAAAGAAAAAAATAGAAGGATATTTTTCTTCTTTCTTCTCCGATGACAACCACACGCCGACCTCATTTGCTCGACGCTCCCGCCGATTTCTTCATCTCGATTTCATCTGGGGAGATCCGTGAAGGCCCTGCCTTAGTGTTTAGAGAACTGCTGCGAGAGTTACCTCTCCACCGACCTCTCCACCGACCGTCGAAGGCAAGGTACGAAGACGCTTCGAATCGGGCCATGGAAGTGGCCTGCCGTTTCAGTTCTTTATTCTCCGCCTTCAGGGTGCAAATTTCTGCTTGTGCATCCTTGTACATGCGCTGGAGCAGAGCGAGCTCGGCATTGACCTGGTGTGCCTCAAATGTCCTGTTTTGTAGTCGGTGAGACAAGTTGGAGATCGCGGCCACTGTCTCCATACACGACTTCAGCATGTAGTGGTTGGCCTCAATGTTAGTTTAAGCAGCCACTATTTGCTCAACTGTCAGTGTAGGAGGCTAGGATGAGTAGGAGTAGGGGCACTTGGCCCAGGAGAGCTTGAAGGATCATTAAGATCCCGGAAAAGAGTGAAGGAACAGGATGAGTCCATGTGTTAACAGAGAGGTGTAAAAGAAAGGAAACGTCGAAAAATGGCAGAGAGCATATTGGGTTCTGACAACCTTTTTGTCTCTCTCAGTCTCTCTATTTTCTCTCTGTTCTGTCTCTCACAAGAAGTGACGAAGAAGAAGATAGGAGAGAAGAAAGAAGACAGAAGAGAGTGCCGAAGAAGAAGACGGGAGAGAAAAAAGAAGACAGAAGAGAGTGACAAAGAAGAAGATAGGAGAGAAGAAATGAGACAGAAGAGAGTGACGAAGAAGAAGACGGGAGAGAAGAAAGAAGACAGAAGAGAGTAACGAAGAAGAAGACGGGAGAGAAGAAAGGAGACAGAAGAGAGTGATGAAGAAGAAGCAGAAGTGAGTGATGAAGAAGGAGATGGAAGAGAATGAGGAAGAAGAAGGAGAAGAGACTGATTAAGAAGAAAGCGGAAGAGAAGAAGACAAAGAAGGTGAGAGAGCCGAGGCGAGCTTACAAATCGAAGAGGTCTGCTTTTGTCGGCTAGCTGACACAAAAGCAAGGGCACGTATCAGATGCATTTTTCGAAGGAAGAGAGAGAGGCGGGAGAGTTATACATATATGTATATATATATTGTATGTTTATGTATTGTATATATATATTTGTGTGAATATGTTGTCACAAGAGTGGTTTGGTTCAGTGGTTCGGCTCAGTGGCTAAGGATTGAGAGCCTGAGCTTGAGGTTAGAGGTTCGACCTCCCATAGCAACAAGTGTTTCTTTTGTTTTGTTTTGGTTTTATGTATATATGTCTCGTATACCTACCTATTATATATATTTGTTTGCATTTTATTGTCACAAGAGTGGTTTGGTTTAGTGGTTCGGCTCAGTGGTTAAGGGTTGAGAGCCTGAGCTTGAGGTCAAAGGTTCAAGCCCCTATAGCGACGAGTGTTTCTTTTGTTTTGTTTTGGTTTTATATATATGTCTCGTATACCTATGTATTATATATATATATATATATATTGTTTGGAAATTTTGACACAAGGATGGCTTGGTTCAGTGGTTTGGCTCAATGGTTGAGGACTTGAGATCAGAGGGTCGAACCCCTGTGTCCTTGCATTTTGTGTTTTTCCTTTCTTTTTGTGTGTTTTGCGTACGCACGCTGTCATATACCATATATATCTGTGCAGATATCCATATATGTCTTTGTATATGTTCGTACATATCTGTGTGTATTTTGTCTGTATATGTATATATGTATACCGTATGTACATGTCTATGTATATGTCTGTATCTATATGTATTTTATTTGTATATGAATATGTGTATACCGTATGTAAATATTTGTGTGTATTTATGTATATATATATGTATGTGTGTGTGTCTCTGTATATGGTTTAGCTTGTGTGTGTGTGCCTGTATGCGTATTTGTATTATGTATATGGTATATATATGGTATTTGGCTCGAACTTACAATTCCTCCTTTCATTCTGTGCAACTATCACACAATAATCTCATTCTGTGCATCTATCGCACAATAATCCCATTTTGTGCATCTATCGCACAATAATCCTATTCTGTACATCTATCCAACAATAATCCCATTCTGTGCATCTATCACACAATAATCTCATTCTGTGCATCTATTGTACAATAATCCCATTCTGTGCATCTATCGCACAATAATCTCATTCTGTGCATCTATCGTACAATAATCTCCTTATGTGTATCTATCGCACAATAATCTCACTTCGTGCACCTACCGCACAATTTCAATTCAATTCGCGCTGTCTAGCGCATCGCACTATCTTGTGCATTTCAATTTAATCGCGCTATCTTGCGCATCGCATTGACTTGTGCACTCTCTTGGTCTAGGAGACCTTAAATCCTCTAAAGGTGCAATTCCTTTGGTGTTTGTCGTGCCCGAACGAATTCAAGTGGTCTAATATAGCCACCTGCTTGTGTTTGCAATAAGTTCCTAGGAGACCAACTGCGACGGTGGGAACTAGAGTTCGAATGGCCGAGGCCTAGAACACAAATGTTTGGAATTTTTGAGACTAAAGTCTGGTTTGAATACCCAGGGGTGTATCCTCGGCTTGAAATTTGTATGGCTGCCCCATAGGTTGAAATAGCATGTATGCGCTTCAATTCTGGATACTGAACCAACATAGTCTGTCACCCCGTTGGAGAATAGAGAAAGTTGTGAATATGATCAAAAAGAAAAACGACATACGTCGTTTCTACATGCAGAAGTTATCCCTTGTCAGGATTTGAGGACCTTCGAACTGTGAGTTGAGGGTAAAAGTTTGAAGTAAGCAAAAGGGAGATTCCCATCAGAGCAGAGCGATTCATCATCACTCACCCCATGAAGTACTTTCTACAATGCCGTTTGTCTGTTTACTATAATCATATCACCTTTGTGCATCTATCGCACTTGTTCACAATTTTTCTTAATCATATCACAAGCTTAGCTTCCTCAATAATAACCGACAATTATTGCAATCGCCAAATATACTTCTCAAGTTATGTGCCATTCTAAGCTCCCATGTTCACTAGATTACCGTAGCTCATCTCTTATCAGTTCGTGTACCTAATTTTCACATTTATGCCATAAAGAAAAATTGTGCTGGCCCAACATGGAATGTATTCAGAAAATATTTTCCATCCCTCTTATCATTTTCTTCATTGTTTGTATTGGGGCAAGTATAAATATACATAGTTTATCCTCTGCTGGTTTCTAGTTTGGGAAATTATTGCCCTTATTTGTGAAATTATCTTAAATAAACAATTTAGGTTCGATTTATGTTGCTATACTAATTTGTAACGCGGTTATGCCAAGTTACTGCAAGGTATGTTTTCAAAACATTCAGGCATGAAACAAATTTGAATCACATCGCTACGAGTAGTGTAAAATTTAGATTTAGATGTATTCAAAGTTTTTTTATTCTACTTTTACTAATGGATTGTTGAGTTGGTGAGGTACATTCTGTTTGCTTTGGATTCTCATAAATGTAATGGATATAATTTTTATTTTTATTTTTATTAAATTTTGTATGCTTCACCCAATTTTGTTTCCATCATTATTTATACTTCTTGAATATTTCTAACCGTAATTTTTCATCTACGTTTATGTTGGTTAGTGGTTTGGCATGATTAGAAGAATTGGGCATTTGATTGATTATTATTGTGGTAAAATATGATTGTTAAATATGACGACAATGAAAACATGATAAACACATAACAACATTTACGTGGTTTGGTTATAAATCTTTGTCTATCAAGTTTCATTATGAATTAGAGATTACAATGAGTTGGTTCTTTCTCTCACCAACTATCTCACTAAATCTTACAATATTATAATAATCTTAGAATCTCAAAATAATCTTCTCTATATACAAGGATTTAAAAGTAATAAACCAAGTCAACAATGACCTTTTTAGTAATGAGTATATGTTTGGTTATTTATGTTGAAGACCTCATAAATAAATGGAGATATTTGGTCTCCACATTGTTCATGTCTTGTATCATTCTTTTCATAAATTTTGCCAAATATAGTGCAAAAGTCTTATCTAACACTTGAAAGACAATACAAGGAAATTGATGCTCCATTATTAAAACAAAAATGATATTAAAGGCAAAATTGATGAAATAATGTTATTTTTATAACTATAAACTAAATTGATAGACATTTTAATTTTTATTAAATAATATAAATAAGATACATCATTATGTGTATGTGTGTTGTGTGTGTGTGTGTGTGTCTGTTTTTTTTTTTTTTTTAAATTATGTTTGTATTTTCTTTATATTCCTACTTCACCCAAATTGTCATATTTTATGGCCATTCTCAAAAGTCCTAGTCGGTCTTTCATTAGCTTGAGTTATGACATAAATTTTTAGCTTATCACAATGTGGATTCTTTGGTGGTCCTTTTTCTTATCCTTGTTGGGTGTGCCTTGAGAATAATTTAGAACATTCTTTTGGCATGGCAACTCTTGCATAGAAGTGAATTTTCTGTTACCTAAAACTCTCATTTCACAAGATTTGAGGATTTCAAAGACAATAGATATAGAAGAGGTGGAGGACCTTGTGCATACCAACTTTCCTCTTTTTCTTCTTCACCACTTTCTACATTGTTGGCTTTTGTGTTTGAGTCTTCTTCACTCTCTACTGTTGCGTATATAAGAGAGAGGATGAAATGTCTTTTGCTTATGAGACCAAACCCTTGCAAACATCATACTAAAACTTATACAAATTTAGATTTACATATTCACTAAAGAATACTATCGCTTTATTGTTATTGCTTAAGTGTAATCCAAAGTTGACTTCATGATTTTTCTTCCACTATGAGCAGATTTCTGGCAAATATAGTTATCAAATACTCCATTTTTGGGCTGTCAATCACATGATCATAGCTTTAAAATTGAGTATCAACTTTCTTTTCTTTTAAAGTTTGTTATTATTAACTAGTGGTTTTGCATGAATATAATATATCAAATTAAGCATGAGGACAAGTGTGAACGCGCCCCCGGGAACTCCCTGATATCCGCCCTGCGAGGGCGCGAATCTCGTTTTGTTCTGAGCTACTACAGTTCGGACTCAATGTCACGGTTCTTAATCTGATCTTACAAAGTGCAATGTAAGATTGATAAATCACCAAAGAGTCTAAATCCGACAAATCGTTTTGGAAAACTGATTTTTATAAAGAAGTGCCAAACATGGACTGCTTTGCCAGATACAGAGTCGCCACCTAAATATTTTGTTTTGGGGGAATTTAGGAAACCCTGACTCGTGCCTAAGGCCACGTGTCTGTCATCACCAAAGTTGCCTCGGCTCGAGAACTTGGGTACGAGAGGGGAAGGTCATGTAATGAGCACCCCCGCTCGCCCGATCAAAGATCGGCCTGTACTGAGCATGATATTTTGTTTTTTGAAAACACATATGCTCTTATTCCGGTTATTAAACCTAGAATTACTATGTGGTGTGCACAACATATAAGTACAGACTAGATCGCCTAAATTGGAACAGAACATTGCATTTTTGTTTGTTTGAAAACAGTTTGAAGTTTGTTATTCGCAAGTAGGCTAAATCGAGGATTTCAATGAATTGTTCCAATTCAAGTAATCCAACCTTCACCCACAGGCATTCAGGCAGTTAATCACATAAGTAGTTAGCCTCATGGCAAGCATGCTATACATGGCAATCAATAACACACATGCAGTATGCTAAAGCGTAAACACTTACAGTGTACTTCGAGCCAAAATAAAGAACTAGTTAGAAATCATGGATGATCCTAGTTCATGTTAAGATGGCTAATACAACACATGCGAAAATGCAACTAAGATAGGCTCGGCTATCTAAAATGTCATGTGAAATGCAATTTGATAACATGAATTCAAATTGGAATTGAAACACAATGTAGTTTGTATGATGCCCGAGCCCGGTGCATGCAAAGCATAAGGTATGCTAAACAAAATATGCCCTAAAACTAACCATCGTAAGTGGTTAAGTAAAAGGGAGAAAGAAATGGGGGTTGGAAGACATGCATCACACACACGCACACTTATTACAACAATTGGCCCTCTCGAGGGGGAGTCCAAATAAGAAGCTGACTAGCTAATCTAAGCTAATTAAACTAATTATTACACAACAAATTAATTAACTAATCCTAGTTAACTAATTATTACAAAACAATTTGAAATAGCTAAACGCATTAACTATTAAGGTACAAACCAAAGCGTAAACTAGCTATCTAAGCATGGCAGCTAAGGAAAGGAATAAAAGCAGGAGGTTCTCAGAGGGAGAAGACTGGATGCATGCCTGGTCGACTCGTTCAGAAATCCATTGTGATGTCCCGATTTGCCTCTATTTTCAATTGTCCTTAGAACCTTGCACCAAGCTCCAGAAAGCTTCTAACACATCTTGGGGACCTGTGGGAGGGTGGTCGACTAGTTGTTGGTGTCTGCAGCCATGGCCGACCACCTATCTTTGTTGAAAGCTAGGAAAAGTGGTCGGCCAACTAGTTTTTTTGGCTGGCCGACCAATTGTTGCTGCTGAATTCCAGTTTGCTGCAACACAGAGCAAGAAAGGGCATGGCAATGTATTTGCAAGGTATGTGGGCACAACCACCCTCCCTATCATTTCATGAACTCAAGGGAGTGTAGGTTCTTGACCCTCGGGCCACCAATCGCGCATTTCAATGCATGATGGCCGAGAGGCGAAGTTGCACAATTCAATGTAAAATGAATGCACAAGTAAACACATAAGGCTTAAAACTCTATCATGTATGATCAAGAGCGTCGGCGACCGGGAATTGAGGCATGTTTCATCACTTTAAGTATGAAACGCCCCTCGTTTCCCGTGTTTGGACTAACACCTATTCCAAACACAATGCAACACAAAACATGGCCTGCTCAATGCAAACAACAACTTAGCATACTCAATGCAATGTGACATGATCAACTTAACAAACCTAAGGACATGCAAACAATGCTAATGCATGCATGCACAATGCAATGCTACAAGGGCAACTAAGCAATGTTAGGAACATGCATACTCAATGCAAGGAACAACTTGGCATACACAATGCAAATAACCACATGGCATGCACAATGCAATGTAAGATGGCATACTCAATGCAATATACATGGCATAATCAATGGACTTAAACCAAAACGGGTAGACCTCAGTCATGCCCAAATTAGTGGCCATTACACAAAAGAAAGGCACCAAAAGCATATATAAGCATGCATGCCAATTGGCTCACCAATTAGGCTAGGGAGCACAACTCTCAAGAGTGCTCAAAGAGTGACAAAAGCAGAAGTGTAGCAACACTAAATGCACTGAAATTAGGTAAGAAATGATGCCAAATCATTCAAGCAAAGCAAGTGAAGCTTGCAAGAATCCTAAAGCATGAAAGCTAAGAAGGAGGATTACTCTAGGGACATGCAATACATGGCACAAATGCATGAACCAACCATGGATAGAGCTGAAATAGGTCAAAACATGGACCAAAACATGCTAAGATGGAGGCTCAAAGACCTAGACATGCAAGCATACAAGCTAGGCCACAAGTAAGGCAACAATGCACAATACTCAAAGGCATTCAAAGCATGAAAGAAGTGGGAACATGGCAGTCCTAAATGCTCTGAAATGTCATGTTAAGTGATGCCCAATCATGTACACAACACAAATGAAGCATGCTATGGTGCTCAAAGCTTGAAGCAAGCAAGAGCACTTGTACTACAACTATACAAAACATGAAGCATGTGACCAAGGCAACCCAAAATAGTCCTAGAACATGTTAAAATGAGTCTAAAATATACATGGAAGGAAGCCGAAATCTGCTAGCATTAGGGGCATAAGGCATGATGCATACAAGGCAAATAAGGTGGATTGCACTACACCTATTAGGACCAAGCATGGGATGACTTAAGCAACAAAAATCAGAGTTATATCATGGCAAAATAACCCCAAAAACACATTGAAATGATGGCTCGCAAGCTAAGGCATGAAGGCATACGCAATGATTCATGTTTAGGCATAAAGGGGCAAACCCTCCAACGCATTGAATGAGCAAAAAATACAAGTGCATGGCCATGAAACATGGACTGAAATCACATTACAAATGATGCCAAATCATTCAAATAGTCCAAGTAATGCATGCTAGTGGACTTGATGCACAAAGCTAACAAGCTAGATTGAACCATGGCTATACAAAGCAAGTCATGCATGGCCAAAACAACCAAAATAAGAGCTAAAGCATGTTAAAACATGGACAAAATCTTCTTGAAGTTAAGCCAAAAGCATGCTAGAATGACATGTTAAAGAATGAGACACATTAGGCTATTTTCTGGAATTGCAATACAAGTGCATGGAGCATGCAAAGACTAACCAAACCAAACCCTAACAGAGGTATGACTTGGAAAAGCATCACCAAAAACATGCTGAGATGGACTCAAAATGAGCTAGAATGACATGCTACTTCATGAAGCATACAAAGCTAGTTTAAGAGATTTACACTACAAGTGTATTATGCATGTAAGGGATGATCAAGACAACCAAAAAAAGATCTAAGGCATGCTGAAATAACCCCAAATACATGCTAAGAACAAGCCAACACAAGCTTAAAACACATGCTCAAACATGAGGCATATATGGCAAGTATTCAAAATACAAGGAGAGGGGATGACCCTCTCCTATTTAGGACTCCAAAACCACCTTTCCACCACTAAAAATCCTCTGGATTTCAGTGGTAGAAAGGTCATGCAAAGGCTACAACAAGAGCCTAAAAGGATGGCTTAAAACAAGGCGTAACAAGGCCTAAGAGGGGGTAGATCACCCCTAACGAAAAAGTAACCTTAAACAAACATTTTAAGGGCCAAAAAATAGAACTTTTTGCAGTAAGAAGTTAGTCTTAAAACATCATGAAAAAGGGTCCAAGAGCTTAAGCAAGAATGGGGGATTTAAGGGTTAAAGACTCACCCTTGGAGACTTTCTTTACTACTGCAACTCCAGCACACTCTTTGAGCTCAAACCAGTGCAAGAACACCAAAAACAACTTCAAGAAGCCTCAGCAACACAAGCAAGGTGTTTGAGTGTGTGTTTGTGTACAAAAGTGAGACAAAACTACACTTTTAAGGCACAAAACAAGAGTAAAAGGAAGAAGTATAGATATAGATTATATATATCACTCCAAGAATTTTTTTCTGAACCTAGAGGAGGGAGGGGATGGTTCTCTCTTATAGAGAACCAAAAGCAAAGCTTCTTGGAGAAGTTAAAGATCAATGCAATCTCTCCATACATGTGTATGGAGAATAGCTTCAGTGCCCTCCAGCTGTGCTAGCTAGAGGAAACTATCTCCAAAAGGGTGGCAAAAAGCAGCCGACCACTTGAAATGGTCGGCCAGCTACTTTAAGTGGTCGGCCGACCACTTTAAGTGGTCTCCCAAGAAGACAACTAGTCGGCCATGGTGGGAGATGATCAGCACACTGAAAACAAGCCAGGGGTAGGGTGGCCGACCAGAAAAGGTGGCCCAAAGACCTAGGAGACCAGTTGCCAGATCAGAAAACTGGCTGGCGGAAGAAAATGGTCTCCAAGAGGAAATACTGGTCTCCCACCCTTGTACCACCTTCCAAACAAGGAAAACAAGGTTTGTACCAAAAACAACCAAAACGGATGCAAGACGAAAGTTCAAGAGGCAAAGCGCGCAGCCGGGAGCCTCGAAACTAGCTGACAAGCACCAAAAGTGGTTTACGACCACAAAAGTGGTCTCCCAAACCACACTTGGCCCTCTAGGCCAAAGAAACAAGGTGTGGTTCAAAAACCACGCCAAACGAGAACGTTAAGCGGTCCCGAGACAAGGCGCGCGGCCGAAGGCTCCGAAAATCGGAAACTAGTCTCCAAATGGGAAAAGTGGTCTACGACTGCAAAAAGTGGTCTACGACCACAAAGAGATGGTCTACAAAACCTCTCCCTCCCTCAGGCAAGGAAAACAAGGCCTGGTCCGCAAACCGAGCCGAAGCACAAAGAGTTTAGAGGACCGGAGGCAAGGCTCTCAGCCAAAACTCTGAAACCTCGCAACGAGCACAACATGCACTATCACCGAGCCCTCAATCGATAACGTCAGAGTCTTAAGGTCGGTCAAAAATGGAGTGTCTACAGTTGCCCCTCTTTGACAGAACTCAGAAGTCATAAGTGACGGGAGTGAATGTCAATGCCCAGAGACGACCCATTTTTGACAAGGCCGAAGACTTAGACAAACAGGCAATATAACAAAGGACAATGCAAGATGCCGAACATAACTTATGATCATTCAAAGAAAGCTGTAATGAACTAATTATACACAATAAATGCAACAATTTTAAGCAGGCGAATAGAAATCTAACTACATTACATGCAGAAATGATGTAAGAGAATTATACAATTCTCACTACATCTCACGCGGAGTACATACAATACCGTCCGGTTTGTCTGGTCGCGCCAGCTGCAAATAAACCGTACATACAATATCGTGCCTGCAAAAGAAAGAAACTCAATAGGTACAATATCGTTAGAAACATGCATAGCAATGCAAGTGAAAAATGCGTGACAACATAGGTGGAGGGGTGCATGACAATGCAACCTAAGTGTGACGCATAACAATGCAAAAGGGGTGCATGACAATGCAACCTAAGTGTGACGCATAACAATGCAGTAGGGGTGCATTACAATGCAACCTAAGTGTGACGGATAACAATGCGGAAGGGATACATGACAATGCAACCTAAGTGTGATGCATAACAATGCGGGTAAAACAAGCATAACAGTGTAAGTGAAGTGTACATAACAATGCAATGCACTAACAAGTGTAGGTAAGGTGCGCAAGATAGCACGAACGATACTATATAATGCACAAAACAGTACGAATGACATGCATGCACAATGCAAGTAAAGTGCACAAGACAGTGTGATGCGCTAAATAGCGCGAGTGCACAAGACAGCGCGATGCGCTAAATAGCGGGAGTGCACAAGACAGTACGATGCGTTAAACAGTGCGATGAGCTAAACAGCGTGACTACACAAGACAGTGCGATGCGCTAAACAGCGCGAATGCACAAGACAGTGCGAAGAAATGCATGCACAATGCAAGACAGTATAGTAAATGCAAATGGTGACATATTCCAAGCATGCTGGAATTAAGAGAGGGGGAAAAACAAATCCCAAAACAACCAATCAGGAGCGTGCTCAACGCAGCCTGAGACAAATTCCAAACACGCTGAAATCGTGTGAGGAAAGGGACACTCAAACCATGCTGAAATTATGAGAGGAGGTCCAAAAACAAACCGCCCAGGCGCGTACACAACGCAACTTGAGATAAATTCCAAACACGCTGAAACGGTGTGAGGAAAGGGACACTCAAACCACGCTGACATCGTGAGAGGAGGTCCAAAAACAAACTGCCCAGACGCGTACACAACGCAACCTGAGAAAAATTCCAAACACGCTGAAATCGTGTGAGAAAAGGGACACTTAAACCACGTTGAAATTGTGAGAGGAGGTCCAAAAACAAACCGCCCAGGCGCGTACACAACGCAACCTGAGACAAATTCCAAACACGCTGAAACCGTGTGAGGAAAGGGACACTGAAATCACACTGAAATCGTGAGAGGAGTCCAAAAACAAACTGCCCAGGCGTGTACTCGGCGCCACTTGAGATAAATTCCAAACACGCTGAAACCGTATGAGGAAAGGACACTCAAACCACGCTGAAATTGTGAGAGGAGGTCCAAAAACAAACCGTCCAGGCGCGTACACAACGCAACCTGAGATAAATTTCAAACACGCTGAAACCGTGTGAGGAAAGGGGCACTCAAACCACGTTGAAATTGTGAGAGGAGGTCCGAAAACAAACTGCCCAGGCGCGTACTCGGCGCCACCTGAGATAATTTCCAAACACGCTGAAATAGTGTGAGGAAAGGGACACTCAAACCACGCTGAAATCGTGAGAGGAGGTCCAAAAACAAATCGTCCAGGCGCGTACACAACGTAACCTGAGATAAATTCCAAACACGCTGAAATCGTGTGAGGAAAAGGACACTCAAATCACGCTAAAATCGTGAGAGGAGGTCGAAAAACAAAACGCCCAGGCGCGTACACAACGCAACCTGAAATAAATTCCAAACACGCTGAAATCGTGTGAGGAAAGGGAGAGAGGGAGAAACATAGGGAGATATCCCCGTGTTTCGAAAAGAAAGAGAAACATAGGGACATATCCCCGTGTTTCAGAAAGAATGAGAGAGTGCATAACAATGCAACAAGAGGGAAGGCACACCTCTCAGCGTATCACACGCGAGAGAGGAAGGGAAAACCTCTCAGCGTATCACATACGAGAGGGGAAAGGAAAAACCTCTCAGCGTATCGCACGCGAGAGAGGAAGGGAAAACCTCTCAGCGTATCACACGCGAGAGAGGCAAGGGAAAACCTCTCAGCGTATCACACGCGAGAGAGGAACGGTAAACCTCTCAGCGTATCACACGCGAGAGAGGAAAGGGAAAGCCTCTCAGCGTATCACACACGAGAGAGGAAAGGTAAATCACTCAGCGTATCACCCGCGAGAGAGGAAAGGGAAAACCTCTCAGCGTATCACACGCCAGAGAGGAAAGGGAAAACCTCTCAGCGTATCACACGTAAGAGAGGAAAGGGAAAACCTCTCAGCGTATCACAGGCGAAAGAGGAAAGGTAAACCTCTCAGCGTATCACACACGAGAGAGGAAAGGTAAACCTCTCAGCGTATCACGCGCGAGAGAGGAAAGGGAAAACCTCTCAGCGTATCACGCGCGAGAGAGGAAAGGGAAACCTCTCAGCATATCACACGCGAGAGAGGAAAGGGACTATGCAAGAAAGCGTTGTCATCCAAACGCGTGTCAAATGCAAGAGGAGAAAGGTATCCAAACACGCGCCAAACACGAGAGGAGGAAGGTATCCAAACACGTGCCAAACGCAAGAGGAGGAAGGTATCCAAACTGAACTGGAACTTCTCTGAATGAACAATACATACAATACCGTGCATAAATGAGAAAAAAACTCGATAGGTAGAATGCAATACAATGCATGATGTTAAGGAATGCAATAAACATACAAAGCGGCGCTTTAGAAAGCACCTCACGAGGTGAGTGGCGGTGAACCGCTATACTTTGATGGGGATCTCCCCTTGTGTTCTTCGAACTATTACCTTCAACTCACAGTACAAAGGTCCTGAAATGCTGACAAGGAACAACGTCTGCTGGGGAAACCACGAATGCCGCTTTTCTTCCTGATCATACTCACAACTTTCCCTATTCTCCAACGGGGTGACAGACTAGGTTGGTTCAGTATCCAGAATCGAGATGCATACCTGCTACCTCAACCTATGGGGCTTCCATACAGATTTCAAGCTGGGGATACACCCCTGGGTATTTAACCCAGACTTTAGTCTCGAAAATTCCAAACCTTTGTGTTCTAGGCATCAGCCATTCGAACTCTAGTTTCCACCGTCACAGTTGATCTCCTAGTAACTCATTGTAAACACAGCCAAGATGCCTCTGGCAGGGATCGGTACTCCAGGAGAACACTTCTGATTGTCATTCTGGCTTTGAAGTGGTCAACACAGTATTCGGTTCACTTTGAACACACAGCTTGTACAGCACATTGCTCATTTTGAACACACAGCTCATAACACAGTATTCTGTTCACTTTGAACACACAGCTCACACGAGGTACTGCTCACTCTGAACACACAGCTCATAACATAGTACTCAGTTTATTCCGCACACGGCTCATACAACGCACTGCTCACTCTGAACATACAGCTCATAACACAGTACTCAGTTTATTCTACACACGGCTCATTCTGAACAAACAGTTCAATCTGAACATACAAAATGCAATAACGGAACATGCAGAAGTTGAAATAAACTCGAATGCTCCAAATTTCCCCTCTTTTCTTTTGCTTCGCAGCCCGGAACCCATATAGCTTCAGATAGGTCCTGGTTTTACTGTTCTCACATGACCTGGCACTACAACAAAAGTCACTATTTACGGCATCATGTCTACGGCATGCATTAAATGCATGTCGTAATTAATACATTCTACGACATTTTTTTTTTGCAAGCCGTTAATGTTTTGCCAATAACAGCATACATACTATGTAAGTCGTTAATTTATATATTTATGGCATACAAAAGTATGCCGTAAAAAATATATGTTTTCACGACTTACAAAAATATGTCGTAAAATATTTGTATTTAAGACGACATACGTTTCATGTTGTAAAATATTATAACTTTACACGGCATGTATTAACATGTCGTGAAAACTTCTGTAAAAAAAAAAAATGCAATCCAAAATTTTTTTATGGCATGCAAAAGCATGCCGTAAAAAATATATATTTTCACGGCATACAAAAATATGTCATTAAATATTTGTACATAAGGCGACAAACATTTCATGTCGTAAAATATTATAACTTTGCACGGCATGCATTAGCATGTCGTGAAAACTTTTATTAAAAAACATTTTAATACAAAAACTTATACTTAAATTTTTTTTTCTAAAATTTTCTACTCCAAATTTTTTTTTATTAATATTGTTAAAATTACACATTTTTTTGCATCCCAGTTTTTATTTAATACAAAAATGATAGTTTTTTTTTTTTTAAATACAAAAGTAACAAATTTTTTTTTTGAGCAGATTTATAGCAATCTATTAGCTCACACATTTATTCTCTCTCTCTCTCTCTCTCTCTCTCTCTCTCTCTCTTTCTCTCCAGTGACCACCAGCGACCACCACCAGCCACCAGCACCACCAGCAACCAGCACCACCAGCAACCACCACCAGCCACTGCCCCTCCGATGATGTTAGTTACACAAGCACCAATCGATTGATTTCGAGCCTGACATTTGATTCTAATTCCGAGCCTTGGATTAATTCGGTGAGAGCCTTGGATTGCATCCTTTATTCGATTAATTCTGTTTCTCCTCTCTCATCTCTCTTTGATTTTGATTTGATTTCTAGAGTTTTGATTTTGATTTCTAGGGTTTTGATTTTGATTTTGATTTGATTTCTATTCAATTAACCTAAATTTTTCTCCCTTGCAGTTTCATTTCAACTTTATGATCTCAAGCAGCGAGGATTCGTAGGAAGACAGGAGCTTATGAACAAAAGGCGACCTCCGCTTTCTGAAGCAACACTGTAAGAGCTCTATTTATTTGTACATCTTCCCAAAATGGCCGGCTCAATTTCAACATCTCAGGCTTTGCACACTGTAAGACCATAGAACACAATAAGATATGATTGGCTTTGGCTTTGCTCTGTTCATTAGAATATGAATTTGCTCTTAATCCGTTCACCATTTACAAAATCATCTTCCTTTTTATTTTTTGATTCAAAATCATCTTTTGTTTTTCTGTTGAATTTTACATGATCGACTTTGAGAATAATACTTCCTTTACAGTGTATTGATTATGTAGCATGTTCAATATTTTTTAACTTGACTAGAAGCATTTATCATGTTCAATATTGGTGGTTCATTCATTCAATTTTTAGCTTGTTGGAGGCTTATGGGTCAACATGTTGTCTTTTGCTATATTAGTTTGAGGTTGTCAAATTGAATTTCTATTGCACATTGTTTGGGTGATTGTCATGAATTAGGAAAAAGGAAACTCTCTAATCAAATACGTGATTCTGATGCTCCACTTCTTTCTTACTTTTTTTTTCTTTTTTCCAATACCGAGTTTTTCTCCTAACAAGACTCTGTTAGTGACATTCCTGAACTTAGACATCTTGCCAGACCAGTTACTTGGTTTGCAGTGATACATTACTCGGCGTGCTATATAGCATAAATTGTATGTCTCATTTTCATTATTGCTTCTGTATGTAGTAGCTCTTCTTCTTTATGACATAATGCTTACATGAATAATTTTCTTTTCTTGTAAAAGAACCCAACTGGTATGCAGTGGTTGTAATTTTAATTGATAATGTTCAAAAAAAGGAACCAGAACAAACATGGGGTGAGAACTTAAAGACATTGAGAATAGATATTTGCAATTGGTCTAGCAAAAAATATAACCAATCTAAACGGAAAAATAGATTTTAAATAGTCAATCCAAATGCATGGGATTTGGGAGAAAGACTGTTGAGTTAATGAAAACTAAAGAAATTATAGACCTTGGTTGAAACCCAAGGGCCTGTTTCTGTTTTTATTTTTCAGAAAACATAGAAATAGTCCTTGACAAACAATTCCCAAAAAATAAATAAACGAAAGGAGAAGGAAAGAAAATATGTATAGTAAGTTAGAGAGAGTGCATTACAGAGGCAGATTTGAAGTGAAAATATGCATGTAGACCACAATGTCTAGTAATGCCCGGATAAAAAGGAAGCCACTCCAGCTCTTCACAGACTACCTATCATATGAATGTACTGATCAGATTTAAACCACAATGTCTTGTTATATGATTTTCAGAGACACTAACCTCCACATACAGTTGATAAGAACTTATTGAGGAAAGCTGAGGATAGTATAACACACTGCCCCCAATAAGGTATCTGCTTTAAAGAGAGAAGAAAATTTTGCATCATTGAATTGTAGTGAAGAATACTAATCAAGCTAATCGAAAATTAAATATCAAAACTTATACCTTAAGAAGCCCTCAATAACATCAAAACCATTTGCAGATAGAAAGGATTGTTGCTTCTCCCAAAGGCAATGAAGAATCCAAATATAGCCAAATCCCTCTCCAACACCTGAAATATACCAACATTGACTTTTAGAAAACATCTTGGACATGATCAAAACATTGCAAGAATGCATGAGAAATTTTTTTAATAAAATTTATAATTAAGCAAAATATTTTTATCTCTTGTACAGCTAATATGATCACTTGTTCCATAGTGCTCCTATAAAATTCTCATTTCTAGAAACTAAACCTACCCCAGCATTAAGATGATAATTGCACAATAGCTAAATAGATAAAAGAAATAAACATGCACCATTTCCAAATCTACTGCTAGAAATAAGACATATCTTCATTCTTCATTTACTCTTATTTCCAGTGCACCATTTACTCTTAGTTGATAGATAGAACTACATTCACATATTTTTCTGTTGCTAAATTTTGATCATGTAATTGTTTCAATTTTGCAGGTGGAGTGACGTCAGAGAGTGTAGTGTACAGTTTTGGCACCCTATTGCTTGATCTTCTCAGTGGCAAACATATTCCACCAAGCCGTGTAAATTGTCCTTTTCTCATAAATTAATGTTCAGTAAAGATTTGCACAGATACTTTTCTTGATATTCTGTGGAAGTTCTTGCACTGCGACATTAACTTAGGCTGGAATCATAATTCTGCATGAGCATGTAAATTACTCTTTTAAGTGATAACAGAAATTGTGTTAGCAGCGACAACCCTTACCCCATTGACACTTGTAGAAGTTTGCTAAATTACTCTTTTAAGTGATCTCGTTGACAAGTTGCTTCTTGTCTGAGTTTAAGTTGAAATTACTGGTACACTGACTTTAGTGGAGATTCTGCATTATGCTTTCAGTCATTGTTGTCTTTAGAAGCTGAATTTCTGGCAATATTAGGCTGTTGTGGTGGAATTTATACAGACCCAAAATTGAATTAAGATTATGAAAGGCCCAACAGATAAAACATTAATTGGCTGGTCTCACTGGCCATAATTTGACAGAATTTATGATCGTTCAATAATTTTAGTGAAAGGCTAGGCAGCTGTGCCTCACGTAACACAATAGCCTAGGTGGTGGCTTATATATGGCTTGTTAAAAGTTATCTATTTCCTATCCTACGATTTTCGTGCTCATTCTTCCTAGTTGACTCTGGAACTCTTAATCTGTTGTCTCATCCACCTAGTTGCTAGATTACTTCCATAAGGCTGAGCAGCAGGTGTATATCAGTGCTGTCAACCTTGAGTCATGGACTTCCATTTAATATGGAGAGGAGAGAATAAATCGAAAAAATGGAGCTAGCTAAAAACAATAACTTAATAGAAATTTGATAATGTCAAGGTAGAATATGAGGAATTTTCTTTTATTTTCAGAATAACCAAGAGCAGTTAATTCGTAAAACATGCAAATATGTTCCAATATCATAATGATTTTGTGGTATTAGTGCTTAGTTATTTTACTCTTTTTCACAATTAATCCTTCAAAATGATTGTAGCCAGCTAAAACAGTGTATTTACTTCCATTGTTTGCTGCTTGTACCTTTGTTAATGCTTCAAATATGCATGATCGTATACATGGGTACATGGCACCATATACAGCTATTAGATTTGCTTTTCTCAGAAAATGCAAAACATGTGGAAACATTGATCTATAATCTCATAGGAGATTAAATGCACAAAATAATAATTCAGCTTTTGAGATACCCAAAAAAATTCCATTGAAAGAATGTCTAATATGTTATATGGTTGATGTATCCAATTTTGGAGATCATCAGGATTTGGCTGAGGTCCACATATAGTGAATTTTAATTCATTTGAACTTCACTCTCACTATCCCTATCAAACTCCCAAAGGAAGTTTCAGGTTCCACCAATGGTTGGAATCTATTTAATTTCAGCTTCTATGGTAAATCTAATTTTCTTATAATTTTTATCTGTCTTGTAGGCACTTGACCTGATACGTGGCAAGAATTTCGTGATGCTGATGGACTCTTGTTTGGAGGGTCATTTCTCTAATGATGAAGGAATCGAATTGGTGCGGCTAGCTTCACGTTGTTTACAGTATGAACCTCGTGAGAGGCCAAATGCTAAGTCTCTTGTGATTGCCCTTGCTTCTCTTCAGAAGAAACTGAGGTGTGCCCCATAACTGCAAGCAAACTTCCAACTATTTAATAACATATGTTGAATTTGCTACATTATACTACTGACCATTAGTCAGTAGCTGACTTACTGTTGGGATGCTGATTGGCATTAATACAAGTGAATAATGTACGTAGAAATTTATGATGTCACTGATTCAGTAGCATTTGGCAGGTACCATCCCATGTTTTGATGGATATTCCTCATGAAAGTGCATCCACTACACCAACATCAGTATTAACACCTCTAGGTGAAGCATGCTCAAGAGTGGATCTAACAGCCATACATGAAATATTGGAGAATGCTAGATACAAGGATGATGAGGGAGTTGCAAATGAGGTTAGTAAATGTAAATAATGTATCTGACATTCTAGTTCATAGAGAATAAAAAAAAAATGCTAGTGAATCTTATGATTTGGATACTTTTTTTTGATTTGTATGTTTGAGGTTGTTATCAGCTTGATATGATAGAAGTTGAGGATAAAAGTTAGTATGCAGGTTGTTTGGTGTATGGATATTAGATTTTTTTGCTTACTTCATAGTTGCTGCTTCTGCTTGGTTTGTAACAGGTTGCATTTTATAAGCTATTGTCTACATACGGTTAGGCAAGGTCATGTTCCTATATATATATATATATATTATATTAAAAATAACTTTCTACGGCATGCAAAATTATGCCGTGAAAAGTGTAATGATTTATGGCATGTAAGAAAATGTCGTAGAAGATTATATACGGCATACAAGGCATGTCATAAATATATTAAAAATGACCTTCTACGGCATACAAAATTATGTCGTGAAAAGTGTGATGATTTATGACATGCAAGAAAATGCCGTAAAATACTATATACGGCATACAAAGTATGCCATAAATATATTAAAAATAATCTTCTACGGCATGCAAAATTATGTCATGGAAAGCATGATGATTTATGACATGATAAAAATGTCGTAAAAAGTTATATACGACATACAAAGTATGTCATTAATGTTTAATTTATTATTTTTTACAACTTTACCTGCATGCCATAAATGACGCTCAACTTTCCACGGCATGTCATATAACAGCATTTGTGTGCATGCCGTGAAAGAGTTTTTACGACATGCATTGCAAGTCGTAAAAAGTCAATATTGTTGTAGTGTGGGTTGAACCTCGTAGTTTTATGAAAGAACAAATTCTGTTTTGCACAAATGTGGAGAATGGCACAGCACTCCGAGCACAAAACGATTCATTTTGAAATTGAAGTGAGTACTCAACTGGGTATTGAGCCTATGACCGACCGCAGCCAAAACGACTCAACAAAGGAAAACAAAAGATAAACAACCTAAACACATCGAGAAACACTCGAAACGACTCAAAACAAGAATCCAAACAAACAAAACACGCACACAACACACAGATGTGTTACAAAGACGAGAGACCTCTCAGTCCACGAGGAGCCAGTTTCTTCGGGTATTGCTTCCTGCCCTTTCTCATTTGTGATTCTCACATCACTCGGCCCTCAGGCTCTGTTTTTCTGAAAAAGCCCTTTTCTTACTTTTTCTCTCAATGCACATCTCTCTATTCTTCAATCTCTCATTTTTTTTTTATCCCTTCCCTGGGTGGTTGATGGATAAACAGGAAGTTGTGGGCTCATGCCCAATACATTTAGCTCGCGGCTATTCCTTCCGGTGACATCCAGTCGATGCCCCAAATGAGGGAGTGGAGTATCTTGATTCATTCCAATTCGTGCTTCGCACTTGGCTTGATACCTCGTTGTTTGGAGGAAGTGAGAGTTTCAGCCCTTTTCTGTTAGCTTCAGTTGTGCCTTTTCTGGCGAATACGGTGCCCTTTTTGGCAAGTAGATTAACAACGGGGAAAAGATAGAACACCTGACTCAACTGCGACCCTAGTTCATCATTTTGACCATTTTTTGTTTTGGTTTTTACTAAAACAATTTTACCAATAGAGAGTTAGATTAACAAACTTGTTCAATTTTTTGATTTGAAATCATGCAAGTCAGGCTATGAGCACTGAAAATTTTCCCTTTTGGGTCCAAGAAATGGTCCAGTTTTAAGAAAAAAAAAAATTTCGAGAGAATTAATCAACCTCAGTAAAAATTCTCAAAAACTGTTTTTGCAAATGGCCACTGCTCAACGAGCATGGAACCTACTCTTGAGATGCGCAACCTCAGATCCAAAACAATGGAAAATTGCCCCTTGTCTAAAGGACACTGCATGGCAATGAAAAGTTGCCCCCTTTGTTTGAATAGCACTGCAGCACACTGTATGGCAACGGAAAGTTGCCCCTTGTTTGAATAGCACCGCAGCATACTGTAATCAGTCCTCAAAGTAACGATTACAACCAAACTCTCGGATACAGAGAAGACAAAGATGACCAAAACCATTGCATGGACACAATCAATTTGGAAGTGTTTATGGCTGGACTTCAGAATGAAGTTGCCTACGTATCCCAAACATGGGAATCAAGCCGTACGTAGTTCCGGTTAAGGTACACTCGGGTATTTAACCTCTCCTTTTGCGCTCTAACTTTTGCCAAGGCCGCCCTTCTGGGTTTTCAACCTTGCGAGCTTTGTTTTTCTTTTCTTTTCAATTCTTTTCATTTCATTTCTTTTTTTCATCTTTTCTTCATTCTTTGCATTTTTCTTTTTTGTTCTTTTCTTTTTTTTCTTGCTCTAACTTTTGCCTGGGTCGCCCTTCTAGGTTTTCGGCCCAGCGAGCCTCTCAAGGGTAAAAGTGTAGCTTTGTCCATGCCGAATGGTTTGAGATCTCAAAGCCATCTGAATCCAGAAGAACGGCTACTGTTCGCTGATGATGTAAAAGTCCATCTGATGGGGGCTGAATTTACCCCTAGTGTTGTGGATGGGAACTCGATCGTCCTTCAGTAATACTTTCTTCTTTCCTCCCTTCTGGGATTCGGCATTCTTGCCAGTCTTCATTAGCTTGAGAAATGTCCCAATTTTTGACTCTACGAGCACATCTGACATCTTTGCCCCTAGTTCGAGGGCTGCTTCTAATCTAGCTTCGCAAGCTTCTTTTGATGACGTCTGACCTTCTTGATCTGACTTTCTTGCCTCTTGTTCGAGGGCTGCTTCAAATCTGGCCACACAGGCCTCACATCATGGTTGACCGTTGAACATTCTGAATCCAAGTTCAAGGTTTGAAAGCAAAAGATGTTGAGTCTTGAGGCTGAGAGCGACCCTAAGCTGCACAATCTCAAGAGCGATTCCACACAGGTCTTCGCAGGACCGTGCAAAACAAATTTTTTTTTTTTGAAATCTTTTAAGAAAGCGACAAATCACTCGTGCTGAAGGCAGTGCAGAACCGATCTGGATCAAGCCAGGATCCTTCTCAGTACTCACATTAACAAACATGATCTCATTCATTAAGGGCTTAGCATGCCTCTCTTTCTCTCAATTGATCAAATTTTTGCAAATCCCAAGGAATTCCTTCTTCTTTGTTTTCAACACAATGTTCAAAAAGTTTTGAAAAACTTAGGTCAATGCAATCATTTAAAGGCGCAGAAAAGCAGGTGGAAAGTACTGCCGTTTCATTCAAATTTTCTGGCACAACTGGCTCAAAGCAGAAACAAGCACAAAAGCATGAAAACCATAGCTGTTTCATTCAGATCTTCTGGTGTAACCGACTCCACGGCAGAAACAGACTCAAAAGAAAGCGAAAAGACAAACACAAAACAACATAGTGATATCCGAGATAACGCCCCCGGAATCACTCGACTCCTATACAACAGGACTGACTCAATACAACAAGACAGACCCAACTGAGTTAATAAGAAAAGACTGACAACGAGATAGACTCTAAGAAACATAACAAAATTGACTCAATACCCAAGCCAGAACATAAAACAAAATAGCATTCGCAAATGCTCAAAACAGTGCGTGCCATACGCTACATCTGGAGTAAACTGAACGCCGCTCGCAGGTGGTTCACCCCCCGATCACATACTCGCACTATCCTCCAAATTCACTGATCCAGTGACGATAGACTTCACTGAGCTTGGTAGGATGATGACCTCGTCGTCAATCAAATCATGTATTTCGTGGCGAAGACGAAAGCAATTGTCGATGCTATGGCCGGTCTGTTGATGGTATGCACAGTATTGGGTACCATCATGCTTAGCTGGAAGGGGATTCGGGAAAGGCCGAGGCTCAAGAGGTTTGAGATGGACTTTTTCAACAAGGACTTGAAGAGCCTTGGACAAAGGCATATAGAGGGCATGGAAGACCCTGCGACCTCGAGGTAGATAGTTCGAAGTTTTAGGGTTTGGATTTTTGCTGGGCGCACTAGCAAAGGGGTCAGCAGGTGCTGACCTGGTTTTCTGATCTCTGCCGAATGCAGGATTAGAGCTAGCAGGATCGTTTCTGGTACGACGGCCCTTCTCCCGATTTTTCCCTTGGCTCGAACTGCCCTCATTCTGAGTGACGAAAGTGTCATCCACAGTTTTTGCGACAACTGCGAGCATTTGTTGTTTGTTCAGTCCCCCGGCTTTCAAAGCCTCAACAGCCTGCAGAAGTTGTTCATAGGGATCAGTGTCTGCCCCCACCTTGTTCTTACCACTCGCCTCAGCTTGGTCGAAGGTTTGGGTTGCTACATCAGTGCGAAGCCCTGTGGTTGCCGACACGTCATTTCCCGAACGTAGAATGGCTTCAGGTTGGCTGAGTTCAATTACAATTCGCCCTAATAGTAGGGGCTCTTCTGGTATGAAATTTCCGACATGTGATATGGTCGATGGTGGAGCCGATAGTCCAAAGGCTAGATCAGCCATAGTTCTCTGAAGATCGCCGATCATTCTCATGAGCTCAAAAGTAATGGGCTCATGAGTTTGAAATGATTGGAGTTCCAAGACTGGATGTGTGGCAGGGGCCCCAGATGGGCATTGCATTTCAGCGTGGGTTTCACCCTGCATGGTGATTCCCTGGTTTAATGTTGTTGTCATGATCACAATTTCTTCTGAACTCTGCATCATCATGAGTCTGCTGAACTGAACAGAGGTGATATGACTGGTGACTAACGGATCTGATGAACCGGTGAGCCTTGACTGGCCCTTCTCTGCCTTGCCTCAGCGAAGGAAAACATTGGCTGTTCTGAACTGAATCTCTGACCTGACAAGTCTATCAGCACAAGTCCAATGTACCTGGGGGATATCGGAGCCTTTTGAGGCTATAGTTCCACGACTACCTTGCAAAAGAGAAAATAGGCAGGATCTCAGCCGAATTTTACTGGAGTAGATATGAGCAAAGCTGAATAACTGTGCTTTCTACTGAACTTTGCCCAAAATTATGCCTGTAATCTGATACCCACGGGTAAAACTAATTCTCCCCAAAATACTGATGCCATCAGGCCTGATATCGAGACTTGCAAACTGATACACACGACCTTGTAGAGACACACTTTGATAGCAAATACCATGCAAGTGAGAGCCAAAACATCCCTATGTTGGGGTAGGGTTTCCCTGTCCTATTTTGTCAGGAGCTAGGGTTTCACTACGCACACAGCGGTTTCAAACAACCTACAATCGGTAGGCAACATGTCCTAGTTTGGAATGGTCACTATGGATTCCAATATGCACTAGGTCGAATGGTAAAAGGGTGCCCCGATAACAACCGGGGTTTGTGTTCCCATCGTGGCAAAGCCCGTAACCGGTCAACCTTATCGCATACAGCCTCAGGTAGATCGTTCAGGAATAGTAGACGGCGAACACGGTGTCCTAGGCGCACCAATGCAAATTCAATGCAAAGAAACACATAAGTGTAGTCAAAACAAGATATCATGAGTTCGAGTCAAGTTCTCTAACTCTCCAGTAGAGTCGCCAGAAACTGTAGACACGCTCCCGGGAACTCCCCGATATCCGCGCTGCGAGGGCACGAATCTCGTTTTGTTCTGAGCTACTACAGTTTGGACTCAATGTCATGGTTCTTAATCTGATCTTACAAAGTGCAATGTAAGATTGAGAAATCACCAAAGAGTCCAAATCTGACAAATCGTTTTGGAAAACTGATTTTTATAAAGAAGTGCCAAACATGGACTGCTTTGCCAGATACAGAGTCACCACCTAAATATTTTATTTTGAGGGAATTTAGGAAACCCTAACTCGTGCCTAAGGCCACGTGTCCGTCATCACCAAAGTTGCCTCGGCTCGAGAACTTGGGTACGAGAGGGGAAGGTCATGTAATGAGCACCCCCGCTAGCCCGATCAAAGATCGGCCTGTACTAAGCATGATATTTTGTTTTTTGAAAACACATGTGCTCTTATTCCGGTTATTAAACCTAGAATTACTATGTGGTGCGCACAACATACAAGTATAGACTAGATCACCTAAATTGGAACAAATCATTGCATTTTTGTTTGTTTGAAAACAGTTTGAAGTTTGCTATTCGCAAGTAGACTAAATCGAGGATTTCAATGAATTGTTCCAATTCAAGTAATCCAACCTTCACCCACAGGCATTCAGGCAGTTAATCACATAAGTAGTTAGCCTCATGGAAAGCATGCTATACATGGCAATCAATAACACACATGCAGTATGCTAAAGCGTAAACACTTACAGTGTACTCCGAGCCAAAATAAAGAACTAGTTAGAAATCATGCATGATCCTAGTTCATGTTAAGATGGCTAATACAACACATACGAAAATGCCACTAAGATAGGCTCGGCTATCTAGAATGTCATGTGAAATGCAATTTGATAACATGTATTCAAATTGGAATTGAAATACAATGCAGTTTATATGATGCGCCGAGCCCGGTGCATACAATATAGATGAATGATGCACGCATGCAAAACATAAGGTATGCTAAACAAAATATGCCCTAAAACTAACCATCATAAGCGGTTAAGTAAAAGGGAGAAAGAAATGGGGGTTGGAAGACATGCATCACACACACGCACGCTTATTACAACAATTGGCCCTCTCGAGGGAGTCCGAATAAGAAGCTGACTAGCTAATCTAAGCTAATTAAACTAATTATTACACAACAAATTAATTAACTAATCCTAGTTAACTAATTATTACAAAACAACTTGAAATAGCTAAACGCATTAACTATTAAGGTACAAACCAAAGCGTAAACTAACTATCTAAGCATGGCAGCTAAGGAAAGCAATAAAAGTAGGAGGTTCTCAGAGGGAGAAGACTGGATGCATGCCCGGTCGCCTCGTTCAGAAATCCAATGCGATGCCCCGATTTGCCTCTGTTTTCAATTGTCCTCAGAACCTTGCACCAAGCTGCAGAAAGCTTCTAACACATCTTGGGGACCTGTGGGAGGGTGGTCGACCAGTTGTTGGTGTTTGCAGCCATGGCCGACCACCTATCTTTGTTGAAAGCCAGGAAAAGTGGTCGGCCAGCTAGTTTTTCTGGCTGGCCGACCAGTTGTTGCTACTGAATTCCAGTTTGCTGCAACAGAGAGCAAGAAAGGGCATGGCAATGTATTTGCAAGGTATGTGTGCAACCCGACCCTCCCTATTATTTCATGAACTCAAGGGAGTGTAGGTTCTCGAACCTCGGGCCACCAATCGCGCATTTCAATGCATGATGGCCGAGAGGCGAAGTTGCACAATTCAATGTAAAATGAATGCACAAGTAAACACATAAGGCTTAAAACTCTATCATGTATGATCAAGAGCGTCGGCGACCGGGAATTGAGGCATGTTTCATCACTTTAAGTATGAAACGCCCCTCGTTTCCCGTGTTTGGACTAACACCTATTCCAAACACAATGCAACACAAAACATGGCCTGCTCAATGCAAACAACAACTTAGCATACTCAATGCAATGTGACATGATCAACTTAACAAACCTAATGACATGCAAACAATGCTAATGCATGCATGCACAATGCAATGCTACAAGGGCAACTAAGCAATGTTAGGAACATGCATACTTAATGCAAGGAACAACTTGGCATACACAATGCAAATAACCACATGGCATGCACAATGCAATGTAAGATGGCATACTCAATGCAATATACATGGCATAATCAATGGACTTAAACCAAAACGGGTAGACCTCAGTCATGCCCAAATTAGTGGCCATTACACAAAAGAAAAGGCACCAAAAGCATATATAAGCATGCATGCCAATTGGCTCACCAATTAGGCTAGGGAGCACAACTCTCAAGAGTGCTCAAAGAGTGACAAAAGCAGAAGTGTAGCAACACTAAATGCACTGAAATTAGGTAAGAAATGATGCCAAATCATTCAAGCAAAGCAAGTGAAGCATGCAAGAATCCTAAAGCATGAAAGCTAACAAGGAGGATTACTTTAGGGACATGCAATACATGGCACAAATGCATGAACCAACCATGGATAGAGCTGAAATAGGTAGAAACATGGACCAAAACATGCTAAGATGGAGGCTCAAAGACCTAGACATGCAAGCATACAAGCTAGGCCACAAGTAAGGCAACAATGCACAATACTCAAAGGCATTCAAAGCATGAAAGAAGTGGGAACATGGCAGTCCTAAATGCTCTAAAATGTCATGTTAAGTGATGCCCAATCATGTACACAACACAAATGAAGCATGCTATGGTGCTCAAAGCTTGAAGCAAGCAAGAGCACTTGTACTACAACTATACAAAACATGAAGCATGTGACCAAGGCAACCCAAAATAGTCCTAGAACATGTTAAAATGAGTCTAAAATATACATGGAAGGAAGCCAAAATCTGCTAGCATGAGGGGCATAAGGCATGATGCATACAAGGCAAATAAGGTGGATTACACTACACCTATTAGGACCAAGCATGGGATGACCTAAGCAACAAAAATCAGAGTTATATCATGGCAAAATAACCCCCAAAACACATTGAAATGATGGCTCGCAAGCTAAGGCATGAAGGCATACGCAATGATTCATGTTAAGGCATAAAGGGGCAAACCCTCCAACGCATTGAATGAGCAAAAAATGCAAGTGCATGGCCATGAAACATGGACTGAAATCATATTAAAAATGATGCCAAATCATTCAAATAGTCCAAGTAATGCATGCTAGTAGACTTGATGCACAAAGCTAACAAGCTAGATTGAACCATGGCTATACAAAGCAAGTCATGCATGGCCAAAACAACCAAAATCAGAGCTAAAGCATGTTAAAACATGGACAAAATCTTCTTGAAGTTAAGCCAAAAGCATGCTAGAATGACATGTTAAAGCATGAGACACATTAGGCTATTTTCTGGAATTGCAATACAAGTGCATGGAGCATGCAAAGACTAACCAAACCAAACCAAACCCTAACAGAGGTATGACTTGGAAAAGCATCACCAAAAACATGCTGAGATGGACTCAAAATGAGCTAGAATGACATGCTACTTCATGAAGCATACAAAGCTAGTTTAAGAGATTTACACTACAAGTGTATTATGCATGTAAGGGATGATCAAGACAACCAAAAAAAGATCTAAGGCATGCTGAAATAACCCCAAATACATGCTAAGAACAAGCCAACACAAGCTTAAAACACATGCTCAAACATGAGGCATGTATGGCAAGTATTCAAAATACAAGGAGAGGGGATGACCCTCTCCTATTTAGGACTCCAAAACCACCTTTCCACCACTGAAAATCCTCTGGATTTCAGTGGTAGAAAGGTCATGCAAATGCTACAACAAGAACCTAAAAGGATGGCTCAAAACAAGGCCTAACAAGGCCTAAGAGGGGGTAAATCACCCCCAACGAAAAAGTAACCTTAAACAAACATTTTAAGGGCCAAAAAATAGAAGTTTTTGCAGTAGGAAGTTAGTCTTAAAACAGCATGAAAAAGGGTCCAAGAGCTTAAGCAAGAATGGGGGATTTAAGGGTTAAAGACTCACCCTTGGAGACCTTCTTTACTACTGCAACTCCAGCATACTCTTTAAGCTCAAACTAGCGCAAGAACACCAAAAACAACTTCAAGAAGCCTCAGCAACACAAGCAAGGTGTTTGAGTGTGTGTTTGTGTACAAAAGTGAGACAAAACTACACTTTTAAGGCACAAAACAAGAGTAAAAGGAAGAAGTATAGATATAGATTATATATATCACTCCAAGAACTTTTTTTCTGAACCTAGAGGAGCGAGGAGATGGTTCTCTCTTATAGAGAACCAAAAGCAAAGCTTCTTGGAGAAGCTAAAGATCAATGCAATCCCTCCATACACGTGTATGGAGGATAGCTTCAGTGACAGCTGGAGGAAAATATCTCCAAAAAGGTGGCAAAAAGCAGCCGACCACTTGAAATGGTCGGCCAGCTACTTCAAGTGGTCGGCCGACCACTTTAAGTGGTCTCCCAAGAAGACAACTGGTCGGCCATGGTGGGAGATGATCAGCACACTGAAAACAAGCCAGGGGTGGGGTGGCCGACCAGAAAAGGTGGCCCAAAGACCCAGGAGACCAGTTGTCAAATCAGAAAACTGGCTAGCGGGAAGAAAAGTGGTCTCCTAGGGGAAATACTGGTCTCCCACCCTTGTACCACCTTTCAAACAAGGGAAACAAGGTTTGTACCAAAAACAAACCAAAACGGATGCAAGACAAACGTTCGGGAGGCAAAGCGCGCAGCCGGGAGTCTCGAAAACTAGCTGACAAGCACCAAAAGTGGTTTACGACCACAAAAGTGGTCTCCCAAACCACACTGGCCCTCTAGGCCAAAGAAACAAGGTGTGGTTCAAAAACCACACCAAACGGAGAACGTTAAGCGGTCCCAAGGCAAGGCGCGTGCCTAAAGGCTTCGAAAATCGGAAACTAGTCTCCAAATGGGAAAAGTGGTCTACGATCGCAAAAAGTGGTCTACGACCACAAAGAGATGGTCTAAAAAACCTCTCCCTCCCTCAGGCAAGGAAAACAAGGCCTGGTCCACAAACCGAGCCGAAGCACAAAGAGTTCAGAGGTCCGGAGGCAAGGCTCTCAGCCAAAACTCCGAAACCTCGAAACGAGCACAACATGCACTATCACCGAGCACTCAATCGATGACGTCTGAGTCTTAAGGTCGGTAAAAAATGGGGTGTCTACAACAAGCTAAGATCATGCAATTGAAGAGTTAAAATTTGTGTACTCAGTATCTTCAAGAAGCATAAGTGTGCATTTAATTTGAGAAACTTGTTTAAAATGCCCTAAACTTAGTTGAAAAAGGGCGTTTGAGGGGCGAAAATTCAAAACAGCCTCCAAACCACCATGTGGCTCTCATGGACAGCTTCTCCATGACAAATAGGACTTGTGACAACTGACGGAATGTAATCCGGACCCTTAGGTTGGGAGTTAGAGCCGAATACGCCTTAAACTTAGTTGAAAAAGGGCATTTCGGTTGCGAAAATTCATAACAGCCTCCGAACCACCTTGTGGCTCTCACGGCCAACTTCCCCATGACAAATAGGACTTGTGACAACTGATGGAATGTAATATGGACCCGTAGGTTGGGAGTTAGAGCTGAATACACCTTAAACTTACTCGAAAAAGGGCACGTCAGGGGCGAAAATTCAAAAAAGCCCCCGAACCATCGTGTGGCTCTCACAGGTAGCTTCCCCATGAGAAATAGGACTTCTAACAACTGAAGGAATGTAATTTGGACCCGTAGGTTGGGAGTTAGAGCCGAATACACCTTAAACTTACTCGAAAAACGGCGTTCCGAGGGCAAAAATTCATAACAGCCCCCGAACCACCATGTGGCTCTCATAGATAGTTTCCCCATGACAAATAGGACTTGTGACAACTAATGGAATGTAATCTGGGCCCGTACGTTGGGAGTTAAAGCTGAATACGCCATAAACTTACTCGAAAAAGAGCATTTTGGGGGCAAAAATTCAAAACAGCCCACGAACTACCTTGTGGCTCTCATGGATAGCTTCCCTATGACAAATAGGACTTGTGACAACTGATGGAATGTAATCCAGACCCGTAGGTTGGGAGTTAGAGCCGAATACGCCTTAAACGTACTCGAAAAAGGGCGTTTCGGGGGCAAAAATTCAAAACAGCCCCTGAACCACCTTGTGGCTCTCATGGGCAGCTTCTCCATGACAAATAGGACTTATGACAACTAACAGAATGTAATTCAGACCCGTAGGTTGGGAGTTAGAACCGAATACGCCCTAAACTTACTCGAAAAAGTGCTTTCCGGGGGCAAAAATTCATAACAGCCCCCGAACCACTGTGTGGTTCTCACAGACAGTTTCCCCATGACAAATAGGATTTGTAATAACTGACGAAATGTAATCCGGACCCGTAGGTTGGGAGTTAGAGCTGAATACGCCTTAAACTTACTTGAAAAAGGGCATTTCGAGGGCGAAAATTCAAAAAAGCCCCTGAACCACCGTGTGACTCTCACAGACAGTTTCTCCATGACAAATAGGACTTGTAACAATAGATGGAATGTAAAACGGACCCGTAGGTTGGGAGTTAGAGCCAAATACACCTTAAACTTACTCGAAAAAGGGTGTTTCGGGAAAGAACAAAGAAATCCTTACCTCAAATGGAGAACCCAAGGAGAAGAAGAGCAAAACTCGGAAGTGCTCCAATCCCAAAGTTTTTCAGATCAAAATGAAGCCCACGCAACCCTCTAACTTTCTTACAAAGGGATTAGGGTAGGAACACCCAAGAACTAGATCAATCCCTAGAGAGAAGGTGAGTGTAGAGAGAGAGTGTGTGGAATCTAGGGTTTTAAGACAAAAGGGAAATCAAAAAGTGAAGAAGAAGCTGCTGTTGCGAACTGATATCTACGTTCCTCGCTCGAGCGAAGGAGTGGTCGCTCGAGCGACCAGACACAAAGAAACCTCGCTCGAGCGCACAAAGCCTCGCTCGAGCGAACAACATGAAGCTTCAGGTCTACAACCCAGAAGCACGCTCAAGCGAATAAACTCTCGCTCGAGCGAAGAAGCCCAAAACATGCAGCTCGCTCGCTCGAGCGAAGAACAGCTCGCTCGAGCCAAGGCTGCATCTGAACAAAACCTGAAGACACGAAAAGCTCGCTCGAGCATACAAACCCTCGCTCGAGCGAATAAGCGACAACACAAGCCTCGCCCGAGCGACAAAGTCCTGGCCCGAGCGAAGAGGCTAAAAACTGGACAGCAACTATTTGCTTCCAAACACACCCAACCTGAAACAAACCTGCCCAAAACATCCTAAAACTCATATTTAAAGAATAGAAGGACAGAAACTAGATAAAAACAACAGTCGACATCCACAGAACTAAGTCCGGATACAACAACCAAAGTAGGGGAAATAGGGATCGCTATACTTTGCGAAGTGTCAAATCATGTTTTAAGCCCATCTTGTTTGATAGCAAATCCACGTTTAAGCCCACTTGAGGGTGGCAAATTTAAACCATTTTCGAAAACAAACATGAGTTGATTTGTTCCAAGTCTTACGACTCAGTCTATACTTGCTTATGTGCACCATATAGTAAAGTTAGTTTAATAATCGGAATAAGAATACATAATGTTTATAAAATGACATATCATGATTAGTAGAGGCCGATCTTTGATCGGGCGAGCGGGAGTGCTCATTTGAGGACCTTCCCCTCTCGTACCTAAGTTCCCGAGCCGAGGCGACTTTGGTGATAACGGACACGTGGCCTTTGGCACGAGTCAAGGTGTAGACACCCCATTTTTGACCGTTCTCAAGACTTGGACACCACTGCTTGAACACTCGGTGATCATCTATGTTTGTGTTCATCCTGAGTTCCCGGAGGTCTCGGCCACGTGCCTTGCCTCAGGATCTCTCGACTCGACTGTTTTGTGTCTGGTTTTGCACCAAACACTTGTGTTTTGCCTTTGAGGGGCAGGGAATGGCTTGTTAACCATCCCCACACATCACCGGCCATGGCTTGAGGCCACCGGCCACTGGTTTGTTGCCACCGGCCAAATGTTTGGTCGACCGGCACTCTTTGTAGTCGACCGGCCATCTATTTTGGTCAAATTGCATTTTTGGCCGGCCGAGCACTGTGTATCTGTTTTTGCAGATATTTTTATGCCAGCTATGCTAGCTGGCATACACCTTTGCTCCCCTCCATACACGTGTGTGGAGGGATCTCCTTCTTGACTAGCTTACTTGAGAAGCTTTGCAAGAGGGATTGTCTATAAGAGGGAGCCTCTTCTCCCTCCATTAGGGTTACAAAAAATTTCAGAAGAGCTCTGATATTAGGGTTGGAGTTTGTGTCTATTCCATCTCTATATCTCTCTCTTTTTGCCTTGTGTGTGTGTTTAGTCTTACTATTGCACACAAACACCTAGTCCTACACCTTCTCTTGGTTGCTGAGGGACCAGAAGGCTGTTCTTGGTGTTTTTGGGTGGTTCGAGCTTGAAGAAGCTGCTGGAGTATCATTCTTGAAGAGGGTCAACAAGGGTAAGAACTTACTCCTTTTGTTCCCCATTCTTGCTTAGCTTTTTTTGCCTACCTTGCACCTGTTTTTGAGCTTAGTATATAACATATAAAAGTTTTTTTTTTTACTTGCTTAAAATAGTTGTTTAAGAGTGTTTTGTTTGTTTGGGGTTGTTTCACCCCTCTTAGGGCTGTTTTAGCCCTATTTTTGTGCTATTTTGGTTGAGCTCCGGGACCACCTTGTTTGGGCCTCCTCACCACTGAAATCTTGAGGGATTTCAGTGGTGAGGATGGTGCCTTAAGGTCCTAAAGAAGGAGAGGGCCACCCCCTCTCCTTGTTGTCTTCAATAATGGCCTTTAAGCCTCATGTGTGAGCATCTAATTTAGGTTCATGTTAGCCATGTCCTTACTATTTTTTTATGCTTATCTTGCTATGATATAGCATTGTTGTGAGTTGGTTTAGGTACACCATGCTTGCTCAGCATACATGTCTTGTAATGCCATGAATTGCCTAACATGCCTTGTGCTTTGAGCCTTGTTTCTAGCATGTTTTTGGCTTAGCTTTGTGAAGATTTTATGCTTGTTTTAGCATGCTAAGGGGTCTTTTTGGTCATTTGGGTTGTCCATGCTTTGCTTTGTATAGCTACCATGTAACCTCTCTTGTATGCCTTAAGCATTGACCCCTCTAGCATGCCATCCTTGCATCATTTCAGTGGTTTGGAACCACTTGTCATGTCATTTCAGTCCTCATGATATGCTCGTATGCTTGCATTTGATGCCCCTTTCATGCTTTAAAAGGTTGGTGTTTCTTGCTCAATGTTTATGCCATTGTGTATGCCTCTAGGATTAGATCATTTAGATGCCATCTAAGTGGTTTTTGGGCTTACTTTTGCATGATTTAGGACTGTTTTAGTTCATTTTGGTCATTTGCTTCATATGTCATATGGCCATGGTCTAAGTCCTTGGGCTTGGTGGCATGCCTAGCTTGCATTGTAGATTGGTTTGGCACCTTCTCTAACATGATTTTTAGAGCTTATAATGGATGCCATTTGTCCATGTGTGCATCCTCTTAAGTGTGCTTGAGAGTTGTTTCTATATGCCTAAGTGTTGGTCCTTGTGTGCATGCATGTTTGCATGTCATTTTGCCTTCATTCTTGAGCATGTTGGCCACTGTTTTGGGCGTAGTATAGAGCTGCCCAAATTAGTTTAAGTCCATAGTTCGCATGTCGTTGCATGCTCACCTTGTGTGTTGTTGCATACTTGTGTGTTGTCACATGTTTAGGTTGTTTAACATGTTTGCTCCATGTGTTGTGGCATGATTGAATGAAGTCACATGCTTGCTTGCATGTTTGAACATCCCCATTGTATTTGGCATACTTATTGGTTAGCATGATTGTCACATGCCTTGTATGCTTGTTCGCATTGTTCATGTTGCATACTAGCTCATATGTCTAGGTTGCATTGCATTGACATGCATGCTTAGCCTCTTGAATTGAGTATGATAGAGGTTAAGCTCCTTGTTTGTTTATGTGCATTTCATTTGAAATCAAAGTGCATAACTTGGTTCCTTGGGCCATCACGCATGGAAATGCACGATTGGTGGTCCGAGAACCGAGAACCATGTCCCTTTGAGTCATAAACATGATAAGGGATGTGTTAGTGCATACATTTGCTTGAAATGCATTGCTATCCCTTGTTTTGCCCTCTGCTGTTGTCAAAATAGGATTCTGCAGGAAGATTTGGCCGGCCGGCCACCTTTAGTGCCGACCGACCAACAATTGGTGGCCGATATCTTAACCAGTGGCCAATGATCATTTCCTTTGGCCGATGACCATTTCCCTTGGCCGGTGGTATCCCACAAGGTTTATAGAGTGCACCTTGGGAATTTTGCAATGATCAGAGAAGGAAAACAGTGTGGACAGAGGCAACTTGTGCATGGCAATGGACTTCCGAGCGGAGCCGAGCACGCATTGCATTGGGCCCTCTTCCCGAGGCTGTTTAATGTTTTATTAGATTAGTTAATTTGCTTAACTAGTTTAATTGGTCTGTAATATTTAATTAGCTTGTAGGTTAGTTGAATTTGTATTATTCTTTCGGTCCCTCCGAGCGAGGGCAAATTTGTAATAAGTGTGGGTGCGTGTGTGCATGTTTTCCAACCCCCACTTCTTTCTCCTTTTTACTTACCTGCTTTTGATGGTTAGTATTAGGACATGTTTAATTTAGCATCCTTATGCTATGCATGCGTGCATCATTCATCAGTATTGCATGCACCGGGCTCGGCGCATCATGCTAACAGCATAGTATTCCAAATCTAACTTGAATACGTGCTACTTGTTGCATCCCACATGCCATATTAGGATAGCCGAGCCTATTGTAGTTGCATCTCGCATGTGTTGCATTAGCCATCTTAACATGAACTAGGATCATGCATATGATTACTAACTAGTTTCTATTTTGGCTTGGATTACTCGGTAAGCATTTATGTTTTAGCATCCTTGCACGCGTGTGAGTGTTGCCATGTCAGTATGCTTACCATGTGGCTATATGCTTATGTGATATAACTGCCTGAATGCCTGTGGGTGAAGGTTGGATTGTTTGAGTTGGGACAACTCATTGAAATCCGTATTTTAGCCTACTTGCGAGTAGCAAATTTCAAATCACTTTTTTTACAAACGGATATGCAATGCTTCGTTCCAAATTAGGCGATCTAGTCTATACTTTTGTGTTGTGCGCATCACATAGTAAGATTAGCTAATTAATCGGAATAAGAACACATAACGTTTTCAAAATCGAATATCATGGTTAGTAGAGGCCGATGTTCGGATCGGGCGAGAGGGGGTGCTCATAGCTGACCTTCCCCAATCATACCCAAGTTCCCGAGCCGAGGCAACTTTGGTGATGACAGACACGTGGCCTTAGGCAAATGAGTCAGGGTTTCCTAAATTCCCCCATTAAAAATATTTAGGTGGCGACTCTGTATCTGGCAAAGCAGTCCATGTTTGGCACTTCTTTTCTAAAAATCTGTTTTCTCAAAACGATTTGCCGGATTTGGACTCTTTGGCTCAGATTAAGAACCGTGACAATTTGAGTCCGAACTGTAGGGTGAGGCCCTCACCTGGGGTGCGTCTACAGTTTCTGGCGACTCTGCTGGGGAGATTAGAGAACTTGACTCGAACTCGTGATATCTTGTTTTGTCTACACTTATGTGTTTCTTTGCATTGCATGTGCATTGGTGCGCCTAGGACACCGTGTTGGCCATCTGCTATTCCTGAGCGGTTTGCCAGAGGCTTGACTTTGTCAAAGCATGCCATAAGGCTGACCGGTTGCGGGCTCTGCCAGCATGGGAACACAAACCCCAGTTTTACCGGGGCACCCTTTTCGACCATTCGACCTAGTGCATATTCGAAATCCATAATGACCATTCCAAACTAGGACAAGTTGCTTACCCGATATAGGTTGTTTGAAACCGCTGTGTGCGTAGTGAAACCATAGCTCCTGACAAAATAGGACAGGGAAACCATACCCCAACATAGGGGTGTTTTGGCTCTCTTTTATTTGCTATGTGCTTTTAGAGTGTATCTCTACAGGAACGTACATATCAGTCTGTGAGTTTGAGCATCAGGCCTGCGGGCATCAGTATCAGTGTTTTTGAGAAACAGTTATATCTGCGGGTATCCGATTCAGTGTTTTGGGGCAGTGATTTTGGGGAACAGTGATCAGTATTAGAGTACAGCTGTTCAGCTACGCCTGTGTTTGTTCCGTTTGGGCTGAAATGCTGCATGTTTTCTCTTTCAGTTCAGAGATTCGAGTATAGAATAGCCAGTGTTCTCCCTCGCTGAGGCAAGGCAGATATCTGATCCGTTAGTCACCGTTCAAGATCAGCGGACGTATCATGACACAGAATTCAGAGGAAATCGTGGTTATGACAGCCGCATTAGATCAAGAAATCACCCTGCAAAGTGAGACCAGTGTTGAAGTACCGCATCCGCCCAGGTCGCCTTCCGCGCGCCCGATCTGGGAACCCCAGTTGTATCAGGCTCGTCAGCCCACTATGTTCGAATTGATGGGGATGATTGGTGACCTCCAAAGGTCTGTGGCAGATCTCGCTTACGGAATATCGGCTTCGCCACCAGCTACACCATATGCCAGGAATTTTGTACCACAGGAGCCCCCCCCATTGGGACGGATTGTGATCGAGCTCAGCCAACCTGAGGTTGTCTCAAGTTATAGCAATGACGTGTCAACATCAACCCAAGCCCTCGATCAGGCTGAGGCCAGAAGTAAGAACAAAATGAAGGCATATGCCGATCCCATTGAACAACTGCTGTGGGCAGTCGAGGCTTTGAAAGCCGGGGGGATGAATAAGCAACAGGTATTCGCAGTCGCGGCCAAGACTGTGGATGATGCCTTCCCCACTCCAACTGAAGGCAGTTCAAGCCAGGCAGAAAACCGAGATAGGCCCCGTCATGCCAGAACAGTTCCTTCCACTCCCAACTCTGCACCTGGGAAAGATCAGAAAGTCAAGGCAGTGCCTGCCGACCCTTTCGCTAGTGCGTCTAGCAAGAATTCTCAGACTTCAAAGTACCTACCCCGAGGGCGCAGGGTCTTTCACGCTCTCTACATGCCGTTGTCTAAGGCACTCCAGATCCTGGCCGAAAGAGGGCATCTTAAACCCTCGAGCCTCGGCCTCTCCCGAAGAATCTCCCTCTCACACATGATGCTGCTTGTACTGCGCGTACCACCAGCAAACCGGTCACACTACCGATAACTGTTTTCGCCTTCGACCATGAAGTGCAAGATTTGATCGACAATGAGGTTATCCTCCCACCCACCTCAGCAAATCGTACTGTCTTACTACGAGCTGTTGGACTTTAAGGATACTGCGAGTATGTGATCGGGGAGTGAACCACCTGCGGGCGACCCTCGGCGTATTCTGGATGTGGCGTCTGGCATGCATTTTTTAGCATTTGCGAATGCTAGTTTTGTAATTTCTGGCTTGGGTGTCGAGTCAGTCCTTTGTTTTGTTTTGAGTCTGTCTCATCGTCTTGAGTCAGTTCTTTTTGCTTAAGGGTCTGTCTTGTTTTAGCGAGTCAGTCCCCTTGTATAGAATGTCAGGTGATTCTGGGATTGTTGCCTCGAATACCGTTTTTGTTTTCTTTTGAGTCTGTCTCTGCTGTGGAGCCAGTTGCAGCCAGGAAATCTGAATGAAACAGCTGAGGCTATCATGTTTCCGTGCTTATTGCTTCTTTGAGCTAGTTGTGCCAGAGGATTTGAATGAAACGGCGGAGCATCTCACTTACTCTTCTGTGCTCTAAACTCATTGTATTGACCTAAGTTTTTCAAAACTTTTTTTTGAACACTGTGGTGATGAAAACGAAGAGGAAGGAATTCCTCGGGTCTTACAAAACTTTTATCAATTTGAGAGAAAGAGAGGCATGCTAAGCCTTTAATGAATGAAATCATGCTTGTTAGCGTGAGTATTGAGAAGGACCCCGGTTTGATCCAGATTGGTTCCACACTATCTTCAGCGCGAGCGATTTGTCGCTTTCTTAAAAACTTTCAAAAACAAAATGATTTGCGTGGTCCTGTGAAGACCTGTGTGGAATCGCTCTTGAGATTGTGCAGCCTAGGATTGCTCTCAGCCTCAAGACTGAATCCATTTGTTTTCAAACCTCGAACCCATTCAGAACGTTCAACGATCAACCGCCATGAGAGGCCTGTGTGGCCAGATTTGAAGCAGCCCTCAAACAAGAGGCACCAAAGTCAGATCAAGAGGTCAGATGTCGTCAACAGAAGCTTGCAAAGCTAGATCAGAAGCACCCCTTAACTAGGGGCAAAATGTCCGATGTGCTCGAAGAGCCGAGATGGATCCTTTTGCACATTGGTGCGCCTAAGTCACAGTGTTTGCCGTCTGCTATTCCTGAGCGGTTTGCCGGAGGCTCGCTTAGAGAAGCGTGCCATAAGGCTGACCGGTTACGGGCTCTGCCACGATGGGAACACAAACCCCGGTTGTCACCGGGGCACCCTTTTGACCATTCGACCTAGTGCATATCGAAATCCACAGTGACTATTCCAAACTAGGACAGGTTGCTTACCCGATTATAGGTTGTTTGAAACCGCTGCGTGCGTAGTGAAACCCTAGCTCCTGACAAAATAGGACAGAGAAACCCTACCCTACAATAGGGGTGTTTTGGCTCTTGCTTGCTTGTTATGTGCTTTTTTTGAGTTGACCTCTACAAGGAATGCAGTATCAGTTTGCAAGTTTGGGTATCAGGCCTGCGGGCGCTAGTTCAGTATTTTGGGAATCAGTTATCTGCGGGTATCAGATTCAGTTTTGGGGCAGTGATTGTGGGGAACAGTAATTCAGTTATATCTGCGGGTATCTGTCTTGGTAAATTGAGCTAAGATGTTGCCTACTTTCTCTTTCACTTCAGAGATTCAGTTTGGAGCAGCCAGCATTCTCCCTTGTTAAGGCAAGACCAGTCAAGGCTTACTAGTTCACCTGCTCCGTCAGTCACCTTTTAGTTCAGCGAACTTGTGATGACGCAAAGCTCAGAGGAAATAGTGGTTATGGCAACCGCGTTGGACCAAGGAAACATCTTACGGGATGAGACCAATGTTGAAGTACCATACCCGCCCAGGTCGCCTGCCGTGTACCCGGTCTGGACGCCACAGTTGTGTCAAGCTCGTGAGCCCACCACGTTTGAATTGATGGGAATGATTGGTGATCTTCAGCGATCTGTGGCTAATCTCGCCTACGAATGTCGGCTTCGCCACCAACCACATCCTACTCTGAGAATTTTGTACCGCAGGAGCCCCCGCTACTAGGGCGAATTGTGATCGAGCTCAGCCAACCTGAGGTTGCTTCAAGCTATAACAATGACATGGCAACAACAACCGGGTTTCGCTTTGATATAGCAACCCAAACCCTTGATCAAGCTGAGGCCAGAGATAAGAATAAGGTGGGAACAGACGCCGATCCCGTTGAACAACTACTATGGGCAGTCGAGGCTTTGAAAGTCGGAGGATTGAGTAAACAGCAAATATTCGATGCTTTCCCCACTCCAACCGAGGGGAGTTCCTGCCAAGCGGAAAATCGGGATAGGCCCCGTCATGCCAGAACAGTTCCCTCCAATCCCAACCCTGCACCGGGAAAGGATCAGAAGGCCAAGGCAGCACCTGCCGATCCTTTTGCCAGTGCGTCCAGCAAAAATCAGCAAACCTCGAAGTATCTACCTCGAGGTCGCAGGGTATTCCACGCCCTTTACATGCCTTTGTCTAAGGCGCTCCAAATCCTTGCTGAAAGGGGGCACCTTAAACCCCTTGAACCTCTGCCTTTCCCGAAGAATCTCCCTCTCTCACATGATGCCACCATGTACTGCGCGTGCCACCAGCAAACCGGTCATAGCACCGACAACTGTTTCCGTCTTCGTCATGAAGTACAGGATTTGATCGACAATGAGGTCATCCTCCCGCCTACCTCAGCGAAGTCTGTCACTGCTGAGTTGTTACATTTCGAGGATACTACGAGTATGTGATCAGAAGTTGGTCCACCTGTGGGCGGCGCTCAGTTTACTTTGGATGTGGCGTATGGCACACACTTTGGAGCATTTGCGAATGCTAGTTTTGCACTTTTTGACTTGGGTATTCAGTCAGTTTTGTTATCTTGTATGTATATAAGCAGTCTTTTTGTACTATGTCGGTCGGGTCTGTCTTGTTGTGTCAAGCCAGTCCCATTGTATAGAAGTTCGGTGATTTCGGGGGTGTTACCTCGGATATCACTATTTTATTTTGTATTTATCTTTGGGCTTTCTCTTGAGTTTGTTACTCTGCTATGGAGCCAGTTGCAACCCAGAAATCTGAATGAAACACTGTGGCTGTCATGTTTTTGTGCCTATTGCTACTTTGAGCCTGTTGTGCCAGCAAGTTTAGAATGAAACGGCAGCGCATTTCACCTGCTCTTTTGTGCCTATAAGTCATTGTATTGACCTAAGTTTTTCAAAACTTTTTTTTAACACTGTGGTGATGAAAATGAAGAGGAAGGAATTCCTCGGGTTTTGCAAAATTTGACCAATTGAGAGAAAGAGAGGCGTGCTAAGCCCTTAATGAATGAAATCATGCTTGTTAGTGTGAGTACTGGGAAGGATCCTGGCTTGATCCAGATTGGTTCCGTACTGTCTTCAGCGCGAGCGATTTGTCATTTTCTTAAAAGTTTTCAAAAAATGTTTTGCGCAGTCCTGCGAAGACCTGTGTGGAATCACTTTTGAGATTGTGCAGCCTAGGATCGCTCTCAGCCTCAAGATGAAGCCCCTTGCTCTCAAAACCTTGAACGTGAATTCAGAATGTTCAACGGCCAACCGCAATGTGAGGTTTGCATGGCCAGATTAGAAGCACCCCTCGGACTAGGGGCAAAAGACGTTAGAGAAGGTACTCGAAGAGTCCACGACGAAGATCGGCAAGAATGCCAAATCCCAGAAGGGAAGAAAGAAGAAGGTGTCGCTGAAGGACAACTGAGTTCCGATCCACAACGCTAGGGGCAAATTCAGCCCCCCATTGGATGGACTCCTACATCGTCAGCGAACAGCAGTCGTTCTCTTGGATTCAAATGACCCCAGGATCTCAAAAACCATTTGGCATGGACCAAGCTACACTTTTACCCTTGAGAGGCTCGCTGGGCCGAAAACTCGGAAGGGCGACCCGGGCAAAAGTTAGAGCAAGAAAAAAAAAAAGAAAATCAAAAAAAAAAAAGAGAAAAAATGAAGAAAAAGAAAAAGAAAATGAAGAAAAGAATGAAAAAAGAAAAGAAAAACAAAGCTCGCAAGGTTGAAAACCCGGAAGGGCGGCCTTGGCAAAAGTTAGAGCGTAGAAGGTGAGGGTTAATACATGAGTGTACCTTAACCGGAACTACGGATCGCTTGATTCCCATGTTGGGATACGTAGGCAACTTCATCCTGAAGTCCAGCCACCAACACTTTCAAAGTGACTGTGTCCATATATTGGTTTTGACCATCTTCGTCTTCTCTGTATTCGAGAGTTCGGTTGCGATCATCACTAATGAGAACTGTTCACAGTATGCTGCGGCGCCATCCAGACAAGGGGCAACTTTCCGTTGCCATGAGTCGCCATCCAAACAAGGGGCAACTCTCCGTTGCTATGCAGCTCTCTTCAAGGAAGGGGCAATTTTCCTTCGGATCTGAGGTTGCGCTTCTCGAGAGTAGGTTCCGTGCTCGTTGAGCACTGGCTGTTTGCCAAAACAGTTTGAGAATTTTTACTGAGGTTGACTAATTTCTTGAAAGTTATTCCATCTTTTCAAAAACTGAACCATTTCTTTGGACCTAAAACATGAAAGTTTTCAGTGCTCATAGCCTAACTTGCATGATTTCAAATCAAAAATCGAACAAGCATGCTAATCTAACTCTCATTTTGGTCAAAATTGTTTCAGTAGAAAACCGAAAAAATGGTCAAAATGATGAACTAGGGGCACAGTTGAGTCAGGCTTCCTGTCTTTCCCCCATCGCCAGCATACTTTCCAGAAGAGGGCACGACTGGAGCTGTCGGTAAAGGGCTGAAAACTCTCAACATCCTCCAAGCAATGAGGTATCAAGTCAAGTGCGAAGCACGAATTCGAGTGGATCAAGACACTCCACTCCCTCAGCTGGGGCATTGACGAGACGCCACCAGAAGAAGTAGCTGCGAGCTAACAATGTTGGGCATGAATCCACAACCTCTTGTTTATCTATCAAACACCCTGGGGAGGGATTGAAAAATGAGAGATTGAAGAATAGAGAGATGTGCGCTGAGAGAAAAAGTGAGAAAAAAGGGCTTTTTTCAGAAAAACAGAGCCTGAGGGCCGAGTGATGTGAGAATCAGAAATGAGAAAGGGTGGGAAATAATACCTGGAGAAATTGGCTCCTCGCGAACTGAGAGGTCTCTTGTCTTTGTAACGCGTCTGTGTCGTGTCTTTTGTTTTGTTTACCTCAACTTTTGTTTTGAGTCTTTTTCGAGTTTTACTCGTTGTGTTTAGGTCGTGTACCTTCTGTTGAGTCGTAGTACGCTGTGTTCAGTTGTAGACTTAATACCCGGTTGAGAACCCTTTTCTCATTTTCAAAAATTGTTTTGTGCTTAGAGTCCTGTGCCATTCTCCACATTTGTGCAAAGCAAGGCTAGTTCTTTCAACGACCACAGGGTTGACCCAGGTCATGTCAGAATAGTAAAACCTGGACCTATCTGAAGCTTTTTTGGGTTCCGGATTGCGAAGCAGAAAAAAATAAGGAAAGTTCAGACATTAGAGCCTGTTATGACACCTGCAAATTCCGCCCTTCCATCCGCCGTGTGCAAATGAACAGAATACTGTGTTATGGGCTTTGAGTTCAGAATGAGCAGTGTTCAGAATGAGCTGTGTGTATGAGCTGTGTGCCGGGTAAAACAAGCGCTGTGTTATGGGCTGTGTGTTCAGAATGAGCAGTGGGTTGTATGAGTTGTTTTGTCGTTGGCCGGTTCATTATCTAGTTATTATGATGCAAGTGTTCCAATTTTCAAACAAAAGATCAATCTCATTACATTGTTATGTGATATGATGCGATGCGATGTGATGTACAAATGTAACACTTTCTTTTTCAAACAAAAAGCTTGTTTCATTTCATCATCTTTTCAAGTACATAGCTTTGAAGAAAACAAAACCTGCCTGCGGCAGTACAATATGTTCAAGCTACCAGCAAAAAGAAAAGTAAAACAAAAGAAGAAAAGCAGTAAAAGTCTAGATCAGCGTCAAACGGTCTCAGGCCTGAGGGTCTGTCCTCGTCCTCTTCCTGGACGAAGGTCCAGGAACATCATCGTCAGCACGGTCATCTGAGCCCGAGCCCGAGTCATCTCTAGTCTCCTCCTCGGACTCATCATCGTTAGGAACCGGTGCTCGAGAGCTGCTTCCAACATGAGTGCGCCCCACTTTGGTGCGCGGATATACTGTGCCACCTCTCCCTCCTCCTCAGGCAGGAACAGATGGTCCTGTTGGAGCACCCCCTGCAGTCGAAATCTGGAATGGGGCCTGAAAAGGACAAATGGCAAACGCATCAGTACGCTCCGCAAAGCAGATTATGAATACTGTGAGCAGTGTGTGAATACAGAATGCAGTGTACGAGTACAGTGTATGAAAGTTGTGAGCAGTATATCAGTGAAGAATGCAGTGCATGGGTACAGAGTATGAATGCTGTGAGCAGTGTATGAATACAGTGACTGAGTGCAGTGTATGAATGCCGTGAGCAATGCTGTGAACAATCTGCGGATTACAGTGTGTCAAATGCCGTAAGGGTCGTGTATCAAGAGCTGTGTTGGTAGTGCGATGCATCAGATTATGTGAAACAGTTTATGTAGAGTTTGAGACTGTGGTCAAAAAAGGAACTTACCGAAATGCCGTAGATGGTCAGTAGGTCGAGGCTCCGCTGAAGCATCCTCATCACGGAGGCAGTCAACTCCAGGGACTGGCGAGTATACTCGGAGGAAGCCTGTAAAAGTGTTAGAACTATCAATATTCTGTGGAATATCAAACGGAATGAAATGAAATGACTGTACAGAGTGCAAAATGTAGAAAGTACATACCGGGGGCAAGTCGTAGAACCCGACTAACTCATGATCAGCCAGAGGGGGAGCGATGGGGATCTGATAAGTCTCTCCATCCTGCCCTCTGCATGTCATCATCGTAGGCAGCGCTGGCCATCCAGCTATCTGCCCTCTCCGGGGCCCACTCCTACCACGGGCCCGAGCCATCCTCGGTGCTCCTACTCCTGCTCCAGCCGCTGGCACCACAAGCCTTTCCCTCTCAGCTCGGCGAGCACTACCCAGAGGCCGCATGATATAGGTCTGGACGTACTCTGCATAGTTGCCCTCGCCTCTGAAGCCCTCGGAGTCCCAATCGATCGTGTAGTCTGCCATCTCCTCGAGAGTGTACCTCTCGGTATGCCTCATATGAGTAGGAGGTAGCCGCGGAACTGTCTGCTCTGGCACACCTAAGGTCTGCCACAAGAAGCGCTCCCCCAAGTACCAGGCATGGCAGACGGGGCCCTCTAGTAAAACTCTGAATCGGGCCATCTCTCGGGCACCAGCATACCGCTCCTGTACTGCGATGGGCAATGAGGCCCATGGCTGCCAGGTGATCTGCAAACAAAATACAGTTCGTTATCTACTGCTATTGAAAATGCAATGCAAAGCGAAGCTTAAATGAACTGCAAGTTCTAAAATACCTCTGCGGCGGTGATGGTATCGAAATAACGGCGGAAGAATATGAAAGACTTCCGAGGCCTCCGCTCGCACCTCACGTCGAAGCGGTGGGAGAATGGGATCATCGGAGGCATCTCCTCCTCTGGTACTGGGGCAAGCCTCGGGAAGTAGGCGTATACTCACAACTGCAGTGAGACAGAACAGATATCAGTATACTTATCAGGTAAAAGTAGTATGCAGATAAGGCAGAAAGCAGTGTATTGTGCAGTGTGTGCAGTGTACATAATACAGAGAATGTAAAGCAGAAATGCAAAACAGAAGAAAAAGACATACCTCCCAAGCCCGCCAGTAGACTCCGAGCAGCTGTCCGCTGAGGCGGGAGGATGAACTCATATAGCCGTAGAGTGTGGCCAAGCTTGCGCCACCCCAGTCGTAGCCACGGATCCTGGTCACGTCAACCAGTGCGCTCAGCAGGTAAAGGGGCACGGTGTTCGCCCGGTCGGCGAAGAGAGTGGTCCCCAGCAGGAACATCAAAAAGCCGTGTGTGTACTGCTCCTTCTCCTCCGGGGTAGTCGGCACCTGGATCCGAAAATGAGCCTCGAACCCAGAATATCGCACGAACCCTGCTCGAGCTAGAGGCGGCTGGGTACCGAGAAGGTAAAGCTGAGCGGCGTCCCACTTGTCCATGTCAGTATCAAAGGGGATCGGATCACCCCCCACTCCGATGCCTGTGAGCATGGAGAAATCAAAGGGAGTCATCGTCATCTCCCCAGTGGCGGAAAAGTGGAAGGAGTCTGTGGTGTCCCACCACCTCTCTGCCAATGCAGCAAGGAGCGGCCTACTTGCAGTAAGGCGCGAGAGCCCCATGTTGAAGGTCCCGAAATCAGCTCGGTCGATGATGCGACGAACCGCGTCAGGTAATTCCATGTACCACCTCGTGCGGCGACGTTCCCTATCCTCGGAGGGCATGGGAATCTCCCTGTGGTCAAAACAACAGTCGCGAAGCGGTGTTACAAATACAGTGTTGAATGTGCTCAGAATCAATGAAATACAGCGTGTGTGCACGTGTTCAGATTCAAACAGATATCGGGTGCGGGTGTCCTCGCAGTGAACTACAGCATGTGATGTATCAGTGTGACTGAGTGGTTCAGTGAAAAGGTACAGCGTCTGTGCACGTGTTCAGATTCAAACAGACATCAAGTGCAGGTGTGCTCGCAGTGGACTCCAGCATGTGGTGTATCAGTGTGTTTGAACGGTACAGGGGAAGATACAGCGTGTGTGCACGTGTTCAGACTCAAACAAACATCGAGTGTAGGTGTGCTCGCAGTGAACTCCAGCATATGGTGTATCAGTATGTTTGAGTGATTCAGTAAAAAATGCAGTGTGTGTGCACGTGTTCAGATTCAAACATATATCAAGTGTGGGTGTCTTCGCAATGAACTACGGTATGCAGTATACTAGTGTATCATGGTTCAAGCAGTTAAAGAACAGAATCGACTATTGCAGTTTTGTATCCTACATTGCAGAAAATGCAACGAAGAAGAGCGTACCTCGGAGGCGCTGTATGACAGATGTGACTCTGGCTCGCGCAGTAGAAGCTCCAATGGCGCGCCTCGCGTGTAGCTCCGGAAGTGACGGAGGCTGTCAGGAGGGAGCACATGCACCGCCGGCCTGTAGGTCGCCGAATCGAACGGTCGGACGCAGAGAGGGAGGAGCTCGACCTCGGGGTCCACATCCATCTCCGGAGGAGCCCCACCCTGTGGAAGATCGTCTGCCATGTCGAGAAGGGTGCGAAAATGGCCGGAAGTGTGAAAACCGAGCAAGAATGCGAAAAGTCAACTGAAAAGTCAACTCTGAGAGGTTGAAAAATGGACGGAAAGGCCGGAGTCCGGAAGAGGCACAGAGATCGAGGTGAACTCGGGGGAAACAAACCCCAAGTGGTGAAAATTGAGAAAAGTACACCGAAACGAATATTCGTTCTATTCAAAACGTGCGAAACGGGGAGGGTTTCGCGAATCGAACGACGAAAAAGTGTCGAGAACGCGAGAAAAGCGAGGATCGAAGGTTAGAAAATCACCTAGAGAGAGAGGGGAGGCATTTTCGAGCTTGGAGGAAGTGAGAAAATAGGGCTAGAAGCCCTATATTTAAAGACCCGTGCCAAATTGACAAAACTGCCCCGAACAAGCATTTTTGGCCGGTCAGCCACATTGTTGGCCGGTGGCCTTATTTTGTGGCCGGTGGACTCCCCTGATGGCCGGTGAGCCTCCTACACCCTTGTTTGGGTCAAATATGTGGTTTGGGACCTTCTTTGCTCAAGACAGTGCAATAAACTGCATTTTTGAAGCTTAACCGGTCTCTGTGTCGTGTCTTATGTGCATAACACTCGAATACGTGCAAGGTGTATCCTTTTCGTACCCTTTTGTATCTTGCAAAGTCCGAAAACTGCTTTAAATACGTTGCATTGTTATGCATATCTCGTATGAGTCGCAGCGCGCATCATACTCGCATTATTATGCACACATGTTATGCGTTGTCACGCATGCCACACTTGCATTGTTTTGCATCTTCTTTAGGTCGCATTGTCATGCGCACCTCACATGCATTCACATGCATGACCCTTGTCACGAGTTGTCACGCATACCTCACATACATTGTCATGCATCTCCTTTTACCTCGCATTGTCATGCGCGGTTCATTTGCATTGTCATGCACTTCAAAAGACGCGCGTCGTCGCGCATTTCTTTCATTCGCATTATCATGCATTTCAAACAAAAACAAAAAAAAAAAACAACCATGCATTGTTATGCGTGTTTCATTGCATTATACATAGCATTGTACATACACTAATTGCATTCATTGTATATAGTGCATTGTACATAGTTTACATACATACATTGTAAATATTGCATTTACATACATACATTGTAAATATTGCATTTACATGTATTTGCATTGTACATAGTTTACATGTACTCATTATAAATATTGCATTTACATGTATTTGCATTATACATATAAAGTGTTGCATGCATTTGCTGCATCCTCCATTTATGGCTTGTGCCTTTCCATGTTGAGCTTGGTCGGGTATGTGCCCATACTTTTCACGTTGAAACACAGTTATGATATTATGTGTACGCACCTAGTGTTGTGGGTGACTGCACCGTTTCTGTGTTAGACACGGTTTGTATGTATCCATGCCTTTCCTAGGCAAGATACGGTTTGGCCGCATGCCTTATCTATTCCATCCGTTGCACATTGTATATATTGCATTGTAGTTTGCATGCATTTATTGCATCACATCCATCTATGGCTTGCGCCTTTCCATGTTGAGCTTGGTCTGGTACGTGCTCATACTTTTCACGTTGAAGCACGGTTATGATATTATGTGTACGCACCTAGTGTTGTGGGTGATGGCACCGTTTCCGTGTTAGACAAGGCTTTTATGTGTCCATGCCTTTCCTAGGCAAGATTTGGTTTGGCCGCGTGCCTCATCCATTGTATATATCGCATTACAACATAAGTTTACATGCATATTGCATATATTGCATTATACATATAAAGCATTGCATGCATTTGCTGCATCCTCCATTTATGGCTTGTGCCTTTCCATGTTGAGCTTGGTCGGGTATGTGCCCATACTTTTCACGTTGAAGCACGGTTATGATATTATGTGTACGCACCTGGTGTTGTGGGTGACGACACCGTTTCTGTGTTAGACGCGGCTTGTATGTGTCCATGCCTTTCCTAGGCAAGATACGGTTTGGCCACGCGCCTTATCCACTGCATTCATGGCATTGTAGTGTAGTTTGTTGCATCCAGCATTAGGATCATGGTCTTTCTTGAGCAGAGCATGCCTCACTTATATCATCCGACCCAATTACTTGTATCTTGTGTTCCGACTACACACACATAGTTCTGCATGTGCACGTGCCTATTCCACTGATGGGATTGTGGTTTGAGGGTGTCGGCACCTTTTCTATGGTAGACGGATTTTGCATCCCCATCATCTTTATGATATTTGTATGGTTTTGTACTGCTTATGGTTTGATCATCTCGAATGCATTACATATCATTTGCATTGTTTATACATAGCTTTGTAAATATTGCATTGTCATGCATCCATTCCGCATTGTTATGTGCCACGCATAGGTCGTATTGTCATGCACCTCTTCACTCGCGTTGTCACACACTTTCAATTGCATTGTTATGCATGTTGCTAATGATATTGTACCTGTTAAGTTTCTCTCTTTTTCAGGCACGATATTGTATGTACGGTTCATTTGAAGTTGGTGCAACCAAACGAACCAGACAGGTATTGTATTCTCCGTGTGAGACGTAGCGAGAATTGCATAATTCTCTTACATCCTTTCTACAATGTAGTGTAGTTGGATTTGTGTTTGATTGCTTAAAATTGTTGCATGTTATGCCTCATTACAGCTTTCTTTGCATGATCATGAGTTATGCCCGGCTTTGTGCATTGTTTTGCATTTTGCCCCTGCCTTCGGGCGCATATCTTTGTCTGTAGCTTGTATGCTTTGTCTAAGTCTTCGGCCTCGTCAAAAATGGGTTGTCTTTGGGCTTTGACATTCACTCCCGTCATTGTTATGACTTTTGAGTTCTGTCAAAGAGGGGCAACTGTAGACACCCCATTTTTGACCGTCCTCAAGACTTGGACGTCATCGTTTGAACACTCGGTGATCATCCATGTTTGTGTTCGTTTTGAGTTCCCGAAGGTCTCGGCTATGCGCCCTGCCTTAGGATCTCTCAACTTGTCTGTTTTGTGTTTGGTTTTGCACCAAACACTTGTTGTTTTGCTTCTGAGGATGGGAAATAGCTTATTGGCCATCCCTACACCTGACCGGCCATGGCTTGAGGCCACCGGCCATGTTTTCTTGCCACCGGCCATTAGTGATGGTCGGTCGGCACTCTTGGTGGTCAGCTGGCCACCTTTTTGGTCAAATGGCCACTTTGTTGGTCAACCACTGTCCATCTACTTTTGGCAGATATTTTGTGCCAGCTGGCACAGCTGGCACCCACTTTGTGTATGGAGGGATTTCCCTCTTGCTTAGCTTGTTTTGAAAGCTTTGTAGGAGTTGGAATTCTATAAGAGGAGGGCTTCTCCTCCCTCCTCAAGGGTTCCAAGAAATTCTAGAGCTCTGAGATTAGGGTTAGAGGATTGTGTATCTATTCTATCTCTATATCTCATTCTCCTTCCATTTTGTGTGTGTTTAAGGTGTTTTGTTCATAGTTTTGTACACAAACACCTAGTGTTACACTTTCCTTTGGCTACTGAGGTACTAAGGAGTGATTTTCAGAGTTCTTGAGTTGATTTAAGCTTGGAGAGGCTGCTGGAGTGGTCCTTGTGAAGAAGGTCTTCAAGGGTAAGAACTTTACCCCTTTATTCCCCATTTTTGCATAGACTGTTAGCCATCCTTGCATTTGTTTTAAATCTTAGTCTATAACTAATAAAAGTTCTGATTTTGAGTGCTTAAAATAATTGTTTAAGGTTGTTTTGGTGTTTGGGGTTGTTTGACCCCTCTTAGGCCTTGTTTGGCCCCATTTTTTGTGCTATTTTGGTGAGCTCCGGGACCATCTTGTTTTGGCCTCCTCACCACTGAAATCCAGAGGGATTTCAGTGGTGAGGATGGTGCTTTAAGGTCCTAAGAAGGAGAGGGCCATCCCCTCTCCTTGTTACCTTTAATACTTGCCATTTTAGCCTCATGTGTGAGCACCTTTCTTAAGTTCATGTTGGCCATGTCTTAGTTGTTATTTAGTGTTATTTTGCCATGATATAGCACTGTAAGTTGTTTAGACACACCATGCATGCCTTGCATACTTGTAATGTAATGCCATGAAATTGCCTTAACATGCTTTATGCTTTGAGCCTTGTTTCTAGCATGATTTTGGCCTAGCTTTGTGAAGCTTTTATGCATGTTTTAATGTGCTTGAGGTCTGATTTTGGTCATTTTTGTCATCTATGACATACTTTGTATAGCCACCTTGCATTTTGGCTTGTTAGCCTTGGGTGTGTGAGTGTTGAGCATGCGTTGTTTGGCTTGTTTCAGTGGTTTGGCACCACTTATGGCATCATTTCAGTCCTTGTAGCATGCTTGTATACTTGCATTTGTGGCTCCTTTGATGCTTCGAAAGGTTGATGTCTTATGCCCCATGTTTGGACCTTTGTGCATACCTTTAGACTTAGGCCATTTAGATGCCATCTAGGTGGGTTTTGGGGCTCATTTTAGCATGTCATATCACTTTTTTTTATCGCTTAATTCATACCATGTTTGGTTGCATTAAGTGTGGTGTAATGCCTCTTTAGTGGCCTTGTATGCCTCATGCATTTGCTCCTTTTGTTTTAGCTTGTTGGCTTTGGTCATCGCATGTGTTAAGCTTTAGGCCTGTCTCGGGTCATACTTGTCATATGCCCTCTGTTTTGCATGGTTTTGGTTCAAGTCCTCTTGCTATTTTTGGGCTTTAAGCTTTCTTGCATGCCATGTTTGGTTTGTTTATGTGATTTGGCATCACTCTTAGCGCCATTTCAGAGCTTGCAACATTGTCACATTTGCATGCTCTTCATCCTCTTTTAAGTGTGCTTAAAAGTCCCCGCTTTATGCTTAAGTGTTGGTCCATTTGCATGCATGTTTAAATGTGCATTTGTCCCTCATTCTTGAACACTTTGGCCACTGTTTTGGGCTTATTTGAGAGTTGTCCATCTTGGTGTAAGTCCATTGTTCACATGTTGTTGCATGCTCACCTTGTGTGTTGTTGCATGTTTGGCCTATCGCATGTTGTTGCATGTTTGAATCACATTGCATTTGGCATGCATTCTTCCTTTTGATTAAGTTGCTTAACATGTTACATGTCTTGCATACTTGCATGTTTACATTGCATCTTGTATGCTTGATTAACTCGCATAATTGGTACATGCTTGTTCGCTTAGGTTGTGCGCCTAGTATACGTTGCTTGTTCATATGTTTGTTAGGTTGTCACATGCTTGCATGTTTGCGTGTTTGTCCCCATGCTCATGTTGCATACTTAGCTCGCATGCTTAGGTTGCATTTTGCATGCATGCCTTACCTCTTGAAATACCATGATAGAGGTTGGGTCCCTTGTGTGTTTATGTGCATTACATTTGACATCAAAATGCACAACTTGGCTTCTTGGGCCATCATGCATGGAAATGCGCGATTGGTGGTCCGAAGGTCGAACACCATATCCCTTTGAGTCCACAACATGATGGGGAGAGTGGTTGTGCAGACATTTGGTTTAAAATGCATTGCCATGTCTTGTTTGCCCTCTGCTGCTGTCAAAACGGGATTCTGAAGACACAGATGGCCGACCGACCACATTGAGTGCCGGCCGACCACAAATCTCTGGCCGAGAGGCATACCAATGGTCGATGACCACTTTCCCATGGCCGGTGACCATTCCTCATGGCCGGTGGCACCCCACAGTGTTCAGAGAGTGCTCCTTGGGACTTGTGCAATTTTCAAAGGCATAAAACAGTGAAAACAGAGGCAGCTTGTGCATGGTAGTGGATTTTCGAGCAGAGCCGAGCACGTATGCATTGGACCCTCTTCCCGAGGCTGTTTTATCGCTTTATTAGCTTAGTTAATTTGCTTAACTAGTTAATTGGTTTGTAACTATTTAATTAGCTTGTTAGTTGATTAAATTGTATTATTCTTTCGGTCCCTCCGAGCGAAGGCGAATTTGTAATAAGTGTGCGTGCGTGTGATGCATGTCTTCCAATCCCCACTTCTTCCTCCCTTTTACTTACCTGCTTTTGATGGTTAGTATTAGGACATGTTTTGATTAGCATACTTATGATACCATGTTTGCATCCATTCATTTGTATTGCACGCACCGGGCTCGGCGGATCATACTAATTGCATAGTATTTCAAATATATCTTGAATACATGTCAAGTTGCATTTCACATGCCATCTATAGATTAGCCGAGCCTACTCTAGCTGCATTTTGCCTGTGATGCATTAGCCATCTTAACATGGACTTGGATCATACATTTGATTACTAACACGTTCCTTGTTTTGGCTTGGAGTACTAAGTGAGAGTGTTTATGCTTTAGCATTGTGCAAGAGAGTGTGAATGTTAACATGAAAGCATGCTTGCCATGAGGCTAACTGCTTAGTTGATTTACTGCTTGAATGCCTGTGGTGAAGGTTGGATTGCTTGAGTTGGAACAACTCATTGAAATCTCCGTGTTTTAGCCTACTTGCGAGTAGCAAATTTCAAAATGTCTTTCAAACAAGCGGATATGCAATGCTTTGTTCCAAATTAGGCGATCTAGTCTATACTTTTGTATTGTGCGCATCACATAGTAAGATTAGCTAATTAACCGGAATAAGAATGCATAATGTTTTCAAAACTAGATATCATGGTTAGTAGAGGCCGATCTTTGATCGGGTGAGCGGGGGTGCTCATAAGTGACCTCCCCCAATCGTACCCAAGTTCTCGAGCCGAGGCAACTTTGGTGATGACGGACACGTGGCCTTAGGCAACGAGTCATGATTTTCTAAATTTCCCCAAAATAAAATATTTAGTGGCGACTCTGTATCTGGCAAAGCAGTCCATGTTTGGCATTTCTTTCAAAAAATCTGTTTTCAAAAACGATTTGCCGGATTTGGATTCTTTGATGATTCATCGGTCTTGCATTGCACTCTGCGAGATTAGATACAGGACCGTGATTATTTGAGTCCGAACTGTAGCATGAGGCCCACGGGCGTGTCTACAATATGTAAAATGAATTGAAGCTGAAAGTAGAAAGAACTGTGAGTTTTGAATTACCTCTACTGTCCTCACCGTGTCAAAATACTGGCGAAGGTATGAGAGGGTCTCCCGGGAGCTCGGCTGGCACCGACAGTCATATCGATGCGAGTTTGGTATCTCAAAGGGCATCTCGACCTCCAGCTCAGGAGCAAGCGCCGGGAAATAGGCGTACACCCATAGCTGTGAAAAGTAAGAGGGCGATAGTGAGAATACAAATAAGCACAGATAATGTGGAAAATAGAGTATGTGTGCGATGTCCAGAGAATGCAGAATGTAGAGAATATAGAATGCACAGAAAATACGGAAAGCAAGGTGTGCAGTACAATGTATAGAAAGTACAAGTGCAGAGCAGAGATTAGACTTTGTGTGTGCAGTGTGCAGTGTGCAGAAAGTGCAAAGCAGAAAGCATGGTAGAAAATGTAAAGCTAAAAAGTAAAGCATACCTCCCAGGCTCTCCAATAGCCGTCCACTCTATTCCCGCTCTTGCGGGAGGTCGAGCTCATGTAGTAGTATAGGGTAGCGAGGCCGGCGCCGCCCTAATCATAATGCCGAACCTGGGATAAGTCCACTAAGGCGCTCAAAAGATACAGCCCGACTGTGTTCGCCCTGTCGGCGAACAAGGTAGTGCCGAAGAGGAACATTAGGAAACCTCGGGTGTACTGCTCAGTCCCCTCTACAGCCACTGGGTCTGTCCCTCTGAAGTGGTCTGGAAACCGGGTATATCGGACCATACCTGATCGGAAGATAGACGGGTGTGCTCCCAGTAGATAGGTCCAAGCGGCCTCCCACTCTCCAATATCGGAGTCGTATGGATTGGCCGGCCTCCCACCTCAAGGCCCGTCAACATGGCAAAGTCATATGGGGTCATTGTCATATCCCCGGTGGTAGAGAAATGGAAAGAGTTGGTGGTGTCCCACCATCTCTCTACCAGTGTACCTAAGAGGGTCCTGCTCGCCATGAGGTGTGACAGCCCCATGCAAAACAAACCGAACCCCGCATCATCAATGATCTGCCAAACACCGTCGGGGAGGTCCATGTACCACTCCGTCGCTGTGGTGGACCCATATCCGCGAGTAAAATGGGAATCTACTTGTGTGGATGAGCAAAAATACAGTGTGTGAATGTGTTCAGAATGAGAAGAAATACAGTGTGTACGTGTGTTCAAAATGAGCAGAAGAAATACAATGCAAAAGTGCGAGCTATACAAGAAATGTGAAGTACATCGCAGGAAATGTAAGAATGCAGTATGTAGCTCGGAGGCATCGTGGGACAGATGAGACTCTGGTTCTTGTAGTAGGAGATCTGCTGGTGTGCGTCAAGCAAATCCACTAAAGTGACGGACTGTGCTGGGTGGTAGTGCATATGCCTTAGGGAGGTACCTCTCTGGGTCGAAAGGCCGGACTCTGGGTGGCAACAATATGTACTCGGTCTCCCCCTCCATCCCCGGAGAACCCCTGTCATGTGGAGCGTCGTCTGCCATCTGGAAAGCTGGTGAGAAAGTAGGCAAAAATGAGCAAAATGGGCAGAGAATGCCATCAGTCAACAAAAGTCAACTCTCAGAGAGAGAAAATGGGAGAAAAAGTCAAAGCGCGGGAAAAGGCGTCAAATTCAAGACAAACTTGAGGGAAACAAACCTCAAGTGATGAGAATGGAGAAAAAAGCTCCGAAAACAAATTTTGATCGGCTCAAAACGAAGGAAACCCAAAGGTTTTAGCGAATCAACATCGCAAGGGGCGTTGGAAAACGCATGTAAAGCACGGATCTAGGAGAAAAAGTGTAAGGATGAAGAAGAAGTGTTTTCGGCACTGTGGGTGTGTAGACGCGCCCGGAGAACTCCTGAGAAAATCTCATTTTGTTCTCTAGCTACTATAGTTCGGACTCAATGTCACGGTTCTGAATCTAATCTCGCAAAGTGCGATGCAAGACCGATAAATCACCAAAGTGTCCAAATCCGGCAAATCATTTTGAAAAGTTGATTTTTAAGAAAGAAGTGCCAAACATGGACTGCTTTGCCAGATACAGAGTCACCACCTAAATATTTTATTTTAGGGAATTTAGGAAACCCTGACTCGTGCCTAAGGCCACATGTCCGTCATCACCAAAGTTGCCTCAGCTTGGGAACTTCGGTACGAGAGGGGAAGGTCACGCAACGAGTACCCCCGCTCGCCCGATCAAAGATCGGCCTGTACTAAACATAATATCTTGTTTTTGAAAACACATGCGTTCTTATTCCGGTTAATTAGCTAGAATTACTATGTGATGCGCACAACACACAAGTATAGACTAGATTGCCTAATTTGGAACAAAGCATCGCATATCCGTTTGTTTATAAATGGTTTGAAGTTTGCTACTCGCAAGTAGGCTAAAACACGGATTTCAATGAATCGTTCCAATTCAAGTAATCCAACCTTCACCCACAGACATTTAGGCAGTTATATCACATAAGCAAATAGCCTCATGGCAAGCATACTGTCATGTTAACACTCACACGCATGCAAGATGCTAAAACATAAACACGCACAGTGTACCCCGAGCCAAAACAAAGAACTAGCTAGTAATCAATACATGATCCTAATTCATGTCAAGATGGGTAATGCAACATAGGCAAAATGCAACTAGAATAGGATCGGCTATTCTAAGATGGCATATGAGATGCGACAATTCGATACATGTATTCAAGTAGTAATTGAAATACAATGCAGTTAGTATGATGCGCCAAGCCTGGTGCATGCAATACAGATGAATGGATGTAAACATGCGAGCATAAGGATGCTAAATGAAATATGCCCTAAAACCAACCATCGTAAGCGGTTAAGTAAAATGGAGAAAGACTTGGGGTTGGAAAACATGCATCACACATACGCACACTTATTACAATAATTGGCTCTCTTGAGGGAGAGACCGAAAGAATAATACAAACCATCTAATTAACTAACTAACAAGCTAATTAATTATTACACAATCGAATGAAAAACTAGCTACAACTAATTATTACAACACTTAAATAATTAATAAATTAATTAAGCTACAAAAAACAGTAAAGAGGCCTCGAGAAAAGGGACAAATGCATACTCGGTCAGCTTCGCTCGAAAATCCGTTGCCATGCCTCATGTTGCCTCTGTTTGCACTGCTCTGTACCTCTGCAAAGTGTGAAAATTCCCAACACACTTCTGATTCACACCATGGGCACTGTGGGAGGCCATCGGCCAAAAATCGTGGTCATCGGCTAAGATAAACAGGTCATTGACCAAATATGAAGCCATCGGCCAAACACTTGTAGCTGACTGGCACTGAAGATGGTCGATTGGCCATCCCTTCCTGTAGAACGCTCTTTTGCTGCAGCAGAGGACAAACAGAGCATGGCAATGCATTCACAAGACAATGTTTGCAGCTATACCCCTTATCATGTTTGAGATTCAAAGGAGTGTAGTTCTCGACCCTCGGACCATCAATCACTCATTTCAATGCATGATGGCCAAAAGAGTCAAGTGTGCAATTCAATATCAAATGAAATGCACAAAACACATAAGAGACCTTAACCTCTATCATGTTTGATCAAGAGGCAAAGCAATGCACACACAATGCAATGCAACCTAAGCATGTAACAACATGCAATGGAACTAATATGCAACAACATATAATGTACTAAATATGTAACAAGCATGCGACAGCATGCAAGGCAAGATGGATGAGCATGCAACAACATGTCAATTAGCAAGCATGTGACAACATGCAATATGACAAGCATGCAACAAGCATGTAAGCATGATGTAAAGTAGCAACTTTGAACATGGTAAATGGACTTAAACTAAAGATGGACAGACCTCAGCCATGCCCAAAATTAGTGGCCAAAGTTATGAATTGGAAGCATGAAAATGCAAAACAACATGCACATGTAAATTGTCCAACACCTAGGCATAGGAGGGCAACTTTCAAGAGCACTTAAAAGGGGACAAATATGGACATGTGACAAACATTGTAAGCTCTGAAATCATGCATGGAAAGGTGTCAAACCAACTAAACAAAGCACGCAAAGCATACAAGAAAGCCCAAAGCTTAAGGCTAGCCAAGGGACTCAACCATGGCCACAAGAATCAAGCCCCAAAGGCTAAGGGCATCCAAAATAGTCCCAAGGCAGGTCAAGACAAGACCAAAAACATGCTCGAAACTAGCCGACACAAGCTAGAATACAACTCCAAAAGGCATGAGGCATGCAAGGCTACAAAGGGGTGTTACACTACACCTATCAAAACCAAACATGGCATGAATTATCCAATGAAAAACAGAGTTATGGCATATCAAAATAAGCCCAAAAACCTACTTAGATGACATCCCAAAGACCTAAGCATGGAGGCATACACAATGGTCCATTCATGAGGCATAAGACATCAACTCTTTAAAGCGTTAAAGGAGTGATAAGTGCAAGTATATGAGCATGAAACATGAACTGAAATAACATTTCAAATGATGCCAAATCATGATAATAGTCCAAATAAAGCATGCTAGTGACTTGGACACTCAAAGCTAACAAGCTAGAATGCCATATGGCTATACAAAGCGTGGCATATATGATCAAAACAACACAAAACAGAGCTCAAGCATTGTAAAACAAGGCTAAAAGCTTCTTTGAGTTGAGCCAAAACATGCAAGAATGGTAGTCTAAATGCAAGATGCATGTTAAGGCAAATGAGAGGATTGCATGACAAGTACATGAAGCATGTAAGAGCCAACTAAACCCACCCAAAACAGAGTCATGGCATGCTAAAGCAACACCAAAAACCCACTGAAATGGAGTCAACATAAGCTAGAAAGACATGCTCAAACATGAAGCATATAAGACTAGTTTGTGTGATTTACACTACAGGTGTATTAGGCATGCATGGAGTGACAAAACCAAGCAAAAAAGTGTTGTATCATGGCAAAACAAAGCCTAATACATACTGAAATGAAGCTAAAACAAGCTAAGCCAACATACTACCAATATAAGCCACTTATGCAAGGATACAAAACAACAAGGAGAGGGGATGACCCTTTCCAATTTAGGACTCCAAAACCACCTTTCCACCACTGAAAACAACTGAAAATCCTCTGGATTTCAGTGGTAGAAAGGTCATGCAAAACCTAAAACAAGGGCCAAAAGGGATGGCCTAAAACAAGGCCTAACAAGGCCTTGGAGGGAGGAGATGACCCCCAACCAAAAAGTGACCTTAACCAAAGATTTACAGCATGTAAAAACAGAACTTTTATCAGTTAAGAGTTAAGCTTAAAACAATAAGCAAGTAGGTCTAAAAGCTAAAAAAGAATGGGGGTTTAAAAGCAAGGAACTCACCCTAAGACCACCTTCAAGAACACTGCTCCAGCAGCCTTCTCTGATCAAAACCAGCCCAAGAACACTAAAATCAACCTCAAGGGACCTCAGCTCCAAGAGGATGGTGTTCTAGTGTGTGTTTGTGTACAATAGTAAGACAAAATGACACTTTTGAAGCACAAAATGAAGAATCAAGGCAAGATAGATACAAAACTATATCTATCACTCTAACCCTAATTTTCTGAACCTCTGGAAAGGGAGGAGGAGCTCCCTCTTTGTAGAAGTTCAAATCCTAAGCTTGGTGAGCAAGCTAAGCAGTTGAATCAAATCCCTCCATACACGTGTATGGAGGATGTGAATTGTGCATGCCAGCTATGACAGCTGGCATAAAATATCTAGATAAAGCAGATGAACAGGGCTCGGCCAGAAAATATGGCTGATCGACCAACATAAGTGCTGATCGACCAAAAAAGTGCCGATCGGCCAACACTTTTGGCCGATGGCAAGAAAACAAGGTTAATGGCTTCATGCCTTAGCCGATGGGTTGAGGGGATGGCCAACAAGCCACCCTCTTCCCACAGAAGCAAAAACACAAGTCCTTGGTCCACAACCAAGCACAAAACAGACAAGTTGAGAGATCTTGAGGCAAGGCGCGTGGCCGAGACCACCGGGAACTCAAAACGAACACCAACATGGATGATCATCGAGTGTTCAAACGATGACGTCCAAGTCTTGAGGGCGGTCAAAAATGGGATGTCTACAGTTGCCCCTCTTTGACAGAACTCGAAAGTCATAAAAATGACGGGAGTAAATGTCAAAGCCCAGAGACGACCCATTTTTGACAAGGCCGAAGACTTAGACAAGCGTACCAGATAGCAAGATATGTGCCCGCGGGCGGGGGCAAAATGCAAAGGACATGCACGGTGCCCAACATAACTTATGATCATGCAAAGGGAGCTGTAACGAAGCATAACATGCAACAGTTTTAAGCAAGCAAATAAAAAAAAACAAACTATATTACATGGAGAAAGGATGTAAGAGAATTTATACAATTCTCACTACGTCTCACGCGGAGAATATACAATACCACCCGGTTCGTCTGGTCGCGCCAGCTTCAAATGAACCATACATACAATATCGTGTTTGCAAAAGCAAGAAACTTAACAGGTACAATATCGTTAGAAACATGCATAGCAATGCAAGTGAGAAGTGCGTGACAACGCGAGTGAAGTGTGCATAACAATGCAAGTAACATGCAAGACAACGCAAGTTAAAGATGTATATAACAATGTAAGTAGGAGAAGTGTGAAACAACGCAAGTTAGATGGTGTACGAAACAACGCAAGTTAGAGAAGTGCAAAACAACGCAGGTTAGATGGGGTGCGAAACAACGCAAGTTAGTGGGTGCGAAACAACACAAGTTAGGTGGGTACGAAACAACGCAAGTTGGGTGGGTGCAAAACAACGCAAGTTAGTGAGGGAGTGCAAAACAATGTACAAGTTAGAGGGGGTGCAAAACAATGCACAAGTTAGAAGGGGTGCAAAACAATGCACAAGTTAGAGGGGAAGTGCAAGACAATGCACAAGTTAGAGGGGGTGCAAAACAATGCACCAGTTAGTGGGGGTGCAAAACAATGCACAAGTTAGAGGGGGTGAAAGACAATGCACAAGTTAGAGGGGAAGTGCATGACAATGCACAAGTTAGTGGGGGTGCAAAAAAATGCACATAATGAGCAAGACAATGCAAGTTATAGGGGATACAAAACAATGCAAATCATGAGCAAGACAATGCAAGTTATAGGGGATGCAAAACAATGCAAATAACGATCAAGACAATGCATGTAATGAAATGCATGACAATGCAAATGATGTGAGAGACAACGTATGTAATGAAATGCATGACAATGCAAATGACGTGCGAGACAATGCATGTAATGAAATGCATGACAATGCAAATGAAGTGCGAGACAACGCAAGGTAAGGAAAATACATGACAGTGCAAATGAAACATGCGAGACAATGCAAGGTAAGGAAAATGTATGACAATGCAAATGTCGTGCGAGACAACGCAAGGTAAGGAAAATGCGTGACAATGCAAATGACGTGCGAGACAACGCATGTAATGAAATGCATGACAATGCAAATGACGTGCGAGACACAGCATGTAATGAAATGCATGACAATGCAAATGAAACATGCGAGACAACGCAAGGTATATGACATTCAAAAGCAATTCTCGAATATCATGATATACAAAAGGATACGAAAAAGGATATGTCTTGTGCGTATCAAGCAACGCACACAGAAGACGTGGTTCGAGGTCAACACGAAGGCCAGTTAAGCTTCAAAAGTGTACTTTCTTGCACTGTCTTGAGAGATGAATGTGCTAATCAACAAAAATGACCCAAACAAGGGTGTGGGAGGTGCATCGACCACAAGAGGAGTCCATTGGCCATCCATCGGCCACAAAAGGAGCTCATCGGCCAAATATTTAGCCGATCGGCTAACAATTTGGCCGATCGGCCAAAAATGGCAATTTCGGGGCAGTTTTGTCATTTAGCCTCGGGTCTTTTAAATATAGGGTTCCAAACCCTATATTCTCACTTCTCCAAGCTTGAAAAACATTTCTCTCTCTCTCTAGGTGATTTTTTTTTCGCTTCAATCCGTGTTTTTCCTTTGTTTTCGAGCCTATCACGTTGTCCGATTCGCGAAACCCTTCCTGTTTCACACACTTTGAACCGAACGAAACTTGATTTCAGTGTCCCTTTCTTGGTTTCCACCATTTGGGGTTTGTTTCCCCCGAGTTTATCTTGATCTTTGTGCCTTTTCCACATTTTGACCTTTTTTCCCATTTTTCATCCCTCGAGGTTGACTTTTAGGTTGACTTTTGGCCTTCTTGCCCATTTTTCGCATCCTCGGCCATTTTCGCACTCTTCTTGAGATGGCAGACGACATTCCACGGGGTGGGACTCCCCCAGAGATGGACGTGGATCCTGAGGTTGAGCTCTTGCCTCTTCGCGTCCAACCATTCGATCCGGCGACCTATAGGCCGACGATACACGTGTTGCCTCCCGATGGCATCCGCCACTTTAGGAGTTATGCGTGGGGCGCGCCACTGGAGCTCTTGTTGCGCGAGCCAGAGTCACATCTGTCTTACGGCGCCGTTAAGGTATACTCCTTCTCTGTTTCATTTTCTGCAATGTAGAACATCTAACTGCGATAGTCGATTCTGTTGTTTAACTACTTAACCCAGATACATTGATATGTCATATGCTTAGTTCACCGTGAGCACACCCACACCCGATATCTGTATAAACTTGAACACATGCACACACACGGCATTTTCAACTGAATAACCCGAACACACTGATACATCATATGCTGTAGTTCATCGTGAGCACACCCGCACCCAATATCTGTGTAATCTTGAACACATGCACACACACTGCCTATTCAGCTGAATAACCCAAACACACTGATACATCATGTGCTTAGTTCACTATGAGCACACCCACACCCACACCCGATATCTGTATAAACTTGAACACATGTACACACACTGCATTTTCAACTGAATAACCCGAACACACTGATACATCATATGTTGTAGTTCATTGTGAGCACACCCGCACCCAATATCTGTGTAATCTTGAACATATGCACACACACTGCATATTCAGCTAAATAACCCAAACACACTGATACATCATGTGCTTAGTTCACTGTGAGCACACCCGCACCCAATATCTATGTAGACTCGAACACATGCACACACACTGCATTTTCAACTGAATGCATTCAAAAACTGTATTTCTAACATTGCTTCGCAACTGCTTGTTTTGAACACAGGGAGATTCCCATGCCTTCCGGGGGTATGGGAACACCGTTGCCCATGGTTGGTACATGGAGCTGCCCGATGCGGTCCGCCACATCGTCGACCAGGCCGACTTCGGCACTTTCTGCATGGGACTCTCGCGCCTCACTGCGAGCATACCCCTTCTTGGCGCGCTAGTGGAGAGGTGGTGGGACACCACCGATTCCTTTCACCTATCTGCTGCAGGGGAGATGACGATGACTCCCTTCGACTTCTCGATGCTCACCGGCATCGGGGTAGGGGGTGATCCGATCCCCTTCGATACTGATATGGATGAGTGGGACGCTGCCAGATTTACCTGCTCGGCGATTGGCCTCCTCTCTTCCGTCCCGGATTCGTGAGGTACTCTTGGTTTGAGGGCCACTTCAAGATTCAAGCGTCCACGACTCGCGATGAGGAGGAGCAGTACGCCCGCGACTTCATCATGTTCCTGTTGGGGACCACACTCTTCGCTGACCGGGCGAACACTGTCGCCCTTTACTTACTGAGCGCACTGGTGGACGTGACTGGGGTGGCGTAGGCCTGGCCACACTTTATGGATATATGAGTTCATCCTCTCACCGCAGCAGACACTTGCTTGGAGGCTACTGGTGAGCCTGGGAGGTACACATTCCCTTTCTATTTTATAGTTTTGCTTTATACTATCTGTACACCACACACACTGTGCACACGCAATCTGCTTTACACTGGCTGTACACTGCACACACTGCACACACGCAATCTGCTTTACACTGACTGTACTCTGATTTCTACTTTATTCTACATTCTGCTTTATCTGATTAAGCATACTGTAGACACCCCATTTTTGACCGTCCTCAAGACTTGGACGTCACCATTTGAACACTCGGTGATCATCCATGTTCGTGTTCGTTTTGAGTTCTCGGAGGCCTCGGCTACGTGCCTTGCCTTAGGAACTCTCAACTTGATTGTTTTCTGTTTGGTTTTGCACCAAACACTTGTTGTTTTGCTTCTGAGGGCAGGGAATGATTTGTTGGCCATCCCCACACCTCACTGGCCATGGCTTGAGGCCACCAGCCATTAGTGATGGCCGGTCGGCACTCTTGGTGGCCAGCCGGCCACCTTTGTTGGTCAAATGGCCACTTTTGTTGGTCGACCACTGTTCATCTGCTTTTGGCAGATATTTTGTGCCAGCTGGCACAGCTGGCACCCACTTTGCACCCCCTCCATACACGTGTATGGAGGGATTTCCCTCTTACTTAGCTTGTTTTGTAAGCTTTGCAAGAGTGGAGTCCTATAAGAGGAGGGCTTCTCCTCCCTCCTCAAGGGTTCCAAGAAATTCCAGAGCTCTGAGATTAGGGTTAGGGTTTGTGTATCTATCCATCTCTATATCTCCCTCTCCTTTTGAGTTGTGTGTGTATAAGTGTGTGTTTGTTCTTACTTTTGTGCACAAACACCTACCATTACACTATACCTTGGTTACTGAGGTGCCAAAGGGGTGTTCTTGAAGTTTTTGAGCTGGTTTTGACCTAAAGAAGGGGCTGGAATAGTCTTTGTGAAGAAGGTCTTCAAGGGTAAGAACTTTACCCTTTTATTCCCCATTTTTGCTTAGGCTTTTAGCCATCCTTGCATCTATTTTTAAGCTTTGTGTATAACTAATAAAAGTTCTGATTTTGAGTGCTTAAAATAGTTGTTTAAGGTTTTTTTTTGGTGTTTGGGGTTGTTTAACCCCTCTTAGGCCTTGTTTGGCCTCATTTTTGTGCATTTTTGGTGAGCTCCGGGACCACCTTGTCTTGGCCTTCCCACCACTGAAATCCAGAGGGATTTCAGTGGTGGGGATGGAGTTTTAAGGTCCTGAGAAGGAGAGGGCAATCCCATCTCCTTATTGTCTTCAATACTTGCCATTTTAGCCTCATGTGTGAGCACTTTGTTTAAGTCCATGTTGGCCATGTCTTAGCTGGTATTTGGTAGTATTTTGCCATGGTTTACTTTTGTTTTAAGTTGGTTTAGACACCCCATGCGTGCTTTGCATACTTGTCTTGTAATGCCATGAAATTGCCTTAACATGCTTTGTGCTTTGAGCCTTGATTTTAGCATGATTTTGGCCTAGCTTTGTGAAGCTTTTATGCATGTTTTAGTATGCTTGAGGTCTGTTTTTTGTTGTTTGGGTCATCTATGACTTGCTTTGTATAGCTACCATGCAATCTCCCTTGTAGGCCTTGAGTGTTGGCCCCTCTAGCATGCTCTTCTTGCATCATTTCAGTGGTTTGGCACCACTTATCATGTCATTTCAGTCCATATAGCATGTTTGTATACTTGCATTTATGGCTCCTTTGATGCTTCAAAAGGTTTGTGTTTTATGCTCCATGTTTGGACCTTTGTGCATGCCTTTAGATTTAGGCCATTTAGGTGTTATCTTGGTGTGTCTTTGGTCTTGTTTAGACCTGCATTGGGACTGTTTTAGGTCTCCATGGCCCTTTGGAGCTTGCTTCATATAGCCTTGGTTTGAGTCCCGTGGCTAGTTTTCAAGTTTGAACCTTGCTTGCATGCTTTGATTGTTTTGTTTAGTTGGTTTGGCACCATCCTTAACATGATTTTTAGAGTTCATCATGCTTGTCATTTGTCCATGTTCATCTCCTTTTAAGTGTGCTTAAAAGTATCCTCTTTATGCTTAAGTGTTGGACCATGTTTGCATGCATGTTTGTATGTGCATTTGCCTTCATTTCCTTGGCATTTGGCCATTGTTTTGGGCCTATTTGAGAGCTGCCCAAATTGGTATAAGTCCATTGTTCGCATATTGTTGCATGCTCACCTTGCGTGTTGTTGCATGCTTGGCCTACCGCATATTGTTGCATGCTTGAATCACATTGCATTTGGCATGCACTTCCTTGATTAAGTTGCTTAACATGTTACATGTCTTGCATACTTACATGTTTACATTGCATCTTGCATGCTTGATTAACTCGCATACTTGGTACATGCTTGTTCGCTTAGGTTGTGTGCCTAGTATACATTGCTTGTCCACATGTTTGATAGGTTGTCACATGCTTGCATGTTTGCATGTTTGTCTCCATGCTCATGTTGCATACTTAGCTCGCATGCTTAGGTTGCATTTTGCATGCATGCCTTGCCTCTTGAATTACCATGATAGAGGTTGGGTCCCTTGTGTGTTTATATGCATTACATTTGACATCAAAATGCACAACTTGGCTTCTTGGGCCATCATGCATGGAAATGCGTGATTGATGGTCCGAGGGTCGAAGACCAAGTTCCCTTGAGTCCATAACATGATGGGGAGGTTGGTGGTGCAAATATTGTTTGAAAATGCATTTCCATGCCTTGTCTGTCCTCTGCTGTTGTCAAAACAGGGTTCTGCAGGAAAGGATGGCCGGTCGGCCATCTTCAGTGCTGCTGGCCGGCTATCCATATTTGGCCGAGATCTTCATTTGTGGTCGATGACCACTTCCTCATGGCCGGTGGTGTTTCCTTCTGGCCGGTGGTCTCCAACAACCCTCAGGGAGTATTTCAAAAACAACTTGGAGACTTGTGCAGTCCTCAGAGGCATAAAACAATGAAAACAGAGGCAGCTTGTGCATGGTGGTGGATTTCCGAGCGGAGTCGAGCACGCATGCATTGGACCCTCTTCCCGAGGTTGTTTTATCGCTTTATTAGCTTAGTTAATTTGCTTAACTAGTTAATTGGTTTGTAACTATTTAATTAGCTTGTTAGTTGATTAAATTGTATTATTCTTTTGGTCCCTCCGAGAGAGGGCGAATTTGTAATAACTGTGCGTGCGTGTGATGCATGTCTTCCAATCCCCACTTCTTCCTCCCTTTTACTTACCTGCTTTTGATGGTTAGTATTAGGACATGTTTTGATTAGCATCCTTATGCTATGCATGTATGCATCATTCATCAGTATTGCATGCACCGGGCTCGGCGCATCATACTAATTGCATAGTATTTCAAATCTATCTTGAATACATGGCAAGTTGCATTTCGCATGCCATCTATAGATTAGCCGAGCCTACTCTAGCTGCATTTTGCATGCGATGCATTAGCCATCTTAATATGGACTTGGATCATACATTTGATTACTAACATGTTCCTTGTTTTTGGCTTGGAGTACTAGGTGAGTGTTTATGCTTTAGCATCTCGCATGAGTGTGAATGTTAACATGAAAGCATGCTTGCCATGAGGCTAACTGCTGAGTTGATTTACTACCTGAATGCCTGTGGGTGGAGGTTAGATTGCTTGAGTTGGAACAACTCGTTGAAATCCGTGTTTTAGCCTACTTGCGAGTAGCAAATTTCAAACTGTCTTTCAAACAAGCGGATATGCAATGCTTTGTTCCAAATTAGGCGATCTAGTCTATACTTTTGTGTTGTGCGCATCACATAGTAAGATTAGCTAATTAACCAGAATAAGAATGCATAATGTTTTCAAAACTAGATATCATGGTTAGTAGAGGCCGATCTTTGATCGGGCGAGCGGGGGTGCTCATAGATGACCTTCCCCAATCGTACCCAAGTTCCCGAGCCGAGGCAACTTTGGTGATGACGGACACGTGGCCTTAGGCAACGAGTCAGGGTTTCCTAAATTCCCCCAAAATAAAATATTTAGGTGGCGACTCTGTATCTGGCAAAGTAGTCCATGTTTGGCACTTCTTTAAAAAAAAAGTTGTTTTCAAAAATGATTTGCCGGATTTGGACTCTTTGATGATTCATCGGTCTTGCATTGCACTCTGCGAGATTAGATACAGGACTGTGACATTGAGTCCTGAACTGTAGTGAGCCCGAATAAACAAACGGGGGATTTCCCTCCCGGGACGTTTGGGGACGTCTACACATACTGATATTTGCCCTGTTACACTCCACAGTTGTGGGTGTATGCCTACTTTCCTAGGCTTGCCCCAGTGCCAGATGTGGAGATCCCCCTCGGCGTTCCGTTCTCTCACCGCTTCGATGTGAGGTGCGAGCGGAGGCCGCAGGAGTCCTTCGTGTTCTTCCGCCATCACCGCCGCCGCAGAGGTATTTCAAACTTTAGAGTTCATTTAAGCTTCGCTTTACATTGTACATTCAACAGTAGATAACAAACTATATATCATTTGCAGATCACCTGGCAGCCCTGGGCTCCGTTGCCGGACACGGTGAGAGACTAGTACGCGGGCACTCAGGAGCTGCCCGATTCAGGATTCTCCTAGAGGGCCCAGTCTGTCAGGCTTGGTACCTGGGCGAGCACTTCCTGTGCCAGACCGTGGGCTTACCAGAGCAGATAGTCCCGGCGCCGCCTCCTACCCACATGAGGCACACTGAGAGATATACCCTAGAGGAGATGATGGACTACACGATCGGCTGGGACTCAGAGCCCCTTAGAGACGAGGGCGACTACACCGAGTTCATCCAGGCCTATCTGATGCGGCCTCTGACCGGTGCTCGTCGAGCTGAGCGAGAGAGACCTGCAGCGTTAGTGACCGGAGCAGGAGCACCGAGGGCACCTCAGGCCCGTAGCAGGAGTGGGTCCCGGAGAGGACAGGGGGTCTGGTGGCCAGAGCTGTCCACCACCATGACATGCCGAGGGCAGGGTGGGGAGATGTATCAGATACCCATCGCTCCTTCTCTGGCTTATCATGAGCTCGTTGGAGTTCACGGCTCGACCTCGGTATATACCATACTTTGCATTCTGTACAGTCATTTCATTTCATTTCTTATCCCGCAGAATACTAATGACTTCAACACTTTTGCAGGCTTCGATCGAGTACACTAGACAGTCTTTGGAGCTGACGGCCTCAGTGATGGGGATGCTGCAGCGGAGCATAGACCTGCTCACCATCTACGGTATCCCGGTAAGTTCTTTCAACCTCAGTTTCAAAAATTTGCATATTCTGTTCCGTACTGATCTGACACATCACATTATCAATACGACACTTGATATACTATAATCACACACTGGCCACGGCCTTCATATACTATACTCATACGCTGCACACAACATTCATGCACTGTATTCATACGTTGCTCACGGCATTCATTCACTGTATTCATACACTGCTGACGGCATTCATTCACTATATTCATACACTGCTCACGACATTGCTTACGACATTCATTCACTATATTCATACACTGCTCATGGCATTGCTTACGGCATTCATACACTGTATTCATACGCTGCTCACGGCATTCATACACTGTATTCATACTCAACTTCACACAGTATAACTGATGCATTTGCCATTTGTTCTTTTTCAAGCCCCTTTCCAGATACCGACCGCAGGGAGTGCTTCGGCTGGACCTTCTGTACCTGCCCGAGGAGGAGGGGGAGTCAGGCGGGGGATGACTATCCACAGCCGAGGCAGGCACAGGCGCACCCGTGCTGAGAGCAGTTCACGGGAGCCTTCCCCCGATGATTCTGATGGAGAGGCAGAGTCTTTTAAGGGTGAGGCGGGAGATAGCTCAGATTCAGACTACGGAGCTGGCGGTGGTGATCCTGGACCCTCGTCCAGGAAGAGGGCTAGGACGGATTCCCGTACCTGAGACGATTGATGTTGATCTAGACATTGCTGCTTTTCTTTTCTGCTTTATTCAGACATTTTGTTGCTTTTCTCCTTTTTTTGCTTTACTTTTCTTTTTACTAGTAGTTTTGCACATTGTACTGCCTCAGGCAGGTTTTATTTTCCTCAAAACTATGTACTTTTTGCAAAAGATGATATGATGAAATGAAACAACTGTTTTGTTAAAAAAAAAAGTGTTATATTTGTACATTCCATGCATCGCATCGCATTACATAACAATGTAAATGAGATTGAACTTTGTTTTGAAAACCAAACGCTCGAATTGCATCAATTAGATAGTAAACCAACTAACGACAAAACAACTCGATAAGCAAAACAAAGAACTCAACAACCTAACCAAGTGTAATTACAACTCGATAAGAAAAACAAAGACTTAAAGAATACAAAATACAACTTGATAAGCAAATGTACAACAACTCGATAAACAAATTGAAGTAACACAGGCGCGTCTTCGCAAAATCATCACCGGAAAGCATTGCAAGTGGTACCAATCACAAATTCTCAGCATATTCAACATATAGACTGCTCATAGAACAAAGGGAGAGGCCATCGGCCAAAGGGAAAGGCCATCGGCCATAAGAAATGGCCATCGGCCAACATTTCTAGCCGATCGGCCAGAAAAGATGGTCGGTCGGCACTATTTTTGGCCGATCGGCAAAAAATGGCAAGAACCTCCAGAATGTTGACACCTGTCTTCCACTCAACACCTTATCTTCTACAAAAGCCTCAGCTTCGTAGTTTTCCTCATTTTAGCTCTGATTTGCACCAAATGGAAGAATTTCTTGTCCAAAATCTCACAACTTGGATTGCCAACTTGGATGGCTCGAAAAGGCTAAATTTCTGGGGTTTCGGCATAAATGCACTATTCGCGTTGGGTCACACTCCGCTGCGTTTTTCGTTCTTCTATGCCGCGGCAAGGTTTTGGAATCCGGTAACACACGTCTTTAGCTTTGGTGGTCAAGAGATGTGTCCCACTTTCGAGGATTTCCAAGCTTTAATGGAATCCGAGCGCGATGAAGAAATCTTGCCTCAACTCCAATTCGGCCACGTCTAAGCTTTAAGAAGGATGTGCGGCCTTACTTTGCATGACGCTCGGTCATTGATTCATGACGGAGAGTTGGACATTTTGAGCTTGGTTTGTCGGTTTTCTGATGCCGGTGACCGCAGCGATCATCATTGGCAGGATTATCGGCGACATGCGCTTTGCTTGTGCATGCTATCTCATTTCTTACTTGCCCCAAGCTCCGGTGGGTTTAGCACTCGTTTGATTGAAGTCGCCGAGGGCGTAAGAGAGGGTAAGAGTTGTATCGCCATGACGCTAGCCGAAACATCGACAAGATTAGACGCTTTTCATCGCTGGGAGATGGCTAGGTTTGCGGGGAGTCCACTACTACTACCGGTAATGTTTTCTATCTCATCTCACATATACTGCTCACATCACTCGGCCCTCAGGCTCGGTTTTTTCCCTCAAAACCCTTTGCTCACTTTTTCTCTCAACGTACACCTCTCTATTCTTTAATCTCTCATTTTTCATCCCTCCCCCAGGTATGGTTGATGGACAAGTTGAGAGTGGTGGACTCATGTCCGGCATATTCAGCTCGCAGCTATTTCTTCCGACGACGCTTGGTCGATGCCCCGGATGAGGGATGGTGGTACAACTGGATGTGCAGTTTGTTCGCTACAGACATTGCTTGGTGCTGCCCCTGGCTCGACTTACCGACAATGAGCTACAGCATGACTCGCCAGCCCAGGATTCAATTGATTGGCCTGACACACTGTGTCTTTTACTTTCTGTTCCGGATCCGGCGCCAGTTTGGACATGATCAGATTTGTTCGGAAGAGGGGATTGAGTACCCTGCTATATTTCCGGTTCAAGGCACGCAGCTAGCTCGGTATGTCACAGCATGGAGGATGAGAGAGCTTCTGGCCCCCACTCCTGCTTTCAGTTGCACGCTCTCTGATGAGTGCATAGATTGGCTCAATGAAGAGGCACAGGTAGGGCCCACTTTGCCATTAGAGGCTTCGACCAGCTCTGGGAAGGGACGGAGGAACACCTGACTATGCCCCGGATTTATTTGCTTTAATCAGAACTTTCAAGTTTTCTTTATGAATGTAATGAAAAGCAACTTCAATTTGTATTCAAGAGCAGGAGAACCCTGTATTGAAATCAATGAAATTGAAGGTTGTGGGTACTGAAAATTTTTCGTTTGGTCCAAAAATGGTCTAAGTTGTAAAAAGATTAATTTGAACAAAATCAACTTTTATTAAAACTTTTCAAAACCATTTTCGATATGGATCAGAACTGGACACGCCTGAGATCTGTCACTGAGATGCACAACCCCAAATCCGAACAACTGGAAAGTTGCCCCTAGTCTGAATAGCATTGCACTGGAGATCCCAACCGAGTTCTTGAATGCAGAATAGACAAAGATGACCAAACATGATCACATGGACAAAGTTGATCGGGGAAGTGTTTATGGCTGGACTTCAGGATGAAGTTGTCTATGTATCCCAAAGACGGGAATCAAGCCTTACGTAGTTTGGCTCAGGTTCACTCGTGCATTAACCCTCACCTTTTACGCTCTAACTTTTTCCAAGGCTGCCCTTTGCGGGTTTTCAACCTTGCGAGCTTAGTTTTTATAATTTCAAATTTTTCATGCTCTAATTTTTGCCTAGGTCACCCTTTCGGGTTTTCAGCCTAGCGAGCCACTCAGGGAAAATATTTCTTCAACTTGTCCATGTTGATCGGTTGGGAGAACTCTAGGCCATCTAGGTCCATCAGAACGACAGCTCCACCTGACCAGATAGACTTAATGATGTAAGGGCAAGTCCAATTGGGTCTGAACTTGCCCCTAGGGTCATGGATGGGAGCTCGGTTGTCTTTGAGCACCAAATCTCCTTCTTACAAATTCCTGGACTTAACCTTCTTGTTCAAAGCCCTGACAATTCTGCATTGATAACCCTGAACATGATACAGTGCTTTTAGCCTTCTCTCATCAAAGAGCATGAGTTCTTCGAATCTGCTCTGCTGCCAATTTGCCTCAGCTATCTGACACTCAGCCAGTACTCGCGATGACAGAACCTCGATTTCGATAGGCAAAACGGCCTCCATCCTATAAACTAATGAATACGGAGTCGCCCCAGTAGAAGTTCGAATTGAAGTCTGGTAGCCCCACAGAGCAAATGGCAACTTATTTGGCCAGTCCCGGTAGGTTTCCACCATCTTTTGCAGTATGTGTTTGATGTTCTTGTTGGCGGCCTCAACTGCTCCGTTAGTCTGCGGCTGATATGTAGACGACTTATGAAAAGCCACGTTGTATTTGTCTAACTAGTCGATCGCTTCCTTCTTGAAGTGGGAACCATTATCTGAAATAATCTCGTTCGGGACCCCGTAGCGACAGATGATGTTGTTCCTGATGAACTTAGCAACATACGAAGCCCTCAACACCGAATAAGATTGGGCCTCAACCCACTTCGTAAAGTAATCTATTGCGACCAGAATGAACTCATGTCCATTGGACCCGTTTGGAGTGACAACCCCAATCACATCAATCCCCCAGACTGAAAACGGCCATGGCAAAGTCATGTTGTACAACTTCGACGGCGGAATGTTCATGCGGTTTGCATGGATCTGGCATTTGTGGCATCGCCAGACAAAGCCAATACAATCCTCTGCCATGGTGGACCAGTAATAACCCTGTCTAAGGATCTTCTGGGCTAGTATCACCCCGTTCATGTGTGCTCAGCACTCTCCTCCATGGATGGCCTCCATCAAGCGTTTGGACTCTTCAGCATCAACACACAGTTTATGCATCCCGAGATGACCTCTCTTGTACAGTTTACCCCCGCAGACGATGAACTGAGCGGCCATTCTTCGAATTGCCCTCTTATCTTTGGCATTTGCCCCTGGTGGGTACGCCTCTTTTTCCAAGAAGTTCCAGACATCGTAATACTAGGGGTTCTCATCTTGAACCTCATCTATGGCAGCAATCAGCTCGTAGGCCGGCACAAATTTCTGGTCAATGATGATCGGACGCATCCGGACTTTGAAAGGGATGTCTATCATGGAAGATAGAGTTGCTAGTGAATCTACGAACCTGTTGTTCTCTCTTAACAGATGAGCAAAATTCAACTTCTCAAACCGAGGGATCAGCACGTCCAAGGTCTGGTGGTAGATTCTCATCTTTTCTTCTTTGACTTTCCAATCTCCTTTAGCTTGAGACACAACAAGGTTCGAGTCCCCGATGATGTCCAACCGTTTTGCCCCTAGTTCTAGGGCGGCTTCTAATCCAGCAATACATGCCTCATATTCTGCTTCGTTGTTCGAGACTTTGAATCGAAGTTTGAATGCTAGAGAAGTACGGGAATTGTCAGGTGCTATCAACAACACTCCTATCCCATACCCATATTGGTTTGATGCCCCGTCAAAGTACATCGTCCAAGTTTTGTCATCGACATGAAAAATAGCCTCGTCTGGGAATAGGTACTCAACTGCTTCATCCCCTTCGACTAGGTGATTGGCTAGGAACTCCGCTACTGCTCTCCCCTTCACTGACTTGCGAGTCACATACTTAAGATCGAATTCGGAAAGCAAAAGCAACCAACGAGCTAGCCTACCCGTAAGTGCTGGTTTCTCAAAAAGATATTTGATGGGATCTAATCTCGAAACTAATATTACGGAGTGAGCTAACATGTAGTGCCGCAGCTTCCTGGTAGCCCATACTAAGGCCAAACAAGCCTTCTCCAACAAAGTGTAGCGGGTCTCGTAATCTAGCATTTTCTTGCTCAGGTAGTAGATAGCTCTCTCCACTTTGTCCTCAGACTCCTGTGCAAGCATGCAGCCCATCGTACTTTCAGTCACTGAAAGATACAAAATCAACGGTTTCCCCGGCTCAGGCGATGACAACACGGGTGGGTTCTGTAAGTATTGCTTGATCTGTTCAAAAGCAGCTTGGCATCGGCCGTCCCATTGGAACTTTGTTCCTTTCTTCAGGAGACCAAAGAGTGGTTCACAAGTCAAGGTTAATTTAGCAATAAACTGCCTTATGAATTGCACTTTACCCAGAAAGCCTCGTACCTCCTTTTCAGTCCTTGGTGGTGGCATTTCTAAGATGGCCTTGATTTTGGAAGGGTCGACTTCGATACCTCTCTGTGTAATCAAGAACCCCAGCATTTTCCCTGTTGTAACACCAAACGTACATTTCTGAGGATTCAGCCGCAAGCAAAACTCTCTGATCTGTAGAAAGAACTTTTGAAAGGCGGTGTAGTGGTTCTCTCTTTCCTTGGACTTGACAATCACGTCGTCCATGTACACCTCAACCTCTTTGTGGATCATGTCGTGCAATATCGTGGTCGCAGCCCGTTGATATGTAGCTCCAGCATTCTTCAGCCCAAACGACATCACCCTATAACAGTAGGTCCCCCACGGGGTGGTAAAAGCAGTCTTCTCCCGGTCTTCGAGTGCCATTACAATCTGATTGTAGCCTGAAAAGCCATCCATAAATGAAAGCAACGCATGCCCTGCAGTGAAGTCCACTAACTCATCGATATGCGGTAGAGGAAAGTCGTCCTTCGGACTGGCTTTGTTCAAATCCCTGAAGTCCACACATACCCGAATTCTACCGTCTTTCTTCGGCACTGGAACTATGTTGGCCAACCAAGTTGGTATTCAGATACCAGTAGAACCTTGTGTCAATTTGCTTGGTGACCTCTTCTTTGATCTTGATAGCCCAGTCTGGGCGGATCCTTCAGAGCTTCTGCTTGACAGGTCGGGCCTCTGGGTCAAGAGGGATCCGGCGCTGTACAATCTTAGGATCGATTCCAGGCATGTCTTCGTAGGACCACGCGAAAACATCTTTGAAATCTTTTAATAAAGCGACTAAGCGCTCGCGCTCCTCCGAAGACAACGTGGACCCGATCTGGACCAACCGCGGGTCTTTCTCAGTACCAACGTTAATTTGGGTGATTTCATCAACCAGCGATTTTATAAACCTCTCCTGCTCTTGTTCTAGCAAATATTTCAAAACCGGAGGAATTTCTTCCTCGTCCTTTTCATCGAAGTTTTGAAAGTCTGAATTAATGCAATAAATCAAGGGCACAAAAAAGTAATCGAAGGCCACAGCCGCACAATTCTCATTAATCACTTCATCTAGTCCATCTGATTCCTCTGTTACAATAGACTTAAAGGAGAAAGAAAAAGACGACCTAGACAGGACTATGGCATCTGGGTTGTCATCCCCAGGAATATCGAACTCAGACTCAGACGAGCTGGAACCTGATTCTGACTCTACAGACTCATTGGAATCAGATTCTGGCTCAGTACCTGGCCCGGTGCTGCTCGATAAAAATCCATCCTCGTACTGCCAGACGAGGGAAGGTGCGATGGATGCATCCAAAATACTTGAAGATAGGCTCGCAGCCGTTTCATTTCCAATCATAGACATTGAGAGATCATTCCCTAAGCACTCATGTACGATCGGAGGATCTGATAGTAGAAAAGCCAGTGCTACCCCCATTTCAATTTCGGTGCTCTCGGAATCCACTTCCTTACACTACTCAACCTCAGCTGATGGGTCTGTCTGCTCCTCGACAACATCATCCCTGGATATCTGCAAGTCGAAGAAGATTTCAAATCCTGGCAAGCACCTCTTCTCTGCGTTTAGCCATGGCTCTGGGAAGCCGCAGAATGGAAAATCTTCCCCCTCCCGGACGAAGCGTCCATTCAGGGTGCCTTGAATAGGCCGATGCATCAAATGAAAATGCCTCCTGGTCTGCTTGGCTCTGGCTCTTCCGGCCATCTCTTTGCCCTTTCTCACCCAGCCCTCTTTGGTGGGAAGATAACCCAAGCCAAAGGTATGCGGGTTGTGCGGCACTTCAGCCGACACTGCAATGCCCTTCCAGCCACTTTTTCCTAGTCCCATCCCAGGGATGTGCTGAATCTTGTTCATGAGGTACACCGATTGTGCGCTGACATACAACCCCTCATCAACAGCCAAACTGCTCTGTACGACCCGAGCCTTGGCTAGGGTAAATCCTAACAGGAACACATCCTCCGCGCCGTGTTCGATCTCCAATACTGGCGTAGACACCTCTGGCGGCGGATGGATTGACAAATTCCCGAAAACTATAGCCACCCCTTTCCCGTGGGGATATTTTAACATCTGGTGCAGGGTGAAAGAAACCGCCTTTACCTGGTGCAGCCACGGCCGCCCTTGGAGTCGATTAAAGGTTGCGGGAACGTCCAAGACATGAAAGTCAATCTCGTGTTGTCCTGGACCAACCTGGGTCCGAATCTTCACGGTCCTCATCACCTCTCTGCTCGTATTGTCATAGGCCTTTATCACTTGGGCAGTTGGCACAAAGTCCGCGGGCTTGAACCCGATTGCATATGTTGTCCTCGATGGGCATACGTTAATAGCGAATCCTGTATCGACAAAAACCATTGGTATCCATTTGTCTCTACATTCCACAGAGATGTAGAGAGGTTTGTTATGGTTTGCGCCCTCAGGCGGCAGTTCCTTGTCAGTGAAGGTCAACGTCGGGGAAGCTCCTCCCAGAAAGACCAGTCTTACCAGTTGCTCAGGCGTGGTGTCTATTGAGAGTTTGGCCTTGTCCACTGCAGAAAGGACAGCCTGTCTATGTACTCTTGAAGCCATAAGCAGTCCCCAGATGGAGATGTCTGCCTGTATCTTCTTTAACTGTTTCAGCACAGCCTCTTCTTCAAGTAACTTTTCTTTTTGCTTATCCGCCTCCTTGTCCTTCCCAGACGCCTCTGGTTGATCTAAGTATGGGGGCTTGAAATACCGCCCTGTAGACGTGCCCGAATTCAGGCTTACTACTATAGTTCGTACTCAATGTCACAGTTCTGAATCTAATTTTTCAAAGTGCAATGCAAGACCGATAAATCACCAAAGAGTCCAAATCTGACAAATCGTTTTGGAAAACTGATTTTTATAAAGAAGTGCCAAACATGGGCTGCTTTGCCAGATACAGAGTCACCACCTAAATATTTTATTTTGGAGGAATTTAGGAAACCCTAACTCGTGCCTAAGGCCACGTGTCTGTCATCACCAAAGTTGTCTCAGCTTGGGAACTTGGGTACGATTGGGAAAGGTCATCAATGAGCACCCTCGCTCGCCCGATCAAAATCGGCCTGTACTAAGCATGATATCTTGTTTTTGAAAACACATGATATCTTGTCTATATTCAAAGATTCACAAAACATGAAGTAATCAAAAAACATAGGTTAATGATAGCTTCTGATTTTGGTCAATGACACTGAAAAAAAAAAAATTACCTTCTCATCGTACCAACAAAAATGCCTTGTCTGATTTCGGTCGATGACGTTGACAAATAAAATACCTTCAACAAAGCGTAAATTATGAAAACATTAACACATGCACAGTTGAAATGGTGAGCACAGTTTGACGGTTTGTTAGTTTCTAAGTTGTATTTTTATGCTCGAGGACGTCATCTTACAACACTACGCTTACTATGTCATACACATCTCCAGCTCTCCTAATCCTCGCTCAAATCAACAATCTATGAGTCTGAGTAATCTGAAAGGTCAAGGTCCGACACTAGTGCAAGATCCTCCATTATAGCCTTGATTGCAGATGCCGGGTTCGATCTATGTATCTTCGACTCTGCCTTTGCATCCTGTATGCATGAGTGCCTAATGAGTCAACAACTCATTTGATCAATCTCAGTTTGCAAACGCTGCCTAACTTGGGACTCGCTGACATGAAGGTATTGCCGCTGCATTTCAACCAATCGGGCTTTAGTAACCTTGAGAAAAACACATCGACAGTGGTGTTCACACTAAACTCATTTGCCAAACAGTGAAACTGGAATTCCAAAATACTTTCCCAGGCTAGCATCTTGTATTGGGGTGCAATTGTAATCCCGTAGAGGTTCAAAACTCCACAGTGGGAACCCTGTTTCAAAGAAACGTCGATCATCGAAGGAATCGATATACCCACATGCATAATCCAATTCTGGTGACTTCGGTCAGGAGCTGTCACCCATTGCGATTGATTGTCCATGATCGCATTTACTGTGGTGTGCATCCATATGTGTGACAGTTCTTGATTGAGTCCAACTTTGTTTTCGCAGGTTCACGAAGAATATATGGACGCAAAAACAAACCCAAATGCAAAGGAAACAACACTGGTTGCAAACTTGAATAGTGGTTGGTTGTAAATGTTAAATCTCTTTAAACCTCTACTCATTAATACGTTGGTGGTAGGTGGAAACACGTACTACTTTAGTTGTGGTTTAAACATGTGAACAAAGTTATTGTTGTTTGGTGGAAACACCTACCCAAACTGAATAAAAGCAAATGAATTAATTTGAACATTGCATTTAATATGTTGGGTGTAGTTGGGAAGGCATATGTATCTGATAAGAGGAATGTTGGTAAGCTTTATGGATGAATAGACATGTTATTGGGTTGGGGTATACCAAAAGTTGGGTTGGGGCACAAATACAAATGACGAATATGAATGTATGATAAATTGTGGGTGTGGAAATCAATGACAATGAGATAGTACTGATGGAAGATACAATGCATGTGTGTTGGAAATGACAAATAATGGACGATCAGGGGTACTAAATGGATGATTTGGTGTATGAAAGAAGGAACGAATGTGTGCAAGATGAATTCGGCCAGTTTGAGAAATTAATACAATGTAAGTTACAATGCATGAGGTCTTGCGAAAAGATACAAGTCATGTACCATATCTTATAAATACTTACACCATAGTGTTGTGTAGTATTATGAATCTGTACATTTCTTTAAAAACTAATAAGTAAAATAAACCATACACATATTTATACCAAGGAATGTGTGATTCGAAGAAGATTGAATCTATTGTTGAAGCTCATGTTGCTCCTGTATTGCAGCAGTTGCAAGATATCTACGAAAGGCTGAATCAAGTGGAGACACGGTTGTCAACTTTGGAGAGGCAAGTCGGTGCTATGAAGCAGAACATTGATTGGCTCACCGATGAGAAATTGGCGGCGGATGAAGCGAACTCTGATAAGACAATGGATGAGGACAATGAATCAGACAGTACGAACAACTCTTCAGAAGACGCTGCTGATGATGCATCAGATATGTAGATTTGTGTCTTTTTTTTTTTTTTTTGTAACCTTCCTTGTAAGACATTGCATTTTTCATTTGGCTGGAGTCATATGTGCTAATGGGCTGATATATAAATTACCTACAAAGAGTATTGATTTTTTGTTCATATGTAGTCTTGAAATACTTATGTAGTACTGTACAACGAGTAACAATTTGACTGCTACATAAATAATTGAGTTCTGTTAAGGACCCAAATAAATTACCAAACAAATTACCAAATCTCTGACATAGGTGTGGGACCCACACAAATCACATGTGTGTGGGTCCCACACCCATGTGAGAGATTTGGTAATTTATTTGGTAATTTACTTGGGATCCATAATATTTTTATATCAATTCACATTGACAACAATTTCATTGGAATCTGAAACACATCAATGGAAATAGGGAATTACAATTTCTGCCAACTTCAGACGTAAAACAGCACGAAGAAGGAAGACAGTATCATTATGAATAGGGAGCAAGTGTAAAACAAGAACCAGCTTTTATGAAGAGTTGTCTGAGTGTACGGGTGATATGACATTTCCTGTTACCAAAGCAATAATAAGGAGGAGCTGGTAGTAGTACTTCATGTACCCTAAAATGAAATCCATGAAACGAGGTTTAACAAATTACATCGAAGTTGTATTGCAATTAACGCCGTTAAAGGATATCATAAATTAACTAGAATGTCCTTTTGACAAATAAGGGCTAATTACTTACACTCTATTCAAGTTGAGCTAAATTATAGATTCACCGTTGACGTTTACGTAATTTTGTGTAGCTTATTTTTTATCTAAAGAAATAAACGATTTTCATATCAACTTATGTTGTCTGTCAAAGTCTATTTATTATTGCCATTTTTTGCATTTTTGTCACTGAAATCCTTATTTTTTTACTTCTCAGGGCGACCTTTTAGCCACTACCATCAGCACAAAAGAAATTAGACCCTAAATGTCTGTTGAAACAATATTTCCAGTTTTAACGATCAAAGTAATTGGTCTCCAAATCTCTTATATGTTGTACTGTCAGCTGCTGAAAATCTCATAAAATTAACAAATAATTAAACAAGTTGAAAACACAAGAAATGACTTCTAAAAAAATGCGTCTAATGTGTTTGGTTTCATTTCTTAAAATTAATTTTTACTTTTTTGTAATTAAATTATAAATTCATTTGGTTAACAAATAAAAAATACAACTAATTGTTATTTTATATAATTTTATCTTTTCAATGCTTTACAAATTATTTTTACAAATTAAATATATATTTTTGAATTATATTAGTTTTTTATTTATTTTTAAAATTTTCAAAATGTTTTTTGAACAACAAATCAAACATGGTTCGAAAAAGCTCAAGTTTTTTTTTGTCCATCGAACGTAATTCTTTTGTAAAATTTGTTCACTTATGAAAGGGATTTTAGGAGGGACAATATCGTCCATCAATTTATAATCTGGTTATGTCACCTAACCATTTTTAACATGTATTTGCCGGTACGGGTTATATTGTTATGCAAAGATACACCTTGGAGAATCTAATGTCATTTATGAGGGAATCAGTAATTTAGCTAAACATCAATGGAGGTGTAGGTAAGTTGCCCTAAAATCTAAACTGACTTCTGGTTCAACTTTATACATAAATGGACAAAGCATGATGATATGGCATTCTGTGTTTGGTTTGGGGTACACTATATAAATAGAGTTTTTATGTTTTTATCTTGTTTGGGGTGACATTATGTCTTTATTTTTTGTCAAAGATTTTTGTAATAAATTAAAAAATGCATTTATTTATATCATCCGAAACAATCCACCGAGCTGAGCAAACCACAAATAGAAATTGTAAGGGTAAACTGCCAATACGTCCTAATATTTGGACTTCATTATCACCAAGTTCTATTGAAAATAAGTCCTTGTAAAAGCGTCGAAAAAAACAATTTTTTTCCTCATGAGTTTTTAAAATTGTCCCTACAAGTTGTCAAATAGTGACATTTATTACAATGTACATGTAACAAGTCCCCCATTTTTTAATCCTAATCATATATAGGATGACAAACCTGCCTTTTTGGGCCCACTTAAGTAAATATTTTCCAATTTCAACCCACCCAACGACTGGGCCCGACCGAAACTATAAAAGACGGAACTTGGTTTCTACTTCGTCTTATTTCACCTGGTCTCTTCCTCTCTCAAACCTTTATATTTGGTTATATCGGAAAGACTTCTGTCAAGACTTTTGAATTGTTCTGCTCCCTCTCAAAATTTCCCATCTTAAAACCCTAACCCATGGCATCGAAGAAAATGCAATCCACCCAAGAAGATAAAACCAATGTAGACCAACTTCGATTTCCCAAACGCATAAGAGACCTTACGAACTCATTCAAACTTGACTACATTCTGATGCCAAGCAGTAGCACTATTGCGAAAGTAACACTAGGCCCTACCTTCACACAACACTTCCCCGATGAATTAGCTCCATACTACCCACTTGCCAATGGTGAAACCTTGCTTATCAACCAACCCATATTGAACTGGACGAATTGGGAGAGCAGCAAAACTCTACTTCGGGGATGGAGGCAACCAGACTCCACTTGACAGAGCTGGGTCAAACGAATTGGAGATCATGACTCCGATGTGTGGAAACATCTTGGCATCGCTCAGGTAATCCATCAATCCACCCTCAAATTCGATATGAATAAATGGTTGATAGCCGCTGCTGCATGTTTCTGGTCCACATCTTGTAATTCCATGCTTTTAACATTTGGAATGATATCCCCAACTGTCCTTGATGTTGCCCACCTCACTGGACTTCCCATTCTAGGGCTAGAAATTAGTGCCTTGCTAGAACCCATTAAATTACCTTTCACCCTTCAAACTGACATGAGTTACACTGACTTTACCAAAAATACAAAGGCAAACCGGGTAGTGCTGTGACTGACCAAGAAAGGGTTGCCTTGTACCTCATATGGCTATGCCAATTCCTTTTCTTTTCCTGGGTTTAGGATTACTAAAGAATACCTCCCTCTGGCTTTGTGACTTCAAGATGCCAAGCCATGGCCCTTGCCCTTTACTTGCTCGCCCCATGTTACAAAGGCATGTTTTCCTTTGTTGATAAGAAAATATCTAGCAATTGTGGTGGGCCATTTTGGCTTTTCCAGGCATGGTACCAAAAACTATGATCCCCAAACATTACTCTTATACGGAATGTTTGTTAACCTTTATTGATAAGCCCACACTTAGCTTCTCTCAATGTGTTACTACACTTTTAACGTGCCATCTCACAAAGACCCCCTACTATTCATGCCATTTCATCCATCTCGATTCCCATCTTCTGCAGTGCAACATCTCTTCACGGATCTGTGGGACCTAACAGATGACGAAAAGATTTGTCAAGCTCAAACATGGAACTATATTTTGACATCCAGGCATATCCTAGTGGGATGTTCTATCTTCTCCAACAAATTGTCTAGCTATAGTGTTGAAAACTATAGCGCTAGTCAATGGGCCAGACAATTTGACTTACGCAAGCCACAACTTGCCCTTACTTCCACTCCACTATTGAAGAACAAATATGGACAAGGATCATATCAAAGCTTCTTCCGAAGCCAAACTAATTGGAATGGAGAATGAAAACTTCTACAAGGCTTTAGCCCACTTCTACTTCAAGCCTGTTCCTAACCTCATGCGGGTTTTCAACACTGGTGGACCCTATGGCAGCAGTACTTTTCTCCAAACCTCTTCAGACCTGACAAATGTGTCTGCTGACAATCAAGGGTCGGAACGACCCACTTCAAGCCTCAAGACTTCAAGTAAGTTTATTGTAGCTACCAACCCACTTGTACTTCGCATTTTCTTACATGTCTGTCCTGCTTTCTGTTAATACCTTTGCATTGTTGCAGCAAACGTGCTCCCACTGAAACTCCTGTCAGAGGTCAGAGGAAAAACAAGCATCGATGGACCATACTACAAATCCTAAAGCCCCTGTACATAAGCTTCTGGGAGACTCAAAAACAGCCTCCAACAAAAAGAACAAACGAAGACAATAACTCGCCCAATCACCAATCTCAAGAGATGCGAACCATGAAAAGAGCATCCAGTCCATCTCCAGATTCCAGTGAGGGATATTCCACTCAGCCAACTAGTTGCCCAATCTAAAACGGAATGTCTATCATGGAAGATAGAGTTGCTAGTGAATCTGCGAACCTGTTGTTCTCTCTTAACATATGAGCAAAATTTAACTTCTCAAACCGAGGATTAACAAGTCCAAGGTCTGGTGATACATTATCATCTTTTCCTCTTTGACTTTCCAATCTCCTTTCGCTTGAGATACAACAAGGTTCGAGTCCCCGATGACGTCCAACCGTTTTGCCCCTAATTCCAGGGCTGCTTCTAGACCGGCAATGCATGCCTCATATTCTGCTTCGTTGTTCGAGACTTTGAACCGGAGTGTGAATGCTAGAGGGATACGGGAGTTGTCGGGTGCTATCAGCAACACTCCTATCCCATACCCGTACTGGTTTGACACTCCGTCAAAGTACATCGTCCAAAAATCGTCGTCGATATGCAAAATGGCCTCATCTGGGAATAAGTACTCAACTGCTTCACCTCCTTTCACTGGATGATCGGCTAAGAACTCTGCTACTGCTCTACCCTTGACTGATTTGCGCGTCATATATTTCAGATCGAATTCGGAAAGCAACAGCAACAACGAGCTAGCCTACCCGTAAGCGTTGGTTTCTTGAATAGATATTTGATGGGATCTAATCTTGAAACCAACATTACAGAGTGAGCTAACAGGTAGTGTCGCAGCTTCCTGGTAGCCCATACCAAGGCTAAGCAAGCCTTTTCCAGCGGTGTTCAGTGAGTCTCATACTCTAGCATCTTCTTGCTCAGGTAGTAGATGGCTCTCTCCACTTGTCCTCTGATTCTTGCGCAAGCATGCAGCCTATTGTAGTCTCAGTTACTGAAAGATACAAAATCAACGGTCTCCCCGGCTTTGGCGGTAACAACACGGGCGGGTTCTGTAAGTATTCCTTGATCTGTTCAAAAGCAGCTTGGCATCGGCCGTCCCATTGGAATTTCTTTCCTTTCTTCAGGGGGCGAAAAAGTGGTTCACAAGTCGAGGTTATTTTGAGATAAACCGTCTTATGAATTGCACTTTACCCAGAAAGCCTCACACCTCCTTTTCAGTCCTTGGTGGTGGCATTTCTAAGATGGCCATGATTTTGGAAGGGTCGACTTCGATACCTCTCTGTGTAATCAGAAACCCCAACATTTTCCCTGCTGTAACACTGAACGTACACTTCTGAGGATTCTGCCGCAACCGAAATTCTCTGATCCTTTGGAAGAACTTTTGCAAGGCGGTGTAGTGGCCCTCTCTTCCTTTGGACTTGAAAATCATGTCGTCCACGTACACCTCAACCTCTTTGTGGATCATGTCGTGCAATATTGTGGTCGTGGCCCGTTGATATGTAGCCCCAGCATTCTTCAACCAAATGGCATCACCCTGTAACAGTAAGTCCGCCACGGGGTGGTGAAAGCATTTTCTTCGGTCTTCAGGTGCCATCACTATCTGATTGTAGCCCGAAAAGCCATCCATGAACGAAAGCAAAGCATGCCCCGCTGTGAAGTCCACTAACTCATCAATATGCGGCAAGGGAAAGTCGTCCTTCGGACTGGCTCTATTCAAATCCCTGAAATCCATGCATACCCGGATCCTGCCATCCTTCTTCGGCACTGAACAATGTTGGCCAACCAAGTCGGGTATTCGGATACAGCAAGAAGCCTGCATCAATTTGCTTGGTGACCTCTTCTTTAATCTTGAGGGCCCAGTCCGGGCAGATCCTTCGAGAGTTTTTGTTTAACGGGTCGGGCCTCGGGGTCAAGAGGGATCCGGTGCTGTACAATCTTAGGATCGATCCCAGGCATGCCTTCGTAGAACCACGCGAAACATCTTTGAAATCTTTTAATAAAGCGACTAAGCGCTCGGATTCCTCCGAAGACAACGTGGACCCGATCTGGACCAGCCGCGGGTCCTCCTCAGTACCAATATTCACGGTAGTGATTTCATCCATTAAGGGTTTAACAAATCTTTCCTGCTCTTGTTCAATTAAGCGCTGCAAAACCGGAGGAATTTCTTCCTCGTCGTTTTCATCAAAGTTTTGAAAGTCTGAGTTAATGCAATAAATCAAGGGCACAGAAAAGTACTCAGAAACCACAGCCACATCATTCTCATTAAGCACATCCAAATCGTCCGATTCTTCGGTTACAACAGACTCAAAAGAGAAAGAAAAAGACAACCTGGACAGGACTGTGGTATCCGGGTTATCACCCCCTGGAATACCGGACTCAGACTCAGTCAAGAGCTGGAACCTAATTCCGACTCAACAGATTCGAAGGAATCAGATTCCGGCTCCTACCTGACCCGATGCTGCTTGACAAAAATCCCTCTTTATACTGCCAAATGAGAGAGGGTGCGATAGATGCATCCAAAATGTTTGCTGGTAGGCCCGCAGCCGTTTCATTTCGATCACGCATACCGAGAAGTTATCCCCCAAGCACTTCTGTTCGATCGGAGGATCTGAAAGTAGACACGCCAGCGCCTACCCCCATTTCATTTTCGGTGTCCTCAGACTTCACTTTCTTGCTCTGCTTAGCCTCAGCTAATGGGTCCGTCTGCTCTTCGACAACGTCATCCCAATAACTGTAGGTCAAAGAAAATCTCAAAACCTGGCACTCGCTTCCTCTCCGCGTTCAGCCACGGCTCTGAAAAGCCACAAAATGGAAAGTCCTCCCCCTCCCGAACGAAGAGTCCGTTTAGGGTACCCTGGATGGGTCGGTGCATTAGCTCAAAAGGCTTCCCCGCCTGCTTTGCTCTGGCTTTCCCAGCCATCTCCTTACCTTTCCTTACCCAATCCTCTTTGGTGGGCAGATAACCCAAGCCAAAGGTATGTGGGTTGTGTGGCACTTCGGTCAATGCTGCGACGCCCTTTCGACCGCTCTTTCCCAATCCCATCCCGGGGATATGTTGAAGCTTTTCATGAGGTGTACTGATTGAGCACTGACATACAACCCCTCATTAACAGCCATGATGTTCTGCACGACCCGGGCCTCAGCCAGGGTAAACCCGACATGAACATATCCTCCATACCGTGCTCAATTTCCAAAACTAGCATAGATACTTCTGGCGGTGGATGGATCGACGAATTTCCAAAAACGATGGCTACTCCCTTTCCATGGGGGTATTTCACTATCTGATGCAAGGTAGACAAAACTGCCTTCACCTGGTGCAGCCACGGCCGCCCCAAGAGCAGATTGAAAGTTGTAGGAACTTCTAAGACGTGAAAGTCTATTTCATGCTGTCCTGGCCCAACCTTGGTCTGAATTTTCACTGTCCCCATTACTTCTCGGCTCGTGTTGTCATATGCCCGAATCACCTGGGCTGTCGGCACAAAGTCCGCGGTCTTTAAACCGATTGCATATGCAGTTCTTGCTAGGCGTACATTGATGGCAGACCCTATGTCGATGAGTACCACGAGTATCCATTTGTTTCTACACTCCACGGAGATGTAGAGTGGCTTGTTATGGTTCGCACCCTCAGGTGGCAATTCTTTGTCGGCGAAAGTCAACATCGGGGTAGCCCCTCTCGGAAAAACTAAGCCCACCAGCTGTTCGGGCGTGGTGTCTATTGAGAGCTTGGCCTTGTCCATGGCCGATAAGACAGCTTGTCAATGCACTCGGGATGCCATAAGCAGTCCCCAGATAGAGTTGTCTGCCTGTATCTTTTTCAACTGCTTCAGTACAGCTGGCTGTTCAACACTTCCTGCGTTCACAATGCCCAAGTCCTGAGCGAAATTCTTAGCACCGGCGCTCTCCGGCGATGCACTATGATTTCCGACCCTTCCGGCCACAACCGATGTTCTTGCCCCTGCCGGGCCCTGTTCCAACTGAGATCCTTCGACAACGTCTGGTAGGTCATCAAGCCACCCGGTGACCTCTACTGACTCCTCAAAATCAGACCAGTTGACTGCCATGTCCTATGGATCTTGTTCACTGAAAAATTGGAGGTTAGCAAAGTCCCTTTCCACGGCTGCCGAGTCAGTCATCTATCCTCTTACCAGATTCATCCCCCTGTATCACACACAGCTCTGCCCCTACCGGCAATTCCACATTTGCCCAACCTGGCCTACTGATAGAATGTAGTCATTCGGACTGTATGCCTCCCCAGCAAAACTCCCAGATTCCTTAGATTCTGGCCCAACAATCCCATTCTCCCCTGAAATATCCCCTGCTCTATCTTCGACAGTCACCACCAATGGTTCGGGTTGGGTTCTGAAGATGTCCAACATGCACAAGTCAGTGCAGTCTGGAGGAGCACCTCCAGCTTGGGTAGGTGGGTTGGAGTGATATAGATGCTAGGATCGTAAGACACGACCCCAGTCTGGATAAAGTTGATTCTTTCGGGAGGTGGAGCTTGGTTGTGCGGTGGGAGAGGGTTTGTTGTGATATTGGGTTTTTCTGGAGGCACAATCACCTGCTTGTCAACGAGATCTTGAATCTCGTGACGCAATCTAAAACATTGGTCAGTGTCGTGACCATGTTGTTGGTGATATGCGCAGTATTTTGTTGGGTTATGAGAGGGAGGGAGTGGATTTGGCAATGGCCTTGGCTCCAGGGGCTTTAAGTGCCCCTTCCTGATTAATACCCCCAGAGCCTTGGACAGGGGCATATATAAAGGCGTGAAGGTTCTTTGGCCTCTGGGTTGGTATTTGGGGGGTTGTGTGTTGCTTCCGGACGCGCGCCGGAGAAAGGTGTAGCTGCCATGGTCTTGGAGGGGGGATGGTGGTGACCATGCTTACTTCCGAAGCTCTAGCATTTGCGGCATTGCTGGTGCCTGTATTGTTGTTGCGGTTGAAGGTTCTTCTGGGTTGCTCTTTGTCTTGGTCAATTAGACCTTGTTTCATCGCATCCTCAATTTGTACCCCCATCTCATGCAAGTCTGAAAAGGTAGGGAAGGGGAGCACTATCATTTTCTGCATCAGCTTTGGCTGGAGATTGCGCACAATCATCCGGATTTGATCTTTATCAGTAGGCCTTAGGGTCATCATTGAGGCCTTCGCCCTCCACCGGGCTACAAAATCTGAAAAGCTCTCCTTAGGCTCCTCCCTTGTTGTTTCGAGATCACGGGTTGTAATCTCGATTTGAGTGTTATAAGAGTATTGTGCAATGAAAGCCTCGGCCATCTCATCCCAATTCCACTTGACATCATCTTCTAATTTTGCATACCAGATAGCGGCCACACCTGACAAGGTCCGGCGGAATAATGAAAGCTTCTGCGGTCTGGTGAGGCCCATCTGCCGTAGTATATCTGAGAACAACCGGAGATGCACCATGGGATCCCCGGATCCGTCGAAGCGGTCTATTTGTGGCATCTTGAACCTATCTGGCAGCGTCACAGCCACGTCGGTATATCCGTCCTTAATGTCTGGGATGGACTTTACCCCCTAGGATTTTTTGAACAACTTCTCAAGCTTGCTCAACTTTAACGCTGTATGGTCTACCTCGAACTCAAAAGGAGAGTTCGGTTGATTGACAGGCGTAGGTGCCTTAGATAGTTGAGGCAGAATCGGGGACGGAGCCGGCCCTGTCGGGATATCCGTATCTCCTTGGACATTTGGTGCCTCCCCGGGCGCTGGAACTCCTGGTGGGGGAGGAGCTTGTTGTGAAGCAGATGCCCCGGTTTGTAATTGCAGCCTGGCAATTAACTCTGCCTGCTGGGCCATGATCTCGGCCTGTTGTTTGGCAAACTCATCTCGACGAACAGCGTCCTGCTGCATGGCTCTCATGGTTTTCTACATCTGACGCATCATTTCCTCAACTCCTGTCATTCCTGCCATACTGCCCTGATCTGTCTGAACTACCGGTAGGTCTATCTCTATGGCAACAATTGAGACCTCAGTCTGACTGTCCACTGATGGGGTAAACCACTGCTCTGGCAACCTCTGCTTGGATACACTGTGTCTTCTCGACCTCCGTCTGATAACCGGGGGTAGAGACTGATATACTGGTTGTCCGTCGACCAGATCCTCAGATCGATGGAGTCGGCGACCTCTTGTCCAGAGTGCTTGGGGAATATCTGCTTGGTCTGAAGCAATTGTGCTAAACTACCCCTAGCAAAAAGATAAATAAAGCAATAATAAGGAAACACACAACCAGATAAACGGACAGCATAACAGCGTAAATAAACACAACACACAGTCGGGTATAATCAACATGCAGTTGATAAGCTGAATACACTGTTCTCAGACACTGATCATTGTTCCCAATTTACTGCCCCCAAAACTGAATCCGATACCCGCAGATAACTGATTCAGAAAATACTGAACTGGTGCCCGCAGGCCTGATACCCAAACTTGTACACTGATACATGCATTCCTGTAGAGACGCACTCTAAAGCACATAGCAAACAAGTGAGAGCCAAAACACCCCTATGGAGGGGTAGGGTTTCCCCATCCAATTTTGTCAGGAGCTAGGGTTTCACTACGCACGCAGCGGCTTCAAACAACCTATGATCGGGTAAGCAACATGTCCTAGCTTGGAATGGTCACTATGGATTCCGAATATGCACTAGGTCGAATGGTCAAAGAGGGCGCCCTCGTAAAACCGAGGGTTTGTGTTCCCGTCGTGGCAGAGCCCGCAACCGGTCAGCCTTATGGCACACTTCTCGAAGCGAGCCTCCGGCAAACCGTTCAGGAATATCATACGGCAAACACGGTGTCCTAGGCGCACCAATGCAAATGCAATGCAAAGAAACACATAAGTGTAGTCAAAACCAGATATCATGAGTTCGAGTCAAGTTCTCTAACTCCCCAGCAGAGTCGCCGGAAACTATAGACGTCCCCGAACGTCCCGGGAGGGAATCCCGTTTTGTTCATTGGGCTCACTACAGTTCAGGACTCAATGTCACGGTCCTGTATCTAATCTCGCAGAGTGCAATGCAAGACCGATGAATCATCAAAGAGTCCAAATCCGGCAAATCGTTTTTGAAAACAGATTTTTTGAAAGAAGTGCCAAACATGGACTGCTTTGCCAGATACAGAGTCGCCACCTAAATATTTATTTTGGGGGAATTTAGGAAACCCTGACTTGTTGCCTAAGGCCACGTGTCCGTTATCACCAAAGTTGCCTCGGCTCGGGAACTTGGGTACGATTGGGGAAGGTCACTTCATGAGCACCCCCGCTCGCCCGATCAAAGAACGGCCTCTACTAACCATGATATCTAGTTTTGAAAACATTACGCGTTCTTATTCCGGTTATTAGCCTAGATTTACTATGTGATGCGCACAGCATACAAGTATAGACTGGATCGCCTGAATTGGAACGAAACATCTCATGTTTGTTTTGAAAACGTTTTGCTACTCGCAAGTAGGCTAAAATGTGGATTTGCCACCCTCAGGTGGGGTTAGGAACATGATGATTTGCCACTCTCAAGTGGGCTTAAAACTCACAGTCAATGCATTATTCCAATTCAGATAATCCAACCTTCACCCATAGGCATTCAGGCAGTTATATCACATAAGCACGTAGCCTCATGGTAAGCATGCTATCATGGCAGTCACTCACACGCATGCAAGGATGCTAAAGCATAAACACTTACCGAGTACTCCAAGCCAAAACAAAAGCTATGTTAGAAATCCATACATGATCCTAACTATACAGAAATGCCTAATGCAACACATGCAAAAATGCAACTACAATAGGCTCGGCTATTCTAAAATGGCATGTGAAATGCAACAGATAACATGTATTCAATTTGGAATTGAAAATACAATGCAGTTAGTATGATGCGCCGAGCCCGGTACATGCAATACGAATGAATGTACGCAAACATGTTATCATAAGTATGCTAAATAAAACATGCCCTAATCTAACCATCATAAGCTAGTAAATAAAAGGGAGAAAGACGTGGGGTTGGAAGACATACACACACTCACGCACACTTATTACACAATTGCCCTCGCTCGGAGGGTCCGAATAAATAATTACAGTCCGAATAAATAATTAAATATTACAAAACCCTAACTAATTAACAAATTAACTAGGAAAGCAAATAAATTAACATGCGAATCTATGGACCGCCTCAGCTCTGTTCCGAATGATGAAAGATGCATGCATGCTCGAGTCGCCTCGTCGGAAAATTCCTCGCGATGCCCGATTTGCCTCTATTTGCAATTAATCCCGGAATGCTATGCAAAGCTCTAGAAGGCTGCTGATTTCTGGCTTGCTGCAACAGAGAGCAAGAAAGGGGCATAACAAAGTATTTTCACATATGTATGCACACCTCGATCCTTGTGCCACCAATCACGCATCTCGATGCATGATGGCCGAGGAGTCAAATTGCACGACTCGATGTGAAATGAATGCATATGATAACACAACAAGGCCTAGACTCCATCATGGGTAATCCGGAGTGTCGGCGACCGGGAATTGAGACACGTTTCATCACTTCGGGTACGAAACGTCTCTCGTTTCCCGTGTTTGGGCTAATTCCTATCCCAAACACAATGCAATGAGATGGCATGCACAATGCGACTAACATGCAACCTAGCATACATAATGCTATGGACTAAAATGGCATACACAATGCACGTGACACAACATGGCATGCACAATGCACTAACATGCAACCTAGCATACGCAATGCTATGGACTAAAATGGCATACACAATGCAAGATGGACTTACACCAATATGAGTGGACCTCAGCCACACTCACATCAGTGGCCATATGATGAAAATAAGACAACCGAAACACATGCCAGCATGCACGAATGCAATGGACCGATCCTAAGGCACAACATGCAACTCTAACAAGGCATGGCAAAGGATGAAACATGGCATACAAACAAGCAAGTTCCAGCTCTAAAACATGATATACAATGGTCCCGAATCAAGCAAATATGTCACACAACGCATGTTAGGGGGCCCGGGTACCGAAACTAGTGAAGTGCGTTACACTAGAGGTACCCAAAGCAATGCACAAATGGAAAAACCAACCCTAAACAGACCCTGGGCAGGTCTGAGACAGTAGGGAAATGGCCTAAAATGATGGCTCGGAATGCAACAAAATGGAGCTCATTCAATGGTCCGAAAACAAGGCATACAAGTCCGACTCTCAAACACATTTAAAGAGTACAAAACATGGCAATATGGCATTCAAACAAGCTCTGAAATATGATGTATAATGAGCCCAAAACATGAACACACCTCAGTATATGCAAGCAATGAACCTCGAAACTCAAAGTAAGCATGGGTATTGAACTACAAGCATGCAAAACAAACATCATTCGATCATGAGACCCAAAAACAAAGCTAGGGCAATCCAAAATATGCACAAAATCAGTTTAAGGCAAGGCCAAAAAGAGCTAAAATCAAGGGTCAACAAAGCATGCGAAATAAGCTAGTGAACCATGATTTACACTACAAGTATGTGAAGCACATGAGGGCTCACCAAACCAGCCAAAAACAGAAGTATGCCATGCTAAAATATGCCCAAAAACCCATGCAAACTCAGTCAACACATGTTAGAATGAGGTGCTCCTTTGAGAGGCCATGCAAGGGGTTGTTCCACACATATATGACGGACACACAAAATGGCAAAACCAACTCTGGAAAGAGGTTATGAGGGTCCTAAAACCCACCAAAAAGGCCCTAAAATTAGTCTAGGAAGCATGCAAGTGAAAGCCCCTTTGAAAGGCCTTGGATAGGATTGTTCTACACATGCATAATAGACACTTTATATGGAAAAATGGGCCCTGGAAAGAGCTAATGCAGACCTTAAAACCCACCAAATAGGGCCTAAAATATGGCTTTGAAACATACAAATAGGAGCCCTTTGGAAGGCGAAAAGGGCCAACAAACATGACAAGGAGAGAGGGGGTCACCCCTCTCTGATTTTGGCTCTCAAAACAGTGTGCTAGCCAGTGGCTAGAAGGCTAAACAAAGCATGAAACAAAGGCCTAGATGCAAGGCTCAAAACAAGATGCAAACAAGCATACAAGGGGTAGATGACCTCAAACAGAAAAGTGTCCTTAATCAAACCTCAAGAGGGGCTCAAATGAAGAATCTTTTCAGTTTATGACAAATCTCGAAAATGCTTGCAAGAAAGGCTAAGATAGGAAGCAAAATAAGCCTGCAAAGAGGGATGGAGCATACAAGGAGGTAGATGACCTCAAAAAGAAAAGTGTCCTTAATCAAACTTCAAGAGGGGCTCAAAATAAGACACTTTTCAGTTTAAGACGAAACCCAGAAATGCTTGCAAATAAGGCTAAAGAATAAAACAAAACAATGTCAAAAAGGGGGGAAATAGAGACTTACCCTTGTAGAGAAGACCTCCAGCAACTTTTGGACCAAGATAGTGAGCCTTCAACCTCTGCAAATCAGTTCCAAGATGCTTGGATGGATGGTGGAGGTGTTGTGCTAAGGGTTGGTGTGCAAATGGCCAAGAATGACGGAGGAGTTTAGAGCTAAGGACGGAGAGATATGGAGAGTTGTATGCAAAGTGTCTTAACCAAATTCTTCAACCCTTGCAAATGGAGAGGAAAGCCTCTCTTATAGAAGACAAAGGGCCAAGGCTTCTTGGAGAAGCCTCAAGTAAAGGGTGCAAGCTTCTAAAAGAAGCTAACCAAAAGGGTCAAGCTTTCCTAGAAGCTAAGCAAAAAGGGCCAAAGCTTCCTTAAGAAGACAAACAAGAGGGTCAAAATCTTGGAGGATGGGTCAAATGCTTCACAGCTGGCACAGTTGTGTTGCACTCAGGAAGGCCAAAAAGCAGAAGGTAGGCCGACCAGTTCAAGTGTCGGCCGACCACTTGCCCTGGTCGGCCGACCAGGGTTCAAAAGGGTCAATGTGAAAAGCTGGTCGGCCATACCAGAAAGGTGGCCTCCCAGATGAGTACAAACACAGCTGTATGGTGGGGAAACCAGAAAATGTGACCTAGGAGAGAGGAAAAACCAGCTTTCTAGCAAGGTTCAAAAGGGTCAAAAACAAATACTGGTCGGCCTACCCATATTGGTGGCCTCCCAGATGAGCACAACACAATGGTGGTATGGGAGACCTGAAATTGTGGCCTAAAAGTGAGGAAAATCAGCTTTCTGTCAAGAAAATCGGCTGGAGGAGAGAGAAAATGGTCTCCAAAAGAATTGCTGGTCTCCCACTATAGTACCACCTTCCAAACAATGAAAATAGGGTCCATACCAAAAATGAACCCTAACCGATGCAAAACGAGGGTTTGGGGGCCAAAACGCGCGGCCCGGGGCCCCGAAAACAGGCTTTGAAGCACCGAAGGTGGCGTACGACCACGAAGGTGGTCTCCTGGGCCACAGTGTCCCTCTAAGGAGAGGAAACAAGGTGTGTGCCAAAAACCGGAGCAAACGGAGGTAGTTAAGCGGTCCCGAACCGAGGCACACGGCCGACGGCTCCGTAAACCGGAAACTGGTCTCCAAACGGGAAAAAAAAGGCCTACGACCACGAAACGTAGCCTATGGCCATTGAGAGATGGTCTACGAGACCTCTCCCTTCCTTCGGGAAGAGAAAACAGAGAGAAAATAGAACTTGGTTCGCAAACCGAGACAAAGCACAAAACAGTCCCGAAGTCCGGAGGCAAGGCTCTCAGCCGAGACCCCGCAACCTCAGAATGAGCACAATATGCATCATCACCGAGCGCTCAATCGGCGACGTCTGAGTCTTAAGGTCGGTCAAAAATGGGGTGTCTACACTAATATGCAATCAAAGCATTGGTGATACATCAACAATATTAAAAATTTGGTCACCATATCATTATTTATAGCTTCAATGGCTATATCTCATTTTCTTCCTATTTATTTTCTTAAAGGTTGAGGAACAAAAAAAAGTCTAATCTGGTGATTATCTTGAATTTGAATTTGAATCTGAGTGCTGAAATTTCTTTAATTGGAATAACTAATGATTATCTTACTATGTTGATGAATTTCAGCCATGTCTTTGTTGATGTACCATTGACCACAAGGGGTTATATTTCTATAAGCTGCACTTATTTAAATCTCTTTATTAAATTATTGTCATCAAATTCAAATATGTTGGCTTGCCATATTTACTTCTCCTGAATTTTATCAAACCATGATGTTTGACTTTTGAATAACTTCCAAAGCTGACTTGAGTTAGCTGGAGGTATTAGTAAACAAAGGGGTGTGGTCGGCAGCCTTGGCTTCCAAAGAGGAGCCATTTTCAGAGCCACAGCAGCAACAGTAGCTTCCTACTTGTCATCCTCTCAAAGTCACTCGAGGATTAGAAGGAGAAATCTAATTGAAGAGGCGTAGTCAACACTGAAGGTAGGAACAGTCTCTAGGGCTGCAGTACCAAGGTCAAGAGGAAGAGGTTGTGAGTAAGATAGTGATATTAGAGGAGAATGACTTGGAAAGACTTGCAGGTGTAGTAGGGGAAAACAAAAACTAACCGGTTGCAAATAGGGAAAATAGGGGTGAAAAGTCAGTTTCATCATGCAAATTTTATCTTGGAATGTTAGAGGGCTGAGAAGGCTAGAAAAAAGGAGGGGGGGGAAATTAAGCACCTGGTGAAGGATAGGAGTATGGATGTATTATTATTACAATAAACAAAAGAAGTACTATGGATGATTGTTTTGTGAAAACAATTTGGCCTTATAAAGAGATGGATTTTCTGGGAGTGGACTCAGATGGTAGTGCAGGTGGACTTTTGTGCATTTGGAGGCCAGATGTCTTTAAGCTTAGAGACTGCTGTTGCAGTAAGAATTTTATTCTCCTGTCAGGTACATCCTGCTATTCTTTTGAGTGTGTCATAGTCAACATTTATGCCCCAAATGAGATTATGGGTAGGAGACAGTTATGGGAGGTTCTGGTAAATGTATACCCTAATTATCCAAATCCTTGGTGTGTGGGAGGGGGAGGTTTCAATGAAATTAGATTCATGAGTGAGCGGGGAAAGGGTGTTGAAGAAGAGATAGGGGGATGAAGGACTTTAATGAGCTTATTGACAAATTGGAATTGACAGATCTACCTATGCTAGGTAGACAGTTTACCTAGTGTAATGCATTGGATGGGGAAAGATGGAGCAGGATAGATTGATTCTGTTGGATTCTAGGTAGCTAGAAAAGTTCTCTTTCAGGCAATGGGGTTACCTAGAACCATATCAGATCACTGTCCAATTTGTTGAAGGAGGATGAAAAGGGATTGGGGCCCAAACCCTTCAAGTTCTTAAATCCTTGGCTTTCACATCCTACCTTTATGCGTGGAGTTAAATAGCTTTAGGAGAACATTCATGTGTCAGGATGGGCAAGGTTTAGACTCATGAGGAAACTGAAAGAATTAAGATCTCATTTAAGGGTGTGGAACAAAGAGGTGTTCGGTAATATTGATTCTCTTTTAGAGTCATCTGAAGAGGAGTTGCATGATTGGGATCTGAAGGCAGCATCTAGGTCTCTGGCTTATGAGGATATTAGAAGAAGAAGAGAAGCTAGAAGTCTGGTGTGGAAATTAAGCAAAGATAAAGAGAGGTTGTGGCATCAAAAGTCCAGAATGCTTTGCGCTTGAAATGGTGATAAAAAAAACACTAGGTTTTCCATATTATGGCTAGCAGGAGACAGAGAAAGAACATATTAGATTCAGTCTGTGTGGAGGGCGTGTTCTTTGAGGACCCTACTCAGATTAAACAGGCAGTGGTTAGGCCTTTTAGGCAGCAGTTCTCGGAGAATTAGACTATGAGGCCAAAGATTTCAGGCCCTTTTGATGTTATTAGCTCAGAGGCAGCAGCCAATTTGGAAGTGGTGTTCTCTGAAGATGAGTTGGGCAGCTCTTAAAGATTGCGATGGGAACAAGGCCCCTGGACCAGATGGTTTTAATCTAGCATGCATCCAAAAGTGCCGGCTTGTTATGAAAAGTGAGATTATTCAAACGATTAATGAATTTCACACAAATTCTATACTATAAACTGGGATTAATAGTTCCTTCATTGTGTTTATACCTAAGAAGGATAATCCTTCAGGATTGGGAGACTATAGGCCAATTAGCTTGGTCAGCTCTATCTACAAGATCTTGGCCAAGGTGTTGTCCAAAAGAATGAAGTAGGTGCTCCTAGCTATGATTAGTGAGGTGCAGTCAGCATTTGTCAGTGGTAGGCACATTCTAGATGGTGTGTTGATAGCCAATGAAGTTGTAGATGGGTGGCACAAAGCTAAGAAGAAAGGCATCATCCTGAAGTTGGATTTTGAGAAAGCCTATGACTCATTAAACTGGGCATTTTTGCTATCAATGTTGGGTAATTTTGGTTTTGGTGCAAAGTGGATTAGGTGGATGAAGACTTGCATTACAATAACTATGGTGTCTATATTAGTCAATGGTGCACCCACTAAGGAGTTTCAACCACAGAAGGGGTTAAGGCAAGGTGACCCTCTATCTCTATTTTGTTCATTGTTGCAGCTGAAGGCCTTAATCTCTTGTTGGAAAAGGCTATAGAGAAGGGCCTGATTAAGGGTGCTTCAGTTGGCTCTGATCAGTTCGGTATTTCACATCTTCAATTTGCAGATGATACTATCATTTTTTTGTAAAGGTGGCATGGAGAAAGTCTTGAACATTAAGAGGATATTGAAGTGCTTTGAGGTGATATCTTGTTTAAGAATAAATTTCCACAAAAGTGTGGTATGTGGTATCATGAAGACCAAACTAAGGAATTTGCTAAGGTGTTGAATTGTCTGCCTAAGAAATTGCCTTTTAATTTTTTAGGCTTGCCTTTAGGGGCCAATCCAGAAGAAGAAAGAGCACACAGTCTCCAGTAGTGGAGAAGTTTCAGAAGAAGCTCCCTTCTTGGAAGAGGAAATTGTTGTCTTTGGCTGGTAGATTGACTCTAATCAAATCAGCCTTGTCCAATTTGCCTATCTATTTTCTTTCCATCTTTAAAATGCCAAAGGGGGTTGTCAAGTCGATATCTAAGCTTCAGACTAATTTTCTATGGGGAGGTTCTGCTACCAACAGGAAAATGCACATGGTCAAATGGAAGAAGGTCACAAACAGCAAGAATCAAAGAGGTTTGGGAGTGAGGGACTTAGGTGAGGTAAATGAATGCTTGCTGCTGAAGTGGTGGTGGAGGTATGGCAATGATAATAAAGCTCTGTGGAAATCTGTGATCTACTGTAGGTATGGCAGAATTGGTGGGGGGTGGACACCTACAATGAATCAGCCAGTAGGGGTTTCAATAGTTTGGAAGGATATTTCACAACTATCTGTGGCTAATCAGCAACTGGGTGAATTTTTTGGAGACCAATTCAAAATCATAGTTGGCAATGGGAGGAGAATAAATGCTGGTATGATTCCTGGCTAGGTAACAAAGGTTTAAAGGCTGAATTTCATAGATTGTTCAATTTATCCACAGAGAATGATGATTCCCTACAGCAGGTCAGAGCAAAGATTGGTGCCTCAGGAGGATGGCAACTTTAATTTAGAAGGAATCTATTAGCTTAGGAAGAAGAGGATTTGCAGAGGCTATTAGGCATGTTGGTCATATCTCCTTGTCCCAGATTTGGTGTTGAGGACTCTTGCTCTTGGTTATTAGAAAGGTTAGGGCAGTTCACAGTAGCTTTTGTGTGGAGGTGGAGGGCTACAGCTAGTGGGCCTGGTCTGACAGTCCCAGTAGGGGGTGTGGGTGAGTTTTGCCCCTCCAAAAATTCATTTTTTTTATTGGTTGGCTTGGCGAGGCAGGGTTAAAACCTCAACCTTCCTTCAAAGAATTGGGGCTATTGAAGTGAGTGCTAATAATCTGTGTGTTTTCTGCCAAGCTGAGATGGAAACTGCTGTTCATGTGCTGTTCTGCTTTGTCCTCTGGTGTGGAAGTGTTGGTCTCACATGGTAGATTGGTAGGATCAGGTTTGGGCTATTCTAGGTTTTATAGAAGGCTTGCTACAGTAGTGGAATGGTGGCAGGTTCAAATTCAAGTCTTGGGCACTCAAAGTCTGGCAGATTATTTCCTCTGTTCTCTTATGGTCAGTCTGGAAATTGAGAAATCAATGTTTATTTAAGGGTGCTCATCCTAACCTCCAAGAATTTTGTGAAAAAGTTAAGGTGCAGATTGCTTTATGGTCCAAATGGCACTTGAAGGTGGATTATTCAGTTCAAGACATCGTATCCAATTTGCACCAAATCAGGTTGTAGTGAGGTTCCAGTAGTGCAGAGGTTTGCTAATCAAAAAACTGCTGTAGTTGGCTGGGTTCTCTAGGTATTGCTACTGCTAGAGTTGGTTTAATGGGCTTAGAAACATCTTATTGGCAGCAGGTATGTGCACAGGTTGATGTGGGGTGCAGGACTGTTTTGTCCAACTTAAAACAGACTAAGTTTTCATTAGTGGGTTTTGTCACTAAGTGTAAATTTGGGCAGCTATTGTGTTTTGGCTGGAAGGACATGGAGGGGGTATTTTTGTGTTGCTCATCTGATTGAGGGGGTAGTTGGTAGTTCATCTGGTTTGTTTCTACAGGAATTTGCTAGAATTTGCTGGAATTTGCTAGGGGAGGAGTCTAATTCTGTTTCTGTGCTTATATGGGCTAAACAATGGATTAAGCTTGTTATTGCTGTTCTTGAATGGTGTCAAATTGGCCTTGCTATTGATGTGCTGTTCTTCTGCTTATATTAGAGCTTGTTGTTGCTGATCTATTCTACAGCCTGTGCTGATCTGTTTGTGCATCAATGTTGTTCTGTTTTTGTTCTGCTGTATCTCTTTCTTGCTGTCTCTTTATTGAGTGATCTGTGTGATTATCTGGATTACAAAATGGAGTGAGGTAGTGCTGAGAGAGTCTGGTTTTGCTGTTCTGCTGTTGGTTGGATGCTGTTGTTGGAGTCTCAATGACTTGTGTTGTTTCTTTGCACTGGTTTGCTGTGTGGGTGATGCTATGGTTGGTTTTGTTATGGTATTGTTTTTTGTAGCAGCCTCTGTTCCTATGATTTTGTTTTGCTTGTTCCCTCTTTGGTTGGTTTCTCACCAACCTAGTTGGGATTAGGGAGGCATGAGATTATGCTTTTTGCTCTTGTCTTCCCTCTTTGTTGATATATACCAAGATGTATTTTGTTTTGTTATCATTAATAAAGAGTTTTTGCTGATAAAAAAAAAAAAAAAAACTGACTTGAGTTATTAGTTAGTTATGGGCATATCTGATGAAAAAGTATTTTTAATTATTATTATTATTGATGTTGCAAAAAATTTAACAGATAATTTCTATCCTTTTACAGAAATGCCACCCCTCAAGGGTCCTTACTCTTGTATATCAACCATTTGCACTTGTGACACTTGCAATACTGAATAAAGAGGCAAAAATCAATACCAGAAGAAGAAACCTATTTGGATATATCCTTTTTTTTCATAAGTGCTCTTGTTGTTCTTGTTGTAAGTATCATAATTATATGTATTACATCTTCGACTTACTCCTTAACCGTATGGTTTTGTAGTAACATGTTTTAGTAACTGAAATTCAAATTATTAAGCATACAAGTCCACTTTGATTCCATCTTTCATTGTATTGCCACAACTGGATTTAGCTACATCTAGAAAAGGAGGAATTAGGACTTATATTGGAATATGAATCATTAGCGGTGCTTTTGAGTTACAGATGCTCATGTTCAGGATGGAATGGTTAGAGATCTATCAGTCATGCTACCCGAGTTCATGCAAGTTAGTATTTATGGTTAGCTTATTATTTGATCTAGTTTTGAAGTTTTGATATAAGCGTTCTTGTTTTTTATTCTTCAAGTCTTTTCTTGCTGGTTTGGTTGCATCGGGGGCTCTAACCTCTGGCTTGAGATTGATTACAAAAGCAGCATTTGAGAATTCCAAGGATGGCCTGCTCAAGGGAGCTAGTACGTTCAAATCCATTTAGTTGTTTTTCATAAATTTTGTAGGAAATATGATCCAATAAGTATTGCTACATATTGGGGTTACAATTTTCTAGTTACTGTTTGTGAAAGAGAAACTCCTCAAACTTATGTCAACATTTAAGCCAATGACTTAAAGTATGAACGTAAAGGATATTAAGTTTAGGTAGGTAGACAATGACCTTTTTTCTTTCAAGTTTTTTGTTTATAAATATTTATGGTTATTGTTTTCCACCTAAACTACAAATAATAGGCTAGCATTGTCAATCTTTTTAGGTAGTTGATTCTGATGCATTTTGTACTCTATTTGACTTCTATTTCCAAACCAAGTATTTTCTTGTGCCCTATTTTGTTCAAATTAATGAAATGTTTGTACTAGATATTGGCAACTAACATAATGCAATTGAATATCTGTAGTGAACTTCATAATGGAAAAACACAGATGTTAAGATAAGATAATGATCAAACTGATTTGGATTGTAGTGTTACAAAATGAATTAAAAATTTTACTTCATGACAATAGAATCAATTTCTCTAATGGATACGCTTTCTTTAATTCCATACAACACCAATATCTTTTCTTTAATTTCAATTGCATTGTTTTAAAGAATGCCGAGATAGAGTACTATGTTAGCATGTAATACTAGTTTACTAATTTTTATTACTTACGGTTCATTACAGTTTTATTTTTTGCTATCTCCGCATGTATTTGAACTACTCTGTATTCTTCTCTATGCATTCGTCTTTCAAAGCTACCAATTGTAAAATACTACTGCTCAAAGGCAGCCTTATAAGGATCCAAAACTGTTTCAGCTGACCTTGCCGCTGGTGGCATTCATGCAGAACCAGGACAACAAGTATGTTTCGTTCACTTTTAATTATGATGATTATATGGAGCAAGATACCCCTAATCCCTAATCATGCTCGACCAATCTTTTATTAGAACCTGAGCAGGCTGAGGAAGAAGACTCTAAACACCATGAAGGACTAAGCACAAAATAATTGTTGTTTCAAAACATAGATTACGCATTTGATATGTTTCTCATATACGCACTGACATTGTCAATTTTCCCTAGATTTCTATCTGAATATACCGGATCACATAGCTTGGCTTCATGGTTAGTATTTCATAACTACTTGACGAATTTCATTTTTAAAATAGGCTATTTTTATTGTTTCTCCTTAATAATTTAGAAGAAGAAAAATATCCATTTAAATTTATTTGGATCTTTTTTCTCTATTTCGCTGGTTTTTTTATTTTTTTAGAATCTGGTAATACTGCAGGTATGCACTTGTTCTAATAGCAATGTATAACGTGTGGGATCTTATTGGGAGATACGTACCACTATTAAAATGCATTAAGTTAGAATCACGAAAGGACTTATGATAGTAATTGTTTCTCGCATCTTGCTCGTCCCAACATTCTATTTCACAGCCAAATATGGCAGCCAGGGTTGGATGATATTGCTCTCATCATTCTTGGGGCTAACTAATGGTTAGCTCACCGTCTGTGTCCTTACTTCTACTCCAAAAGGTTATAAGGTTCATTGATTTAGGGGTTGTTTGGTTTAGCTTATAGAGCTACTTAATAGTTTATTTTCTTCATCTTTTTTTTTTTTTTTTTTTAAAGTCTGCTAGTGTTGATGCAACTTTTGAGGCAAAAATAGCTGAAGTACTTTTAACTTTTGTTTTATGAACCGGTTGACACACTAAAACGGTTAAACAGTGTCGAATGTCAACGAAACTTGACACACAAGACTAAATAGGCACAAATGACTTGTAAGAAAAGACGGGACTCCAAACACTACAACAAAAAAAGGTTTTTACGGTGTGTAATGCACGCCATAAAAACCCTTCTATGGCGTGCAGCGTGAATCATATAATGACTAGTCATGGAAAGTCGTTCACTTTCAACGACATGCTTTGTACGCCGTTAAAAACTATTTAATGACAAATTTCGTGCGTCGTTGTTACTTTTTCTACGACATGCTATAGTACGCCGTTAAAAACTATTTAACGACAAATTTTGTGCACCGTCGTTACTTTTTCTATGACTACTTTTGCACGCCGTTAAAAACCCTTTAACAGCGAATCTTGTCCGTCGTATTTTATTTTTCTACAACTACTTTTACATGCTGTTAATTCAAGGGACAACACACGACATTCATTACTAGTCGTTGAATATTTAATACAATGACCTATTTTCCCTGCCGTAGATTGCCCAAGTTTTACAGCATTTTTTGCATGCTGTAGAATATTTATATTTTAAAAAGAAAAAAAAATTAGCAAGTTTTATTTCACATGTTCTGTATAATTTAAGAAAATATTACAAACAAGTTTGCCAAATATATATATATATATATATATATGTATAGGCATTAATAAACACACCAAAATATTATTTCAAACATCCATAAAACACTATCCATAAGTTCTAAATATCCAAAAACTATCTATACATTCCAAACCATTTAAAAACTACGTTTCTAAACATAAAAAACTATCCCTAAGTTCTAGACCGTCCAAAATGTTCTAAATCATCCAAAAAAATATTTGATATTTCCTCAAGGATGGGAAATCAACAATATTGTTAGATGGGAATGCAAGGTTTGAACCCTTGTTCATGTGTTCAGTTTCAAAAGGAATTGACTAAGCTTGTTGTGGACATGGAATGGACTCAACTGCATCTGGATGTGAAGTGTCAACGCCAAGTTCCTCTCTCCCAATTTGAACCTTGGGCTTGGGTTGGAATTTGCCACCGCGACGTCCTGAGATCAACCAGCTACCACTTGAGCATCTAAAAATTTAATAAAATGAAAATTCAGCAAGATTAAATCAAAGGCTCTACCAAGACTAATCACTTAATATTTATCATCTTTATGTGCGTTCCACATTAACTTAAGTGCATCAGCATCATTGTATCATACTCTCTCATAGAGTTGACAAGAGAACCAAACTATCAAAGTAACCATGATCCTACTCCATAGAAGGTTTACGATATTCTAAACAATGGTGCCAACTTTAATTGGCACTATCGAGTTGATTGATTCAATCAACTATCAATATCCAAAGTATCTATTTGATGCACTAAATAGCACTCTGTAAGACTTTAACCAGATTTCTTACGCAAGGCTATTGACTCTAATGTACCCAAAAAAATAAAAAAAAGATTGTAACCAGCTTTACACATTCAAGAAGAAATAGATTGTGTATTAGTCTTACCTTTAAACTTGTGAACTAGATCAACACCATCAATCACCCGTATCCGTGAATCTACGGATGTAATGTGCACTTCTGATGAGCTTCCTGGTGTAAACTGTTAATTGAAAACTTATTAGCAACTGGAAAGGCATGGAGCAAACATTTCTGGCTCAGAAGTAAATGGTGCAAGGACCATTGCAATGGAAAATGGTACATAACTTTATGTGAAGCCAAAAAAATAAAGAAAAGGAATTCCACTTTATCTTCTATACCTACCATGTCTGCAGAAGGACATAGGATTGACAAATAAATTACCTGAAAACCAGTGATCTTTTTTATGAGATTTCTTTTTCTTATTTTCCCACCCATCCAACTCCATAGACCAACTCTACTTCTAGCTTACTGTAGAAATGACTCTATCCAACTATATGTCTTAGACTACCATAATTTTTATGTAAAATCTATACTGGTGGAGACAAAGGAAAAGATCAAATAACATTGAACTTAAATTAATATTGAATATATATAAACCATTTTTTAACAATCTAGATAAATAGAAAAGCATGATAATACATGATTCATTGCAGGCCAAAACTTTTTGATAAATAGAAAATATAGTCCAATTCTCCTCTATGGTTAAATAATGAATTTTACTATTGTAAAGCAATTTCATATTGGTTCATGCGGGATAAGTAAGTTAATCACTTTTACAAACATAAATAGGATATAAACACCTCTTATGATGATATGAACTAAAAGAATCCCAAATAGGATTAAATCACATAAATAAGAAAATGGAGCACCCAAGCTTTCGAGCAACACTGATGATATACGTTGCATTCAACTTCTTATTCTCATCTGAGATTACGATAACAAAACTAAGATCAGACAGCTGTAGACACCCCATTTTTGACCGACCTTAAGACTCAGACGTCACCGATTGAGCGCTCGATGATGTTGCATACTGTGCTCGTTCAGAAGTCTCAGAGTCGCGGCCGTGCGCCCTGCCTCCGAACTTCCGAATCCTCTTCTGTGCCTTGTCTCGGTTTGCGAACCAGACTCGATTTCTCTGTTTTCTTTCCTGAGGGAAGGGAGTAGTCCTGTAGACTATTTCTCGGTGGCCGTGGGCTACTTTTCGTGGCCGTAGGCCATTTTGCCCATTTCGGAGCTCGGTTCCCGGTTTTCGGAGCCGTCAGGCCGTGTGCCTCGGTTCGGGACCGCCCAACCGTCTCCGATTCCTCCGGTTCTTGGCAGGTACCTCTGTTTTATCATAACGAGGCACACTGGGGTCCTAGATACCNGGAGTCCGGATGCGTCCAGTCATTATCGACCAAAAATTTGTGCCGGCTTACGAGTCGATTGCCGCTATAGATGAGGTTCAAGATGAGAACCCCTGGTATTACGATATTTGGAATTTCTTGGAGAAGAAGCATATCCACCAGGGGTAAATGCCAAGGATAAAAGGGCAATCAGAAGAATGGCGTTCAGTTCATCATCTGCGGAGGTAAATTGTATAAGAGAGGTCATCTGGGAATGCATAAGCTGTGCGTTGAAGCTGAAGAATCAAACGCCTATGGAGGCCATCCATGGAGGGGAATGCGGTGCGCATATGAACGGGTAATGTTAGCGCGGAAGATCCTCAGACAGGTTACTACTGGTCCACCATGGAGGAGGATTGTATCGGCTTTGTTCGGCGATGCCACAAATGTCAGATCCATGCAAACCGCATGAACATCCCGCCGTCGAAGCTGTACAATATGACTTCGCCATGGCCATTTTCAGTTTGGGGAATCGATGTGATCGGGGCTGTCACTCCGAAGGGGTCGAACGGGCATGAGTTCATCTTGGTTGAGATAGATTATTTCGCAAAGTGGGTTGAGGCCCAATCCTATGCGGTGTTGAAGGCGTCGCACGTTGCAAAGTTTATCAGAAACAACATCATCTGTCGTTATGGGGTCCCAAACGAGGTCATTTCAGATAACGGTTCCCACTTCAAGAAGGAAGTGATTGATTTGTTGGAAAAATACAACGTGGCTTTTCATAAGTCATCCACCTATCGGCCGCAGACCAATGGAGCAGTCGAGGCCGCCAACAAGAATATCAAACACATACTGCAGAAGATGGTGGAAACCTACCGGGACTGGCCAGATAAGTTGCCATTTGCTCTGTGGGGCTACCGGACTTCAATTAGAACGTCTACTGGGGCGACTCCGTATTCATTAGTTTATGGGATGGAGGCCGTTCTACCTATCGAGATTGAAGTTCCATCTTTGAGAGTGCTGGCTGAGTGTCAGATAGCCGAAGCAGATTGGAACAGAGCAGATTTGAAGAACTCATGCTCTTTGACGAGCGCAGACTGAAAGCACTGTACCATGTTCAAGGTTATCAGCGCAGAATTGCCAGGGCTTTCAACAAGAAAGTTAAGTCCAGAATCTAAAGGAAGGAGATTTGGTGCTCAAGGACAACCGAGCTCCCATCCACGACCCAAGGGGCAAGTTCAGACCCAATTGGACTGGTCCCTACATCATTAAGTCTATCTGGTCAGGTGGAGCTGTGGTTCTGATGGACCTAGATGGCCTAGAGTTCTCCAACCGATCAACATGGACAAGTTGAAGAAATATTACCCCTGAGAGGCTCGCTAGGCCGAAAACCCGAAAGGGCGACCTAGGCAAAAGTTAGAGCACAAAAAATGATAAAAACTGAGCTCGCAAGGTTGAAAACCCGCAAAGGACGGCCTTGGCAAAAATTAGAGTGTAAAAGGAGAGTGAAAATACTCGAGTGAACCCGAGCCTGAAACATAAGGCTTGATTCCCATCTTTGGGATACGTAGGCAACTTCATCCTGAAGTTTAGCCATAAACTTTTTCCCGATCAACTTTGTCCATTTGATCATCTCGGCCATCTTTGTCTATTCAGCATTCAAGAGTTCGGTTATGATCTCTGGTGCAGTGCTATTCAGACTAGGGACAACTTTCCAGTTGCTAGGATCCGGGTTGTGCATCTCAGTGACAGATTTCAGGCGTGTCCAGTTCTGATCCATATCGAAAATGGTTTTGAAAAGTTTTAATAAAAGTTGACTTTGTTCAAAATTAATCTTTTTACAACTTAGACCATTTTTGGACCAAAGCGGAAAATTTTCAGTACCCACAACCTTCAATTTCATTGATTTCAATACAGAGTTCTCCTGCTCTTGCATACAAATTGAAGTTGCTTTTTACATTCATAAAGAAAACTTGAAAGTACTAATAAAGCAATAAATCCGGGGCATAGATAAGTCAGGTGTTCCTGCGCCCCCTCCCAGAGCTGGTCGAAGCCTCTGATGCCAAAGTGGGCCCTTCCTGTGCCTCTTCATTGAGCCAATCCAAGCACTCATCAGACAAAGTGCAACTGAAAGTGGGAGCGGGGGCCAGGAGCTCTCTAGTCCTCCATGCTGTGGCATACCGGGCAAGCTGTGCGCCTCGGGCTGGGAATGCAGCAGGGTACTCTATCCCCTCTGGCGGGCAAGTCTGATCATGTCCGAACTGGCGCGGAACCGGAACGGAAAATAGAAGACACAGTGTGTCATGCCAATCAATTGAATCCCAGGTTGACGGGTCATGTTGTAACTCATTGCCGGCAGATTGAGCCAAGGGCAGCGCCAAGCGATGCGGTTTGCAGACAAACTGCACATCCAGTTGTACCACCACCCCTCATCCAGGGCATCGACCAGGCGTTGTCGGAAAAAGTAGCCGCGAGCTGAGTATGCTGGGCAAGACTCCACAATCTGTAACTTGTCCATCAACCACACCTGGGGAGGGATGAAAAATGAGAGAATAAAGAATAGAGAGATGTACGATGAGAGAAAAGTAAGAAAAGGGTTTTGTGAGAAAAACCGAGCCTGAGGGCCGAGTGATGTGAGCAATACATATGTGAGATTGGGTGGGAAACATTACCTGCAATAGTAGTGGGCCCCGCAAGCCTAGCCGTCTCCGGCGATGAAAAGCGTCTAAGCCCATCAATGTCTCAGCCAATGTCATGGCAATGCAGCTCTTGCCCTCCTTCAAGCCTTGGGCAACCTCGATCAACCGGACACTGAATCCTCCGGAACCTGAGGCAAGCAAGAAATGAGATAGCAAGCATAGGCAAAGTGCGTGTCGCCAATAGCCCTGCCAATGATGGTCACCGCGGTCACCAGCATCAGAAAACCGGCAAACCAAGCTTAGGATGTCCAGCTCCCCGTCGTGAATCAATGATCGAGCATCATGCAAAGTGAGGCCGCACATTTGTCCTAAGGCTTGGACGTGGCCAAATCGGAGTTGAGGCAAGATCTCCTCATTGCGCTCGGACTCCATCAAAGCTTGGAAATCCTCGAAAGTAGGACACATCTCTTGCCCGCTAAAGCTAAAGACGTGTGTTACCGGATTCCAAAACCTTGCCGCGGCATGGAGGAAAGGAAGATGCAGCGGAGTACGGCCCAGCGTGAATAGTGCATTCAAGCCGAAGCCCCGGAAGTTCAACTTTTCAGAGCCATCTAGAGAAGCAATCCAAGTTGTGAGATTTTGGACGAGAAACGCCTCCATTTTGATGCAAAGTTGACATGAAATGAATGAACCACGAGGCTGGAACTTTTAAAGAGGACAAGGCATTGTTTGGGGGACACGTGTCGAAAATTTGGTGGCTGCCAAGCCAGGTGGTCGGCTGACCACCTTTTCTGGTAGGCCGACCACCCCTTGGTCTCCAATGAAAAAAGCTGGTCGGCCAGCTTCCCTAGGTGGTCGGCCATGGAGAGAAGTGGGGGTTTGGTCTTGTCCTAGCCTCTGGAAGAAAGTTCCTAGCATTTCCATGCATTGGGAGTGTTGAAGGTGCGAGTTTTCCTCTGTTTCGGATGCGTTCCGTCACCCCGATCGTCCGAAATGCATTTGTTTATCGAGTTGTTGTTAAGTCCTGCTTATCGAGTTGTTGTTTTTGCTTATCGAGTTGTTGTTTTGCTTACCGAGTTGTTTTGCTTATCGAGTCGTTAAGTTTTATCGGGTTGTCGAGCTTTGTATATCGAGTTGTTACTCTTTGTTTACTCAACGTTGTTGTGTCTTGCTTATCGAGTTGTAAACTTGCTAAGGTTTTGTTGATTCTTAGTAAGTTAAGTTGTTTAGTTTGTTGCGTCGGTTCACTACCTGACTTGGCAATTTTCAATGCACAATTCCATTCAATCTCATTTTTGTGCAAAATGATGCGATGCGATGCTAAGAACATAAAATACAACACTTTTTGAACAAAAGCTGTTTCATTCCATCATGCTTCCTTTGTTACAACATTTTACAACAAGGGTACAAGTTTTACAGAAAATAAAACTGCCTAATAATGTACAATGTGCTACAACTACTAGTAAAAAAGGCAAATAAAGCAGGAACATCTGCATCAGTGCTCTCAAGTGCAAGAATAAGAGGCCCTCTTCGTCCTCTTCGGCTGAGAAGTCCCTGCACCATCCCACCAGCACCACCATCTGAATCGGAGCTGCTGTCCTCGGAATCCTCCTCGGCATCACCTCCGCCCTCAAGGACTCAGAGTCATCCTCTCTGCCTGCAGATGTCTCTGACTGAGGATGCGCAGACTCCTCCTCCTCGCTGGACTCCTCCTCTATGACATGCGCTCTGCCCGCCTCGTCTGCGAGACGACTCCCCTCTCCCAGCTCCTCGAGAAGGCCTAGATGGCCCAGCTCCTCGGGAAGGCCTAGATGGCCCGGTCTGTGGCTCAGTATATAGCGGGGCATCTGAAAAGAAAGAGTGCAATTTGAATGCATCAGCCAAAATATGTATATCAGATGCAGATAAAAAAAGCTACATGGAGTGGATGTATGCAGATATAGTACATGAATGTGGTGTGTGCAGATGTGCTCTACATACAGTCAATCAATGCAGTGAAATGTTCAAGTTCAGCATGTCATCAGAAGTATGATAAATGCAAGAAAACTAAAGAGTACCGGACACCGATGATGGAAGCTGCGTCTCTCCGCAAGACCATGCCCTCAAGTGAGGCCACCAATCCGAGCATCCCCTCCATGTACTCTCTGGGTGGCTGCAGATACAAGCTCAAATCATCAATGAATAAATGAGTGCCTAAGTATCTGAGTGATAAATGAAAAACAGTGGAACATACCGGTGGTGAGTCAGGATCACTGACGTATGGGTGACCAGGCATAGGAGGCTCTATCGGAATCGGGTAGGAAGTCCCGTATCGCCATCCCGTCAACTCAGTCGGGATATCTGGCCATCCGGCGTGATGATAAGTCGGGGGAATCGGGGGGACCAGTCCAGCCCCACCCCTCGATGTGCCGGCTCTACTGGTCGAAGGAATGTCTCTAGCTCGGGCGCGACTCGAGGATGGCATGCCAGCAGACCTCCTCGTGGGAGTACGGACACCTGTCAATGGAGGCATCAAGTATGTATGACGGTAGGTCGCGTACTCTCCGTCCTCCAAATGTAGCAATACGTCGGTACCCAACATGGCGCTATCGACATCCTGGGGAGTGAGCCTCTCAGTGGATCGCATATCATCCGGAGGTGCTGAGGGAACACTCTGCTCGGGGAAGCCCATAGTCTGGCGCAGGAAGCGGTCCCCTAGGAACCAGGCCCTACCAGCTGGCCCCTCAAATAGGATCCTATACCGAGAAGCAGCCCATCCTCCAGCAAACTGAAATCGGATGTCTCCACCCAAAGGCACCCAGGGCTGCCATGTGATCTGCGGATAACCAATGCATAAGCCGATTAGAAATCGTAAATGTGCAAGATAAATCAAAGATGAAAACATGGAGAACTGAGAGTTCTGAATTACCTCTGTCGGCCGCACTGTGTCGAAAAACTGCCGCAGGTAGGGGAGAGTCTCCCGAGCTCTCGGCCGGTACTGGCCCTAAAAAACGAGCGAATACGGAATCATGAGAGGCACCTCCACCTCAAGCTCGGGGCTAGCGTCGGGAAGTACGCGAAAACCCATAGCTGTGGAAAACAGGGCAAAAGCCATCAGAATACAGAATGCTGAGTGCAGAATGTGAATACAGAATGTACAGAGAATACAGAATGCTGAGTGCAGAATGTGAATACAGAATGTACAGAGAATGCAGAATGCTGAGAGCGGAATGCAAAGTACAGAATGTAAAGTGTGCTGTGCTGTGCAATGTACAGATAATGAAAGCAGAAATGTAAATCAAGAGGCAGAAAGTACCTCCCAGGCTCTCCAATAGCCGCCAACTATGTCCTCCGTCCGCGGGAGGTCGCGCTCATGTAGCAATAAAGGTAGCCAAGCCGGCGCCACCCCAGTCAATACTGACTGACCTGCGAAAGGTCTACCAGGGCACTCAGCAAATAAAGTCCGACGGTGTTCCCCTTATCGGAGAACAGAGTGGTCCCGAAGAGGAACATCAAAAACCCTCGGGTGTACTGCGCTATCTCCTCGGGAGTCTCGGGCTCCCTTCCTCTGAAATGTGAGGAAAACTAGGTATACCGGACTCTGCCTGAGGATCTGTCAACCGGTGGGCGAGCTCCCAATAGATAGATCCAGGCGGCCTCCTACTCGCCCATGTCCTCATCATAAGGGACCGCCTAGCCTCCCACGTCAAGGCCTGTCAGCACAGCAAAGTCGAACGGGGTCATAGTCATGTCCCCGGTAGCTGAGAAATGGAAAGAGTTGGTGGTGTCCCACCATCTCTCTACAAGGGCGCCCATCAATGTCCTACTAGCAGGATAGCGAGATATCCCTGTGCAGAAGGGTCCGAACCCTGCCTGGTCAACCCAATCACGAACGGCCTCTGGGAGCTCTGTGTACCACTCCCTCGCAACGATGGAGCCATATCCTCGTGTAACACGGGAAGACACCTGCATTCATAATGAACACATGTATTTAGTTTTAGAATGAAATGAATAAGCTGCGTGCAAATGAAATGTATGAGCTGTGTGCAAACCAAATCAGATACAATGCAATGAGCTGTGTGTTCAACATGAAGTATATGAGCTGTGTGTTCAGAATGGAAGTATATGAGCTGCGTGCAAATACAAGTGTGCTGTGTGTTCACCTTAAATTTGGGTTGCATGTTCAGAAACTCAAAGTTCGAGCTGCGTGTTCAACTTTCAATCAATGTGGGCTGGGTGTTCATCTAAAAGAATGAGTTGTGTGTTCAGATTTCAAAATCAGTGGGCTGTGTGTTTATCTCAAAGTTCGAGCTGTGTGTTCAACGTCAAGTGTTTGAGCTATGTGTTTAGATTTCAAAATCAGTGGGCTGTGTGTTCATCTCAAAGTTCGAGCTGTGTGTTCAACGTCAAGTGTTTGAGCTGTGTGTTCAGATTTCAAAATCAGTGGGCTGTGTGTTCATCTCAAAGTTCGAGCTGTGTGTTCAACGTCAAGTGTTTGAGCTGTGTGTTCAGATTTCAAAATCAGTGGGCTGTGTGTTCGTCTCAAAGTTCGAGCTGTGTGTTCAACGTCAAGTGTTTGAGCTGTGTGTTCAGATTTCAAAATCAGTGGGCTGTGTGTTCATCTCAAAGTTCGAGCTGTGTGTTCAACGTCAAGTATTTGAGCTGTGTGTTCAGATTTCAAAATCAGTGGGCTGTGTGTTCATCTCAAAAGTTCGAGCTGTGTGTTCAACATCAAGTGTTTGGGCTGTGTGTTCAGACTTCAGAAATAGTGTGTGTTGTGTGTTCACAATCAAAATATGGGCTGCGTGTTCAGAAATTCAAAGTTCGGGCTGCGTGTTCAACTCTTAACAAGTGTGTGCTGTGTGTTCATAACCAATATATGGGCTGTGGGTTCAGAAATTCAAAATGATTGAGCTGTGTGTTCAAGATGCAAATGGAATACTGTGGTTTAAACTAAGTGTTCAGAACAAGCTGTGTGCTAGAATGAGCAGAAGTATGGCATGTGAATGTGTTCAGAACGAGCAGATAAGCATACATAGCATGAAATGTGCGTGAAATGCAGAATATATGGCAGGAAATGTAAAAAGTGAAGTACATACCTCTCGTGCCTGATGAGAAAGGTGGGACTCCGGCTCCCGCAATAGCAGATCTACAGGTGCTCGCTGATCAAAATCGGTAAAATGGTAGAAAGTGGCCCGAAGGAGAATGTGCGTCGGAGGGTCATACCTCTCGAGAATGAATGGCCGAACCGTTGGAGGTAAGGACATGATGTCCGGCTCACCCTCGGCACCTGGAGAACCTCCGCCATGGGGAAAATGACCTGCCATCTCAAGAAATCTATAAAAAAGAGCAAAAATGAGCCAAAATTGGAAAAAGTCAACAAAAGTCAACTCTCGGGAAATAAAAAAGTCAACAAAAGTCAACTCCCGAGAAAATGTTCCAAATATTGAGACAAACTTACCCCAAGTGGTGAAAATGAGAAAAGAAGCTCTGAAATCAAATTTTAATCGATTCAAAGTGAAGAGAACTGAAAGTTTTCGTGAAACAACTTTGCGTGGGGCGTTGGAAAACGTGTATAGAGCGCAGATCTGAGGAGAAAATGGTCTAAGAAGGAGGAGAAGGTGATTTCGGATCTGAAGGTGTGAGCCAAAAGGTGTTTGGCAATGTGTATTTAAAGAAACAAGGGTGAAAGGACAAAACTGCCCCTGATTTGGGCTAGGTGGTCGCCGACCACCTTTTCTGGTAGGCTGACCACCCCTCTTCACCAACCATGGTCAGTGGCTTCCCCACTTGGTCGGTGGTGTTCCCAAGGTGGTCTCCAAGATCTCTTTGAGCTCCCTGCAAATTTTGGTGATGATTGGAGTCCCCGGCACCCGAGAAAGTACAAGGAAAGTGCACTTTTCGTCGCGAAATCCCTCCGTGGGAACTTCAACTCCAACTTTCGATGCGTGTTTCATCGTTATTCGTCAAGTGCAAGATGTATCCTTTTTGAGTATGTTGTGACCCTTCCGGGAGGTAAACCGGAGGTCGTGATTGAGTCGCACTCGTCGAAACTTGCATTTCTTTGCTCGTTGTTTCGGGTCAAACATGCATTCGAGTTTGCACTTATCCTGCATTGTTATGCACGTCACTTGCGTTCTCATGCACATTGCTTGCATTGTTGTGCACGTTTCATTGGTATTGTCATACCCTCACGCTTAACTTGCGTTGTCGCGTACATTTCTCCTCGCATTACGATGCACTTTTCCATCGGCATCATGTCTATCCGCATTCGATATAACGTTGGACATTTGTTGCTAACTATGTTGTGCTTGTTAAGTTTCTCTCTTTTACAGGCACGATATTGTATGTATGGTTCATTTGAGGCTGGTGCGACCAGACGAGCCGCACAGGTATTGTATCTTCTCTGTGTGAGACGTGGCGAGAATTGAATAATTCTCCGCATTCTTACTGCATGAAATGTAGTTGTTGCTTTGCATTCTTGCTTAAAACTGTTGCATCTATTGCGAATACTTGCTTCATTACAGCTTGCTGCTTTGCATGATCATGAGTTACGTCCGGCTTGGTGCATATTGCTTTGCATTTTGCCCCCGCCTGCAGGCATGCCTGCGGGCGCATCTTTGTTTATCTCGCCTGTTTGTCTAAGTCTTTGGCCCTGTCAAAAATGGGTCGTCTCTAGGCTTTGACATTCACTCCCGTCACGTGTGACTTTCGAGTTCTGTCAAAGAGGGGCAACTGTAGACACCCCATTTTTGACCGACCTTAAGACTCAGACGTCACCGATTGAGCGCTCGGTGATGATGCATATTGTGTTCGTTTTGAGGTTTCAGAGTCTCGGCTGCGAGCCTTGCCTCCGGACTTCGGGACTCTTTTGTGCTTTGCCTCGGTTTGCGAACCAGGTCCTGTTTTCTCTGTTCTCTCTTCCTGAAGGGAGGGAGAGGTCTCAAAGACCATCTCTCAGTGACCGTAGGCCACGTTTCGTGGTCGTAGGCCATTTTTCCCGTTTGGAGACCAGTTTTCGATTTTCGGAGCCGTCGGTCGTGTGCCTCGGTTCGGGACCGCTTAACTACCTCCGTTTGCTCCGGTTTTTGGCACACACCTTGTTTCCTCTCCTTAGAGGGACACTGTGACCCGGGAGACCACCTTTGTGGTCATACGCCACCTCCGGTGCTTAATAGTTAGTTTTCGGGGCACCCGACTACGCGTTTTGGCCCCCGAACCCTCGTTTTGCATCAGTCTTGGCTCATTTTTGGTGTGGACCCTAGTTTCATTGTTAGGAAGGTGGTACTATAGTGGGAGACCATCAATTCGTTTGGAGACCATGTTCTCTCTCCTCCAGCCTATTTTCTTGACAAAAAGCTGGTTTTCCTCACTTTTGAGCCACAATTTCAGGTCTCCCATACCACCATTGTGTTGTGCTCATCTGGGAGGCCACCAATATGGGTAGGCCGATCAGTGTTTCTTCTTGACCCTTTTGAACCTTGCTAGAAAGCTAGTTTTCCTCTCTCCTGGGTCACATTTTCTGGTCTCCTACCATACAGCTGTGTTATACTCATCTGGGAGGCCACCTTTCTGGTATGGCCGACCAGCTTTTCACATTGACCTTTTTGAACCCTGGTTGGCCGACCAGGGCAAGTGGTCGGCCGACCACTTGAACTGGTCGGCCTACCTTCTGCTTTTTGGCCTTCTTGAGTTGCATACAGCTGTGCCAGCTATGTAGCATTTGACCCACTCTTTGAGATTTCACCCTCTTGTTTGTCTTCTTAAGGAGATTTTGACCCTTTTGCTTAGCTTCAAGGAGAAGCTTGACCCCTTTGGTCTAGCTTCCTCAAGAAGCTTGACCCTTTTGGTTAAGCTTCTTTGAGAAGCTTTGACCATTTCTTGAGGCTTCTCCAAGAAGCCTTGGCTCTCTTCTTCTATAAAACAAACCTTCCCTCTCCATTTGCAAGGGTTAGAAACATTTGGCTGAGATAGATACACCCTACCCTCCATAGCTCTCTTCTTTAAGCTCCAAACCCTAATATTCTTGGTCATTTACACTACACCTCATAGCCTACCACCTCCACCATCCATTCAATCACCTTGGAGCTATTTTTCAGAGGTTGAAGGCTCACCTTCTTGGTCCAGAACTTGCTGCATTGCTGTGCTACAAGGGTAAGTCATCATTTCCCCCATTTTTTGCATTATTTTGCTTCATAACTTAGCCCTATTTGTAAGCATTTTTGGGTTTCGACATAAACTGGAAAAAGTCTTGTTTTGATCTTTTAAACATGTTTGTTTAAGGACTCTTTTCTTTTTGGGGTCATCTACCCCCTTTCATGCTTCATTTCCTCATGCTTTGAGCCATGCATTTGAGCATTTGCATTCGCCTTGGTTTGGCCTTTTAGCCACTAAAATCCAATGGATTTTCAGTGGCTTATATGTGTTTTTGAGCCCTAAAATCAGAGAGGGGTGACCCTCTCACCCCTTGTTCTCTTTACTAGCTTTGTTGGCCTTCCAAAGGAGCTCCATTTTTCATGTTGAGAAGTTTTGTTTCAAGCCATTATTTGTGAGTTTCAAGGTCTGCCTTGACTCTGTCCAGAGCCCTTTTGGCCATATTTTGTGTCTTTGATGCATGTGTAGAACAATCCCATTCAAGGCCTTTCAAAGGGGCCTTTATTTTCATGTTTCCTAGACCTATTTCAGGCACTTTTTAGTGGGTTTTAAGACCCTCAGAACCTCTGTCCAGAGGTGGTTTTGCCATTGTGTGTGTCCATCATGCAGGTGTAGAACAACACCCTTATTGGCCTTTCAAAGGAGCCCATCATTCTTGCATGTGTTGACTGAGTTTCAGTAGTTATTTGGGCATTATTTGGCATGGCATACTTCTGTTTTTGGTTGGTTTGGTGAGGCCTCATGTGCTTCATATATGTGTAGTGCAAATCATGGTTCACTAGCTTTCTTTGCATGCTTTGTTGACCCTTGATGTTAGCACTTTTTGGCCATGTCTTAAACTGATATTGTGCTTATTTTGGACTGCCCTAGCTCTATTTTTGGGTCTCATGGTTGAATGATGTTGGTTTTGCATGCTTGTAGTTCAATACCCATGCTTAACTTTGAGTTTTGAGGTTCATTCCATGCATATACTGAGGTGTGTTCATGTTTTGGGCTCATTATACATCATATTTCAGAGCTTTTTTGAATGCCATATTGCCATGTTTTGTACTCTTTAAATGTGTTTGAGAGTCGGACTTGTATGCCTTGTTTTCGGACCATTGAATGAGCTCCATTTCGTTGCATTCTGAGCCATCATTTTAGGCCATTTCCCCACTGTTTCAGACCTTCCTAGGGTCTGTTTGGGGTTGGTTTTGCCTTTTGTGCATTGCTTTGGGTACCTCTAGTGTAACGCACTTCACTAGTTTCGGTACCCGGGCCCCCTAGCTTGCATTGTGTGCCATATTTGCATGTTTCGGGACCATATTTTATGCCATTTCAGAGCTGTATCATGTCCCATTCTATGCCATGTTTCATCATTTGCCATGCCTTGTTAGAGTTGCATGTTGTGCCTTAGGATCGGTCCATTGCATTTGTGCATGTTTGCATGTATTTCGGTTGTCTCATTTCCATCATATGGCCATTGATGTGAGTGTGGCTGAGGTCCACTCATATTGGTGTAAGTCCATCGTGCATTGTGTATGCCATTTTAGTCCATAGCATTGCGTATGCTAGGTTGCATGTTAGTCGCATTGTGCATGCCATCTCATTTGCATTGTGTTTGGGATAGGAGTTAGCCCAAGCACGAGAAACGAGGGACGTTTTGTACCCCAAGTGGCGAAACGTGTCTCAATTCCTGGTCGCCGACACTCCGGATTAACCATGATGGAGTCTAGGCCTTGTTGTGTTTATATGTGCATTCATTTCACATCGAGTCGTGCAATTCGACTCATCGGCCATCATGCATCGAGATGCTTGATTGGTGGCACGAGGATCGAGGTGGGTGCATACATATGTGAAAATACTTTACCATGCCCCTGCTTTCTCTGCTGCTCTGTTACAGGCAAATCAGAATCAGCAGCCTTCTAGAGCTTTGCACAGCAGTGCGGGATTAATTGCAAACAGAGGCAAATCGGGGCATCGCAAGGAATTTCCTGACGAGGCGATTCGAGCATGCATCTTTCATCATTCGGAACAAGAGCTGAGGCAGTCCATTTGATAGCTTGCATGCTAATTTATTTGCTTTCCTAGTTAATTTATTAATTAATTAGGGTTTTGTAATATCTATTATTCATTCGGACTGTAATTATTTATTCGGACTGTATTATTTATTCGGACCCTCTGAGGAGGGCAGTTTTGTAATAAGTGTGCGTGCGTGTGATGTATGTCTTCCAACCTCATGTCTTTCTCCCTTTTATTTACCAGCTTATGATGGTTAGATTAGGGCATGTTTCAATTAGCATACTTATGCTCGCATGTTTGCATCCATTCATTTGTCTTGCATGCACCGGGCTCGGCGCATCATACTAACTGCATCGTATTTCAATTATGAGTTGAATACTTGTTAGTTGTAGCATTTCACATGCCATCTTTAGAATAGCCGAGCCTATTGTAGTTGCATTTTTGCATGTGTTGCATTAGGCATTTCTGTATAGTTAGGATCATGCATGGATTTCTAACATAGCTTCTGTTTTGGCTTGGAGTACTCGGTAAGTGTTTATGCTTTAGCATCCTTGCATGTGTGTGAGTAACTGCCATGATAGAATGCTTACCATGTGGCTATGTGCTTATGTGATATAACTGCCTGAATGCCTGTGGGTGGAGATTGGATTATCTGAATTGGAATAATTTATTGATTGCGAGTTTTAAGCCCACTTGAGAGTGGCAAAATCATGTTTTCTAAGCCCACCTAAGGGTGGCAAATCCACATTTTAGCCTACTTGCGAGTAGCAAACTGTTTTCAAAACAAACATGAAATGTTTTGTTCCAACTCAGGTGATCCATTCTATACTTGTATGCTGTGCGCATCACATAGTAAATCTAGGCCAATAACCGGAATAAGAACACATAATGTTTTCAAAACTTGATATCATGGTTAGTAGAGGCCGATCTTTGATCAGGCGAGCGGGGGTGCTCACGAAGTGACCTTCCCCAATCGTACCCAAGTTCCCGACTGAGGCAACTTTGGTGATGACGGACACGTGGCCTTAGGCAACGAGTCAGGGTTTCCTAAATTTCCCCAAAATAATTATTTAGGTGGCGACTCTGTATCTGGCAAAGCAGTCCATGTTTGGCACTTCTTTCAAAAAATTTGTTTTCAAAAATGATTTGCCGGATTTGGACTCTTTGATGATTCATCAGTCTTGCATTGCACTCTGTGAGATTAGATACAGGACCGTGACATTGAGTCCTTAACTGTAGTGAGCCCAAATGAACAAAACGGGATTTCCCTCCCAGGACGTTCGGGGACGTCTACAGGGGGCAACGAGCGATTGGTATGATTCGTTTGAACCTCACAATTGGAGAACTCACAGCTAGTACTTTGTTTCACGTCATCGATGCAAGAACGTCCTATAATTTGTTGCTTGGGCGACCTTGGGTTCATGGAAATGGTGTAGTTGCATCAACTCTCCATCAATGTTTTAAATTTAACCAAGGTGGAATAAAGACGGTGTTAGCAGATGACAAGCCATTTACAGAAATTGAGTCCCACTTTGTTGATGAAAAATTTTATTTGGATTCCAATGGGATACCTGAAGTTATTGCAACTGAAATCCTTTCTGCTAGAAAAGAGAAAATGAATGAAGAAAAGCAAGTTGTGTTGGACTTCTCAAGAGAAGATGTATCAAGCAGCAAAAGAGCACCTGAGGTTGTGTCACCACAAAAACAACCTTCATCCTCAAAAGGCCATGCAATGACACAAGTCTTCAGGTATGTGGCGAAGTCTCAATGGAGAGAAGGGTAATCGTCGTTTGAAGAAGTCACGACATCCGCAAAAGTTAAAGGAGACTTTGTTCACCCCGCAATAAAAGAAGATCTATAGATACTACAAGCAAATGCAACAATAACAATTCCACAGGTGGGATTGTCAAGCCTAATCAAACCTCCACTAACGGATTTGTTAGGCTTGTACAAAATTCTATCGAACACGGCTTCTTACCTGAAAGACGAATGGAAGGGTTTGATCCACAAGCTTACAAGCTTCTGGACAAGTCAGGTTATGACTTTGCTGGGAGAGTTAAGTCCTGAACTTACAGGAGAGAAAGTTCATGGTCTCAATGAAACTCAGAGAAAGTTAAGGTAACAAGGGTACAGGGTGAGGTCTCCAAAGACTGGAGTCAGATTCATGCCAGCTGAACCCATTCGTATCTCTGCCAAGAGAAAAGGAAAGAAGGAAGATGTACAACATATCACTATGGAAGAAGTGAAGGAAGACAAAAGTCCAAGCCCAACTCCTCGAGTCTCAGTGTTTGACTGTATTGAAGCTCCTGCACCTCGAACCTCGGTTTTTGATAGGATGAGCACTGTTGATAAGACAGATGAAGGTACAACTTCTCAACCTTCAGTTTTTAATAGATTAGGCACTACTAAGGAAGGGGATAAAAAACAAACTTCCTGGTCACGAAAGTCCATTTTTGCTCACCTTGGTGATATGAATACATAACCTAGAAAAGGCAAGAACAAGAGAAGCACAACAACAATTGAGTTGAATTCTACAAAGGAGGATGATGAGACTCGAAGTTTGATTCCTTCTTGCATGAAATGCATGACATCACTTGAAGTTAGTGTTTAAGGTCCGCTTAAGGTCAAAAGGCACACTATCATACTAACTGGAGAAGTTAAGACTCAAGTGGAAAGTAAAAGAGAAGAAGAAATTGAACGTGTTGCTTCTCACCATGTAACAGTTGAAGAAGATTCTAGCTCAGATTCGGAGGATGATGATCACCAAGAAACTCCTCCAGAACTTGAAGATTGGGGGCAATCAACTGTTGACAATTTGAAAGAACTCAACTTGGGAACTCCTGATGACCCTCGACCAATCTTTGTGGGAACACTCTTAATGCCTGAAGAAGAAAAGACATTTTTCGAACTGCTCCTCGAATATAAAGATGTCTTTGCATGGACGTATAAGAAGATGCCAAGTTTAAGTCCAAAGGTTGCTGTCCATCACCTTGGGATCAAACATGGTATATGACCAGTAAAGCAGGCTCATCGATACATCAGACCTGAGCGCATCCTTAAAGTGGAAGAAGAAGTCAACAAGTTGATCGAAGCTGGGTTCATACGTGAAGTAAAATATCCGACATGGATATCAAGTATGGTCTCGGTAGTCAAGAAGAATGGACAGATTAGAATATGTGTCGACTTTCGAAATTTAAACAAAGCATGTCCCAAGGATGACTTTCCTCTTCATATTATGGAATTAATGATAAACGCCATTACTGGACACGAGGTGTTGTCTTTCATGGATGGGTGTTCAGGATACAACGAAATACGGATGGCACCTGAGGATTAAGAGTTAACTACATTTCATACTGCAAAAGGCATCTATTGTTATAAAGTGATGCCTTTCGGACTCAAGAATGCTGGTGCCACCTATCAACGTGCCATGCAAAAGATCTTTGATGACATGCTCTATAAATTTGTTGAGTGCTATGTTGATGATTTGGTGGTCAAAACTAAGAAAAGGGAAAATCACCTAGAGGACCTTTGTGTAGTCTTCAATGGTTGAGAAAGAATGACTTGAAGATGAATCCATTCAAATGCGCATTTGGAGTCAAGTTTGGAGAATTCCTCGGCATTATTGTTCGACATAGAGGCATTGAGGTTGATCAGTCCAAAATTGATGCTATACAAAAGATGCCACCACCAAAAAACCTGAAGGAACTTAGAAGCCTCTAAGATCAGTCCAAAATTGATGCTATACAAATGATGCCACCACCAAAAAACCTGAAGGAACTTAGAAGCCTCTAAGGTCACTTGGCATATATCCACAGATTCATTACAAACTTGGCAGGCCATTGTCAAGTTTTCATTTGACTGATGAAAAAGGAGGCTCCATTTGTTTGGGATCAAGCATGTCAAAATGCTTTTGATAGTATTGAGAGATACCTGTTTCATCCACTAGTATTAGGAGTTCCTATTCAGGGGAAACCATTGATACTTTACATTGCAGCTCAAGAAGAGTCTCTTGGAGCGATGCTGGCCCAAAATAACAAAGAAAATAAAGAGCGAGCACTCTATTACTTGAGTTGCAAATTAACTGAAAATGAACTCAAGTACTCACCCATTGAGAAAATGTGTTTGGCGCTTGTTTTTGCCTCTAAAAAATTGAGACATTATTTCCAAGCCCATACAGTGCATCTCATTGCAAGAGCTGACCCAATAAAGTATGTTATGTCTAATCCTATCCTCTTAGGATGCTTAGCAAGATGGTCTTTCCTCTTTAATGAATTTGAGATAATTTACATGCCAAGAAAAAACTGATTGGGAAATTTCTGAGGAATTCCCTGATGAAGATTTATAGAAGTTTTACAACCTTGGATAATGTTCTTTGATGGGGCCGCCAGGAAGGAAGGGGCAAGAACAGGCGTCATTTTGTTTCACTAGAGAAGCACATTTTGCCTTACTCATTTATTCTCGGCAAAACAATGTTGCTGAGTACCAGGCCTTGATCATTGGTTTACAAATGGTAACAGACCTAAAAATTCTAGATGTCTATAGGGATTCTAGGTTAATAATTAATTAGCTCCGGGGGGATAATGAAGTCCAGAAAGACAACTTAGTCCCATATTTTCAGTTTGCAATTCATCTCACTGAAAAATTTGAGGGGGTGGTACTCGAACATGTTGCAAGGGAAGAAAATCACATGGCTGATGCACTTGCCAATCTAGCAACTACAGTGGCATTGTTAGAAGGTGAACAAGTTAGTGTCCCTGTATGTCAACGATAGGTATTGCCACAATTGTTAGAATGTCGCCTTGTAGAAACAAACGAAATTTCAGTACTAGATATCAAAGTCGACGATTGGAGAATGCCAATTATAGACTACCTTGAACATGAGAAGCTCCCTGATGATTCTCGCCATAGAACTGAAATAAGACGTTGAGCTCCTCGATTCATCTACGACTAGGAAACTTTATTCCGACGATCATTTGAAGGAATTTTTCTTCCTTGCCTAGGGAATGAAGAAGCTCAACAAGTTATGGAAGAAGCCCATTCTGGGATATGTGGAGCGCATCAGTCTGGTCCTAAACTTCATTTTCGAGTAAAAAGGATGGGTTACTATTGGCCTATGATGGTTAAAGATTGCTTAGACCACTCAAGAAAGTGTCAACCTTGCCAGTTTCATGTAAACTTTATCCATCAACCACCAGAACCTTTACACCCGACAATTGCTTCTTGGCCATTTGATGCATGGGGTCTAGATGTAGTTGGCCCATTGACCAAGTCTTCTGCAGGCCACTTATACATCTTGGTCGCCACAGATTACTTCTCCAAGTGGGCTGAAGCCGTCCCACTTAGAGAAGTCAAGAAAGAAACTGTTGTTGACTTCATCAAATCCCACATTATTTATTGGTATGGTGTACTTCGCTACATCATCACTGATAATAGAAAGCCTTTCTACAACAATCTAATGGACAAATTTTGTGAAAGATTTGGATTTAAGCAACGCAATTCCTCAATGTACAATGCACTTGCCAAAGGACTGGCAGAGGCGTTTAACAAAACTTTGGGCAACCTATTGAAAAAGGTAGTTGCTAAATCAAAGTGGAATTGGCATGAAAGAATTGGAGAAGCATTCTGGGTATACCATATGACACATTGTACCCCAACACAAGCCACCCCATACTCCCTTGTGTATGGTGTTGAAGCGGTTCTTCCTTTGGAACAACAGATTCCTTCATTAAGAATAGCTATACAGGAAGGTCTCATTGATGATGAGAATGCAAAACTACGCCTTGCTAAGTTAGAAGCATTAGATGAGAAAAGATTGGAAGCACAACATAAACTTGAGTGTTACCAAGCTCGACTCTCAAGAGCTTTCAATAAGAAGGTTAGACCCTAGTCTTTTCAAGTTGGAGAATTGGTATTGGCTGTTCGAAGACCTATCATCACCACCCACTGAATCGGCAACAAGTTCTTGTCCAAGTGGGATGGTCCATACGTGGTGATTGAAGTCTACACTAACGGAGTATACAAGATTGTTGATGAAGAAGGTATTAGAGTTGGCCCAATCAATGGCAAGTTCCTAAAATGCTACTATCCATGAGAATGTAACGCTCTTAATCGCATGAGCATAACTGCATGATGTTTTTGGCCCATATGAAATAAAGTTGTTAAAAAAAAAAATTGTACTACTCCTGGCTTGCATGGGTGTAAACTATGAACGGCTAAATAAATCAATAAACCAAATGTGTTTTACAATAAGAGTATTTTGCTTCGAACTATAATATTTATTTCATAAATAAAGTGTTTGCTAGAGCAATTATTTTATAATGAAGTATTTGGTTTTGAGCTACATTTCATTAAAATAAAAAAATGAAATAAAATAATAATAAATAATAAATCATGGCAACCATGATGAACTCTGGATCTCGCCTTGTTCAACCTTCAAGAGTTGCTCCAACTTGTGGGCGACTTCGATATCCCCGCTTCTTTCACCTCAGCTGCTTCTATTGTAACTTGTTCGTCCCTTAAAGTGGAAACAAGGGCTCACCTTTGAACTACTTCAGCTTCAGCAACACTAACTGTAGTCTCTAGTTGATGGGATTGTTCATCTAAATGTTTTAACGCTGTAGCTCGACTTTTTCGCATCCCCCTTTTCGGAGAGCTCGAATTGGTCCTACAGTTTGGACTCCTGTCACGATTCTGAATCTAATCTCACAAAGTGCAATGTGAAACTGATAAACACCAAAGAGTCCAATCTGGCAAATCTTTTTGGAAAATCGATTTTAAATCAAATAATGCCAAAACTGGACTGCTTTGCCAGATTACAGAGTCGCCACCTAAATATTTTATTTTTTGGGAAATTTAGGAAACCCTGACTCGTGCCAAAGGCCACGTGTCCGTCATCACCAAAGTTGCCTCGGCTCGAGAACTTAGGTACGAGAGGGGAAGGTCCTGAAATGAGCACCCCTGCTTGCCCGATCAAAGATTGGCCTCTACTAATCATGATATGTTATTTTATAAACCTTGTGCGTTCTTATTCTGATTATTAGCTAACATTACTATGTGATGCGCGCACAAGCAAGTATAGACTAAGTCGCAAGAATTGGAACAATTCAACTTATGTTTGTTCTGCGAAAATGGTTTGAATTTGCCACCCTCAAGTGGGCTTAAAATGAGGATTTGCCACCAAACATAGTGGGCTTAAAACATGATTTGCCACCTCAAGTGGGCTTAAAACGCACATTCGTTACACTGTTCCAATTCAAACAATCAAGCCTTCATCCATAGGCATTCATGAAATTTATTATTTAAGCAAATAGCCTCATGACAAGCATGCGAATCATGGCAATATGGCAATCACACTCATGCAAGTATGCTAAAGCATAAAACTTACTGAGTACTCCAAGCCAAAACAAAAACTAGTTAGAAAAATGCATGATCCTAACTATACAAGATGCCTAATGCAACACATGTAAATATGTAATTAATAGGCTCGGCTACTAATATGACATATGATACAATTTGATGACATGCTTTTAAACACGTATTCAAAGAAGCTATTGAAATTGCAATGCAGTTTGAATGATGCGTCGAGCCTCGGTGCATGCAAGACAAATGAATGAATGCAACATGCAAGCATAAGGTATGCTAATTGAAATATGATCCCTAATCTAACCATCAAAAGCAGTTAAATAAAAGGGAGGAAGACGTGGGGTTGGAAGACATGCACACACGCACGCACACATATTACAACATTATGCCCTCGCGAAGGAGGGTCCAAATGAATAAGCTAACTAGCTACGCTAATTAAGCTAACTAATTAAACTAATTAGACTAATTATTACAAACCAAAACTAATTAACTATTCTAAGCTAATTATTATAACACTTGTATGAATGAAATAACTAACTTATTCTAAGCTAACAAAAGCGACTAAATGGCCTTGAGGGCGAGGGACGCATGCATGCTCGATTGCTCCACCCGAAAATGCCATTGCCTTGCCATCGGATGCCTCCATTTGCACTCGTTTGATCACCAACAATGTTGCCAACTTCCAGAACACCTCTGTTCCAACTCAGGAGCTCATTTGTGTAAAAAAACATTTTTGGTCGGTCGGCCACAAAAAGTGGCTGTCGGCTACAACAACTGGCCGGTTGGCCACCATAAGTGGCTGTCGGCTACTAAAACTAGCTGGTCGGCCACCCATTCCTTAGACTTCTTCTTTTGCTGCAACAGAGAGCAAACAGAGGCAAAGCAATGTATTTTCAAGAAATGTGCGTACTGTTGTCCTCCTTATCATTGCACAAACTCAAAGGAGGGTAACACTTGGCCTTCTAACCATCAACCAAGCATTCTTAATGCATGATGGCTAGAGAGCCAAGTTTGTACAAGCTTAATGAATGCACAAACAAGACCAAAACAACCACCACCCTATCATGCATGATCAAGGGTGACGGTGACTAAGAAAAGTGACACGTTTCATCACTTTGAGTATGAAACGTCCCATTTTTCTCGTGTTCAGATTAATGTCCGATCCGAACACATGCAATGCAACACAAAGATGCTTAATCTTGCCGCTTTTACTTTGTTCATTTTGTTTACTCATTTTAAATTACCAACTCATTCTTTAGTTGATTAAGTCCAAGGTGAGTGTCCTCTAATGGAAGAGGTGTCAACTAAGGGATGATTTAAGGCATGAGAGAGATTATGACGTTGGTTAGTAGAAACCCTCAAAAGAGGATTAAAACCATTAAGCACAAATCTCAATCTCAAGCTTAAACACAACCCAAAGGTTAACCAACCCTCAAAGCAAATGAAAAAGTGATGAAATGAGGGAGGTTGCAGATATTTCAGTGCTGGAATTATATGCAAAATGACACTAAAACATGCAAGCAACTCATGCAAGTCATGTTCAAAAGCTTAAAAAACCAAACTAGTGAAGATCACATTACTATAGGCATGCAATACAAAGCTCAAAAGCTACAAACACTTCAAAACAGATCTGAAACAACCTAAAATGAGTCCTAAAACATGTTTGAAGCAAGCAAAAAATAACTAGAATAGGAGGCCAAAACATAGCACAAACTAGACTATTAAGCACAATTACACTACAAGCATACAAAGCAAGACTCATATGACCAAACCAGCTTAAAATAGAGTTAAAACCAATCAAAACAGTGGCTAAAACATGCTGAGATTGAGGTACAAAATGCTAGAAAAATATGCTCACATGTTAGCTTGCAAACAAGACTCAAGAACAACTCTCAAAGAGCAATGAAAGAGTGAAACAAATGAGCATGTGACAGAGCTATATACACTGAAATTACATGTAAAAAGATACTACAACATGCAACCATCTCAAGTAAAACATGTTTGAAGGCCTAAAATGCCAAGCTAGTAGCCTTTTGCACTACAACTATGCAAAACAAGACTCACATGACCAAAGTAGCCCAAAAAAGAGCTAAATCATTCCAAATCAAAGGCAAAAATATGCTGGAAATAAGCTAAGTTAAGCCACAAAAACATGCTACCATGTGATGCTAACTAGGCATGGAAGAGAGACACAATGAGGGGAGGCTAACCCCTCCATTTTTGGACTTTAAAACATGCTTTCTATCACTAAAATAACTTTGAATTTCAGTGGTTTAAAGGCCCAAAAATTTTGATCTAAAAGCCTTGAAAAATGGCACAAAAAGCTTCACAATTAAGCACCAAGAAGCGTAGACTACCCCTTTGTCACGACCCAAACCCGCTGTAGCACGCCCGCGTGGGGACCTCGGCTACAGTTCGGACTCGATTTGTGTCGCGGTTCTAAATCTGAACCAAAGAGTCCAACTCTGGCAAATCGTTTTGAAGAAAAACAGATTTTTTGAAAAGTAGTGCCAAACATGGACTGCTTTGCCAGATTACAGAGTCGCCACCTAAATATTTTTTAATGGGGGAATTTAGGAAACCCTGACTCGGCGCCGAAGGCCACATGTCCGTCATCACCAAAGTGACTTGGCTCGGGAGCTTGGGTACGATCGGGGAAGGTCAGCTATGAGCACCCCCTTTCGCCCGGTCCGAAGACCGGCCTCTACTAACCGTGATATCCGTTTTTGAAAACTTTATGCGTTCTTATTCCGGTTATTAGCCTAGAATTACTATATTATGCGCACAGCACAAAAGTATAGACTAGATTGCCTAATTTGGGAATAAACATTGCATATCCGTTTTGTCTCGAAAAACGTGTTGGTTTTGCTACTCGCAAGTAGGCTAAAATACGGATTTCAATGAGTTGTTCCAACTCACGCAATCCAACCTCCACCCACAGGCATTCAAGCAGTTTATCACATAAGCATTTAGCCGCATGGTAAGCATACTGGCATGGCAACATTCACACGCATGTGGTATGCTAAAGCGTAAATACTTACATCGTACTCCGAGCCAAAACAATAGACTAGTTAGCAAACATGCATGCCCTAGTTCATGTTGAGTGACTAATGCAACACAGGCATAGATGCAATCTAGAGTAGGCTCGGCTAACCCTAAACATGGCACATGAGATGTGCGAATAGCACGTATTCAATTTGGATTTGAAAATTGCAATGCGGTTTGTATGATGTACCGAGCCCGGTGCATGTAAACAAATGCATGAATGCACGCATGCATTGCATAAGGTATGCTAAAATAAGTATGCCCTAATCTACCAACATAAGCGGGTAAATAAAAGGGATAGAAGAAATGGGGGTTTGGAAGACATACACCCACTCACACACACTTATTACAACTTTGCCCTCACTCGGAGGGACCGAATAATAATACAGAACCGAATAAAATAACTAACTACTCTAGCTAATTAAATATTACAAGTTAACTAAATTAATTAAATGAATAATTAATCTAATTAAAACAGTAAATGCCTCGGGAGGAGGGCCCTAATGCAGCGCGCGTTCGGAATTGGCTCGGAATCACACTGTCATGCAAGTGTGCCTCTGTTTTCCCTACTATCCTCCTTAGAAAATTACCAAAGTCCCTGGAGTGCCTCTCAGGGCACTGGGGAGTACCACCGGCTGGGGTAGAACACCACCGGCTGAAGGATGTGGCCACCGGCACTGATTGAAGCTATCGGCTGCCAATTCACTGCCGGTCGGCACTAAAATGTGCCGGTCGGCACTTAACACCTGCAGAACCTGCAACTCACAGCAGCAGAGGGCAAAACTTGCATGGCAATGTGATTCAAAGCATGTATGCACTAAACACACCCCTTATCATGTTATTGACTCGAAGGGGCATGTGCCTCGATTCCCGGACCACCAATCGCGCATTTCCATGCATGATGGCCCTAAGAACCAAGAATGCAACTTTGATTTCAAATGCATGCAATGCAAACAAGCAAACAAGGGTGCTCAAACCTCTATCATACTTCATTTCAAGAGGCTTAACATGCATGCGAATGTGATGCAACCCTAAGCATGTTATCTATCATGCAAAGTGAACAATGTGATGCACTTATGCAAGGCACACAAGCAAGCATGCAAACCAATGAGGGATGGTTTTATACATGAATTAGGCAACCCTAGTAGGCCCAAAATCAGTGGCCACAATGCTAAATTATGAGGGCCAAACACACATGCACACATACACATGTTAAGGCACTAACACTTAGGCATAACAAACAACATTCAAGCACATTCGAAATAAGTTAAGCATGGATTACTAGCATGCATAAGAAGCTCTGAAATCACACAAAACATGATGCCAAATCATGAGACAAAACAAACCAAATATGCAACAAATGGCCCAAGTCTTGAAACAAGCCATGAAGGCTTAAACCAAGGCCAAGTCCACCAAGCCTCACAAGGCTAAGGGGACTCAAAACAGGTCACAAGAAGACCTAAACAAAGCCTAAGGAGCACCTAGATGGCATCTAAGAGGCTCAAGTACAAAGGCATGCAACATGACCAAAACATGGAGTATTCAACACATGCTTTTAAAGCATTAAAGAAGCAACTAAAGCATGCATACAAGTACACTACAAGGTCTGAAATACCATGCTAAATGGTTCCAAATCATTGAAAATAGTGCAAGCATGGTATACTACACATGCATACTCCTAAGGCCAACAAGCCAAATACAAAGGGGCTATGTAATGCATGATGAGATCGACCCAAATGGCTATGGACAGAGCTAGATCATGGCAAAATAAGCATACAAGCTTCACAAGTGCAAGCTTAAAACATGCTCGAAGCTAAGGCATACAACCTAGGCATGTAAGGCATCAAAGAGGCATTACAAGGCAACTATGCTAGGCATGCATAAGAGACCTAAACTAACTTGAAATCATGTTATAACATGGCAATATAAGCATGGAAAACAAGTCAAACATGCTCAACACACACTCAAGCATGAAGTTACATAAGGAAGCAAAACTTGCCCTTTTCAAGGACATCAAGGAGAGGGGGTGGCCCTCTCCTTCTTGAGACATCAAGGCATGCTCTTCACCACTGAAATCCCTCAAGATTTCAGTGGTGAAGAGATCCTATCACCAAAGTCTCGGATCTCTCGCAAAATAGCACAAAAAGTGCCCTTTTCAAGGCCTAAAGGTGGTCAAACCTACCCAAACCACTAAACACTCTGAATATACAATGAAGAGGGTCAAAAAACAGAACTTTTATGTGCCAAACACTAAGCTCAAAAACTACTTTAAAGCAAGTAAAAAGAGAGTGCAAAAATGGGGAAAAAGGGTAGTTTTGTTACCTTTGAAGACCACCTTCACAAAGGTTGGAGTGGATGGTCCTGAGCTCAAAACCAGTCAAGAACACTAAAAAACAGCCCTTAGAACCTCAGTTGCAAGGATAAGGTGAGACACTAGGTGTTTGTGTGCAATAGTAAGGCACAAACACCTAGATTTCAAAGAGAAAGAGAGAGATAGATGTATATCTATTCTAACCCTAAAAGAACCAGAGCTCTCACTCTCTAACAATGTCTAAAGCTCTCAGATTTTGTAACCCCTGAGCAAAGGGAAGAGCCTTCCCTCTTATAGGCAAAAAGCTTACAAGCTTAGTCCCTAAGCAAGCTCATCCCTCCATACACGTGTATGGAGGGGAAACCAATTGCACACAGCTGTCTGAAATATCTCAGAAAGCAAGTGCACAGTGTCCGGCCGCAGAAAATGTCATTTGACAAAATGAATGCCGACCGGCACAAAAGAGTGCCGACCGGCACAATATAGTGCCGATGGAAACTCTAGCCAGCCGGTGGCCTCTAGCCCCAGCCGGTGGTGTGTAGGGATGCCTCACAAAGCATTCCTTGCCCTTTCAAGGCAAAACACAAGTGTTTGGTGCAAAACCAAACACAAATGGTCGAGTCCGGAGGTCCTGAGGCACGGCGCGCGAGCGAGAACTCCGGGAACTCCAAACGACACACAAACATGGATAATCACCGAGTGTTCCAACGGTGACGTCCAAGTCTTGAGGACGGTCAAAAATGGGGTGTCTACACCCGCCCCTATGGGTTTAGGATCGTAATTGGCCAGTAATACGTGATTACCGAAGGCCTGCTTAACAGTAATGACAGTAATACAGAGTAAGGGGCTGGCGGAAGCCAAACAGTAAATAAAAGATGTCCAACAACCTGTGATAAACTGAATGCAAAAAGACCTTTATAAACAAGTCACATTCATAACCAAAACATATATACATACATCAAAAACACAAACATCCAGACTAGGGACCGAATCCCTAACTATAACTGTACAGTCAAGTCTTAAACATTTATTACAGATCAAAGACGAAAGGGTCAAACTGAGACACCCCAAAAATAGCCTTAGCTTGAACGGACTTGGAACCTCGAAGTGAGGCACAAAGGTTGGCTTGATAAAACGGGAGTTTAACTTGACGCTTCTAGCTTCGGCCTGGTGCCTGGACACCTACATATAAATATAAACAGTGAGCTAAAACCCAGTGAATAACATATGCGTAAAGGGGTTAAGAATGAATGTTCTTTCAGTAATTAAAACAGTCAATTGTATTAGTAAATCATTTATTCAATTAGTGGCTCATATTTCATGCCATAACAGTCATTTAGGAAACATAATAGTCATATGTGGTACATCCAATAGTAAAGCAGTACAGTAGGTCTTAACAGACCAAACAGTCAGTTGATGGCCATCATAACAGTAAACAGTAGTAGTTCCAGACATGGGAACTGACAGAGATCTCTGTAACAGTAGCAGTAATAGTACAGTAACAGTAATTTGCTATGGATGCCACGAATACAGTTTACAAATAGGACAAACATTCATTCAGTAAGTAATGTCATTTCAGAAAACGGTACAGTTAATCGTTCAGAAATAATTATAATTGAACGTATCTTTACAACATTGTTACTCACAGAGCACTGGGCTATAGGCAAGCTAATGAGCGTCCTCGGATGCCAACCCTACACAGTTACAGAACGAACACACACTAAATTACATTCTTGGGATTAATGACTTAGCCCCTTAACTTGACTTGGTGTGGTTCTATAATATTATCCTCATTAAGATGCCTTAAACTTGGCCTAGGAATGCCTAGGATGGAATGAGGATGCAAAATTTCACTTTAAAACACTTTTCAAAATTTGCTGAAAACAGGGGCCTCGCTCAAGCGTGGCTTTCTACGCTCAAGCGAGCTTACCAAAACAGAGGGTTCGCTCAAGCATGGACTTCCTCGCTCAAGCGGTCTGTAAAAATGCAAAAGTACTAGATGTTGAAAATCCCTACTCGATGCTCGCTCGAGCGTGGGACACAGCTCTTCGCTCGAGCGTAGGTCTCGTCGCTCGAGCGTGCGTCTACGTGCACCAAAAACCTGAGAGCTTGCAATCTACGCTCGAGCCAGCATTCCTTCGCTCGAGCAGAGCTTTGAACAAAAGATGGTCGCTCGAGCGTGGAATCCTTCGCCTGAGCGTGGAAGCCAAAATCTGGAATTTCCAGATTTGCTCCCAAAGCTCAAACCAAGAATTAAACTTATCAAAACTCAACCTTTTGGGCCCATTTTCTGAAAAACACTTGGAAACTCTTACTACAACATGTTTTTGAAGATCAATTTGTAAAATCAAGCCCAAAGGTAAGCCAATTGAACACAATTTCAAAGCAACTTTCATGAACAATGTAAGAACATAACATGCATGAGTCTCTTAAAACTCCAATGCTCCAAAACATAACCAAATGCAAGTTTGAACTCTAAAACATGGTAAATTCATGGACTACAACCAAAATATGAACTTGCATGTAAGAATTTCATGAAAAACAACTTAAAAATGCTATGATATGAACATGCATGCATGAAATCACTCTTAATTTACCACATTAAGCTAATCCTTGACTCAAATCACTAATCTTTCCATGAACCATGCAAAAACAACATAATTTCATAATGAAGAAGGTGAATTTCTACCTTAGGTCTTGAATTTCTAAGTGTAGGAGTCTAATTTTGCAATTCTCCTTCAATTCCTCAAATTCTCCAAGCCAAACTCTAGATGAAACAATTTTCTCCTATCTCCCTCTCTCTCACGGTTTGGTCTAGGAAGTGGATGAAGAAATGATGCATCAAATGTGTGAGTTAAGTCCCAAACAAGATTTGTAAAGTGGCCCACTAAATGGCAATTGTGTAATATTTCAAGCTAATGCAATTTAACATTAACAATGCTAATTTAATCATTCCAAATCAAATTTTAATTAAAGCTACCATAAAATCACATAAATCCTAATTAGCATATAACACTAATCAATTTCTGATTCGGTCGCCGATAAGGCTTCCAATTCGCAGTTCGAAATCAAAACATGAACAGATCATTAAATGACAGACAGATAGAAATGCAATTAAGCAACATGCTCATGCAATCAGTTCAAAATTTCAGCTTAATCAGTTACTTATCATGCTCAATCACAGTTTAACACTAATAAGAGGTGAGGGTTGTTACAGTCTTCTCTCCTTAAAAGAGTTTGGTCCTCCAAACTCGGATTACCTTCATTTTGGAAGAACACTAGATTCAGGGGGGACAATTCAGGATATCTCTTTATCATATCGTCTTCCTTTTCCCAAGTGGCATAAACGCCACCATGGTTTTGCCAGTCCACTTTCACTAACGGAATTTCTTTATTTCTCAACATCTTGATTCGTCGGTTTACAACCTGAATAGGCCGTTCTTCATAAGTGTAGTCATCACTTAGCACTACACGGGTAGGCTCAATAACATGGAAGGGATCCCGGAGATAATCCCTCAACATTGAAATATGGAAGACATTATGCATATGCTCCATTTCAGGAGGAAGCGCTACTTGGTACGCCACTGGGTTAATCTTTTCAATGATTTCATACGGCCCAACATACCTTGGTGCTAGCTTTCCCTTAGCCCCAAAACGAGTCTGTCCTTTCATTGGTGTCACTTTAACAAAAACATGATTGCCCACTTCATATTCCCTGTCTTGCCTTCGGACATCCGCATAACTTTTCTGTCGGCTTTGTGCGGTTTTCAATCTCTGTTGAATCAGTTTTACCTTTTTTGTGGTTTCATGTACAATCTCGAGCCCAAGCAAAGGCCCATCTCCAACTTCTGCCCAGCAAATAGGAGATCGGCATTTTCTGCCATATAAAGCCTCGAAAGGCGCCATACCAATGCTCGAGTGAAAGCTGTTGTTGTAGACAAATTCGGCTAACGGTAAATGATTTTCCCAATTTCCTTGGAAATCAAGAACACACATACGCAGTAAATCTTCCAGAGTCTGGATGGTTCTTTCTGATTGACCATCTGTCTGAGGATGGTATGCACTACTCAATCTCAATTCGGTACCCAATGCTGTTTGCAGACTTTGCCAGAATCTCGATGTGAACTTTGAGTCCCTATCAGAAACAATAGATACAGGCACTCCATGCAATCTGACAATCTCATCAATATAAATTGTAGCCAATTTGTCCGCATTATAAATTGTCTTGACAGGTAAGAAGTGAGCAGATTTAGTCAATCTATCAACAATAACCCAAATTGAGTCCATACCTTTACGGAGCGAGGTTAAAACTGACAATGAATTCTATAGTAATATGTTCCCATTTCCATTCAGGTATCGGTAAGGGCTGAAGTGAAGCCTACGGGTCGTTGATGTTCAGTTTTGACTTGTTGGCAATGTAGACATTTTGACACAAAGTCAGCAATCTCTTTCTTCATTCTCGGCCACCAGAAGTTAAGTTTCAAGTCTTGGTACATTTTTGTATTTCCTGGATGGATTGAAATTTTTGAATTGTGGCCTTCCTGCAAAATTCGCCTTTTCAGCTCAGATTCATTTGGTACACACAACCTTCCCTGGAATTTCAATACATTGTTTTCAAATGTAAAGTCCGGCCTTGGTTTAGATTCCCGTTCATCAATGATCTTCTTCAAAAGGTCATCTTGGTGTTGTTTCTCTTTAATCTCCTCAATAAGTGCCGGTTGAGCAGAAATGGCAGCCAATGTCCCACCTTGTTCTCGTAAAACAATCTCAACTTCAAACTTTTCAAGATCAAATAATAGTTCTTTCTGTCCGGTGAGTAAACAAACCAAATTCCAAATTGATTTCCGACTCAGTGCATCGGCAACAGTGTTAGCTTTCCCCGGATGGTACAAAATTTGCAAGTCATAGTCTTTTATCAGTTCTAACCATCTCCGCTGTCTCATGTTCAACTCTTTCTGTGTAAAGAAATATTTCAAACTCTTGTGATCTGTGTACACTTCACATGTTGCCCCATATAGATAGTGGCGCCAAATTTTCAATGCAAATACCACTGCAACAAGTTCTAAATCATGAGTCGGGTAATTCTTTTCATGTGGTCTCAGTTGTCGGGAAGCGTATGCAATAACTTTACCATTCTGCATTAATACACATCCCAAACCCTTATAAGAAGCATCACTAAAAATAGTAAATCCATCCGTACTTGAGGGTAGGGTAAGAATCGGTGCGGTCACAAGTCGAGTCTTTAACTCTTGGAAGGTTGATTCTCTCTGATTGGTCCAGTCAAATGATATCCCCTTTTGAGTCAATTGAGTCAATGGTAGAGCAATTTTGGAGAAATCTTTCACAAACCTTCTGTAGTACCCGGCTAAACCAAAGAAACTTCGAACTTCCGTAATATTAGTCGGTCTAGGCCAATTCACCACTGCTTCAATCTTCTGTGGGTCAACTGAGATGCCATCCTTACTAATCACATGTCCCGAAAACATAACATTATCAAGCCAAAATTCACACTTTGTCAGTTTTGCATACAGTTTCTGTTCTCTTAAGGTCTGTAAAGCAATTCTCAAATGACGTTCATGTTCTTCCCTATTCTTGGAATAAATCAAAATGTCATCTATAAAAACAACCACAAATTCATCGAGGAATGGTTTGAAAACTCTGTTCATGAGGTCCATAAATGCAGCATGTGCATTAGTAACTTCGAAAGGCATAACAAGAAATTCATAATGTCCGTACCTCGTTCGAAAGACAGTCTTTTCAATGTCCCCTGTTTTGACTTTCAACTGGTGGTATCCGGATCTAAGGTCAATTTTGAAGAAAACCTGAGCACCCTGTAACTGGTCAAATAAATCATCAATACGAGGTAGTGGGTATTTGTTTTTCACTGTTACCTTGTTCAGTTCATGGTAGTCAACGCAGAGTCTCTGTGAGCCGTCTTTCTTTTTCACAAACAAAACTAGTGCGCCCCACAGTGAAGTGCTAGGCTTGATAAACTTCTTATCCAGCAACTCTTGCAGTTGAATTTTCAATTCTTTCAGTTCAGTAGGTGCCATTCTGTACGGAGCTTTGGAAACTGGCTGTGTACCCGGTAACACTTCAATAGTGAACTCAATCTCCCTATCAATCAAATCCCCTGGCAAATAATCTGGAAAAACATCTGGGAATTCTCTAACTATAGGAATACTGTCCACATTAGCTTTAGTATCAGTAGGTACAGTCAATATGCAACATAAATACCCTTTACACCATTTTTTAATCAATTTAAAAGCTTTCATAGACGAAATCAGATATGGGGGAGGTACTACACCAAGTCCGTTAAACACAAATTTGGGCAATCCAGGTGGATGAAAAACAACTTGTTTCGTCACACAGTCTATGGTAGCATGATATTTTGTTAGCCAGTCCATTCCCAAAATTACATCGAAATGATCAATGTTCAAAGGCAGTAAATCAATATATAAATGTACATCCCCAACAACAATCTCACATGCAGGATACACATAAGCACAAGTCATGATCCCCCAGCGGGTGAAGATACAGCTAACAAATAGTTCATGTGTTCCAGTGGTCTATTTAGTTTTTGTGAAAAAGCATGCGAGACAAATGAATATGTAGACCCCGAATCAATCAGAATATAAGCATTTTGGGCACAGATTGAGAGTATACCTGACACAACTGTCTTGGTGTTCTGCACGTCTCCCGGTACGAGTGCAAACACTCGGCCTTGCCTTAAAGGCTCCTTTCCAATAGCTTTGGGATTGGGTTTTAGTGTAACAGTTGATGCTGCGGCACTAGCTGCAGCCTTACTATTGCCTTGGGGAGTGGAAGGGCAATCTTTGACCATGTGGCCCACCTTGCCACACCTATAACAAGCACCATAAATTTTATAGCAAACCCTCTTATGCCTTTTTCCACATTCAGAGCACGGTGGTATGGAACCACTTCCCTGACTAGAACTGTTTGTTGAGCCTGTGTTATGCTTTTTGTTCAATGAACTGTTCCGGCCTTTCTTAAACTTGAAGCCTCGTCTCTTACCGCGCCACTCAGTCGCTGGTGTTTCAGTCTGTTTTAATGCTTTGATATTCGATTCAGCTATTATTGCCCGGTCAAGAACATCCACATATTTAAGCAGCTTCAAGACATTGATTCGATCATGTATTTCTACATTGGGCTTGCCTTTAAACTTCCTGGCCTTTTTATAATCAGTGTCCACCATGTGTGGTGCATATCTGGCGAGTTCAGTGAATTTTGATTCATATTCAGCTACTGACATGGTGCTTTGTTTCAACTGTTCAAATTCGGTTACCTTGCGGTCTCGGACACACTGAGGAAAGTATTTCTCAAAGAAAACTTCCTTAAACTGAGCCCAAGTCATAGCATTGTTGGTGTCATGGACGAGCATCCACCACCGTTTGGCCTCTTCTTGTAAAGTGAAGGTAGCTAGTAACACCTTGTGTGCTTCAGAACACAGAAACACTTCAAATAATTTTCAGTTTCTAGGACCCACGCTTCGGCCTTTAGTGGTTCAAGGCCTCCTTGGAGTGATGGTGGTTTCATTTTTTTGAACTTCTGTGTCAAAGCAATAACATCATCATGAATATTCGGTTCGGGTCGTACTGGAGGAGGTGGGGGCTGTTGGTTCTGTTGTTGCCTTAGGGCCTCAGTCAGTAGTTCAACCGTTCTTTCTAACCTTGCCATTCTTGCTTCAGATAATTCAGATTCATCGGCATTTCTTGCATTGTCCATTTCACTATAGGCAACATGGTAACAATAAACATAGGGAGTTGCTGACTTAAGCACATTAGCACATTAGCACATATATTCATATCATGGCCACACACACTTTCTCATGCTCATGCAATGCCCTAATTACTTTTCTAGGACATCCTATAGCTCATTTGGACACGTGTGTGCGGTATAACTCGTGCTTTGATATCGCTCTGATATCACTTTGTCACGACCCAAACCCCGTCCCTATGGGTTTAGCATCGTAACCGGCCAATAATATGTGATTACCGAAGGCCTGCTTAACAGTAATGATAGTAATGCAGAGTAAGGGGCTGGCGGAAGCCGAATAGTAAATAAAAGATGTCCAACGAGTTGTGATAAACTGAATGCAAAAAGACCTTTATAAACAAGTCACATTCATAACCAAAACATATATACATACGTCAAAAACACAAACATCCAGACTAGGGATCGAATCCCTAACTATAACTGTACAGTCAAGTCTTAAACATTTATTACAGATTAGAGACGAAAGGGTCAAACTGAGACACCCCAAAAATAGCCTTAGCTTGAACGGACTTGGAAACTCGAAGTGAGGCAAAAAGGTTGGCTTGACAAAACGGGAGTTTAACTTGACGCTTCTAGCTCTGGCCCGGTGCCTGGACACCTACATATAAATATAAATAGTGAGCTAAAACCCAGTGAATAACATATGCGTAAAGGGGTTAAGAATGAATGTCCTTTCAGTAATTAAAACAGTCAATTGTATCAGTAAATCAGTTATTCAATCAGTGGCTCATATTTCATGCCATAACAGTCATTTAGGAAACATAATAGTCATATGTGGTACATCCAATAGCAAAGCAGTACAGTAGGTCTTAACAGACCGAACAGTCAGTTGATGGCCATCATAACAGTAAATAGTAGTAGTTCCAGACATGGGAACTGAAAGAGATCTCTATAACAGTAGCAGTAATAGTACAGTAACAGTAATTTGCTATGGATGCCACGAATACAGTTTACAAATAGGACAAACATTCATTCAGTAAGTAATGTCATTTCAGAAAATGGTACAGTCAATCGTTCAGAAATAATTATAATTGAACGTATCTTTACAACATTGTTACTCACAGAGCACTAATGAGCATCTTCGGATGCCAACCCTACACAGTTACAGAACAAACACACACTAAATTACATTCTTGGGGTTAATGACTTAGCCCCTTAACTTGACTTGGTGTGGTTCTATAACATTATCCTCATTAAGATGCCTTAAACTTGGCCTAGGAATGCCTAGGATAGAATGAGGATGCAAAAATTTCACTTTAAAACACTTTTCAAAATTTGTTGAAAACAGGGCCTCGCTTCGAGCGTGGCTTTCTACGCGAGCGAGCTTACCAAAACAGAGGGGTCGCGAGCGTGACTTCCTGCTCGAGCGGTCTGTAAAAATGCAAAAGTACTGGATGTTGAAATCCCCACTCGATGCCCGCTCGATGCTTGCACGATGCTCGTTCGAGCGTGAGACGTAGCTCTTCGCTTGAGCGTAGGTCTCGTCGCTCGAGCGTGCACCAAAAACCTGAGAGCTTGCAATCTGCGCTCGAGCCAGCATTCCTTCGCTCGAGCCTGGAATCCTTCGCTCGAGCGTGGAAGCCAAAATCTGGAATTTCCAAATTTGCTCCCAAAGCTCAAACCAAGAATTAAACTTATCAAAACTCAACCTTTTGGGCCCATTTTCTGGAAAACACTTGGAAACTCTTACTACAACATGTTTTTGAAGATCAATTTGTAAAATCAAGCCCAACGGTAAGCCAACTGAATACAATTTCAAAGCAACTTTCATGAAGAATGTAAGAACATAACATGCATGAGTCTCTAAGAACTCCAATGCTCCAAAACATAACCAAATGCAAGTTTGAACTCTAAAACATGGTAAATTCATGGATTACAACCAAAATATAAACTTGCATGTATGAATTTCATGAAAAACAACTTCAAAATGCTATGATATGAACATGTATGCAAGAAATCACTCTTTATTTACCACATTAAGCTAATCCTTGACTCAAATCACTAATCTTTCCATGAACCATGCAAGAAACAACAAAATTTCATAATGAAGAAGGTGAATTTCTACCTTAGGTCTTGAATTTCCAAGTGTAGGAGTCTAATTTTGCAATTCTCCTTCAATTCCTCAAATTCTCCAAGCCAAACTCTAGATGAAACAATTTTCTCCTATCTCCCTCTCTCTCACGGTTTGGTCTACGAAGTAGATGAAGAAATGATGCATCAAATGTGTGAGTTAAGTCCCAAACAAGATTTGTAAAGTGGCCCACTAAATGGCAATTGTGTAATATTTCAAGCTAATGCAATTTAACATTAACAATGCTAATTTAATCATTCCAAATCAAATTTTAATTAAAGCTACCATAAAATCACATAAATCCTAATTAGCATATAACACTAATCAATTTCTGATTCGGTCGCCGATAAGGCTTCCAATTTGCAGTTCGAAATCAAAACATGAACAGATCATTAAATGACAGACAGATAGAAATGCAATTAAGCAACATGCTCATGCAATCAGTTCAGAATTTCAGCTTAATTAGTTACTTATCATGCTCAATCACAGTTTAACACTAATCAGAGGTGAGGGTTGTTACACCCTTAACACAAAATAACCTCAAACTATCATGTTAAGGCTAAAAAATCAGAGTTTTTTGTAGTTGAAAACTAGGCCAAAAACAGTATAAAAAGATGGCAAAGCAAGTAATTAAAACAAAGCCTACAAGTTAAGTCTTACACCTCTTGAAGCACAGCACAAAACAGGCACAATTCTGAGCTTAAACCACCCTTAGGAGCTCAAACTAAGCCTCAAAGAACCTCAGCTCCAAGATGAGGATGTTTGGTTAAGGGTCTTTGTGCAAAAGTATAGAAAATTCTAACTATAAGGCACAAAATAAGAAGAGAGAGAGAAGAAATTTTGATCCAAAATTTCTAACCCCTCCAAATGGGGAAGAGCATCCCCTATATATAGAAAGTCAAGAGAAAGGCTTGCATTCATCCCTCCATACACGTGTATGGAGATGGCCTTCAGTGAACAATAGCTGGCACAGTTGGCAAACAAATATCTGAAAAAGGAGACAAATGGCCGTCGGCCACTCTAAGTAGCCGACTGGCCACTTCAACTAGTCGACAGAAAAAAAAGTGGCCGACAAGGCCCCTCCCCCTTTTAGGCAAGAGGCAACAAGGTTTGGCCCAAAAACAAGCACAAAACAAGATGGTTTAAAAGGCTCAAAGACAAGGCGTTCAGCTGAGAGACTTCAGATGCACAAAACATGCACAAGTAAACACAATCATCGAGTGCACAAATGATGACGTCAAAGTCTTGAGGTCGGTCAAAAATGGGGTGTCTACAAACACCTTAGATAATTCTGCCTTTTTTGTTGCAAGGCTACCCATATAACGATCCCAAAATGCGTATCAGAATTAATTTCTATTTAATTATGGGCTAATGTGCTTTAATTGAAGTATATCTATTTGAATTGAGGAATTATCTGTTGAGTTACGACTTTGAAACTGAAATTGCCGACTTTCATGGATTCAGAAATCAAAATTGAGTACATAGGTATGTTAATAGGAATTTTTAGAGCTATTTGGGAAAGTTAATTGGAAATTTATTTCGTCTGATTCGTTAAGGTGTGTTTGGGTGGTTAACTTTGCACTGTAAATTGAAAAACCAGAACGGAGTACATAGTTATGATCAACATGATTTTTAGAGTCATCTGGGAAGTTTAATTGAAATTTGATTTCGTATGATTTGTAAGGGTGCGTTTGGCTCTCCCTAATTGTGATAAGCTTATATATATAAATATATATGTTATGAGTTGAACGCATCGCTTTGGTCCAAAATATCTGAGGAAGAGGGAGAGAACCGAGAGAGAGATAGGGCAAAGGAGAGAGAAAGCTTCTCTAAGAGAGAGAGCTCAACATTCATGGGGATTTGAAGACAAATTGAAGAGATTTAAGAGAAAGGAAGAAGATCAACCATGAAAACTTGGGAAAATTGAAGAGATTTAAGGGAAAAGTAAAGATTGAACTAAGGTATAGAAATCTATCTTGAATCCTTTTGATTAATTCATCAATTTCATGAAATCATAGTGAGATTAGAAGATTTGGAACCCATTTGGGTTAGGGTTTTGTGTTATGTATTTAATTGAGTTAAATTTAAGAAATTAGAACGTGGGTCCTTTGATTTTGTTTATGATTGGAGCTCAATCTTATGAATACCATATGAAATGAACTCTAGATTGTCAATAGAACAAGATTTATGCAAGGATCAAGTGTGTTTGTGGGTTGTTTTTTGGGAACTTTCAAGATTATGAAAGATGAAACATTGATCTTGATCTTGAACTTGAGGCAAAGATCAATTTGTTTGAGATGAATTAGACTTGAATGATGTTAGTTTATCATGTTGTGGGGTAATTTTACATGTTTTTAGGTGATTAGAGTTGAAACCAAGCTTAGAAAATGGAAAAACAAGTGTTAGAACCAACAAGAATTTTGGACAACAGATTTTACTTAGAGCCGCACGTGCGGGGCTTTCCACATGTGCGGCAGTCCACTTCTAGCACCAAAATTGATTCTGAAATAAAAGAACCTTGTCCCACACGTGCGGCTCAATTCCCGTACGTGCGGCCCTGTTTCCCGCAAATGCGGGGCACCCCTATTTCAACCCACTTTCAACTAAGCATATCTCTCTCATCCGGACTCCGTTTTAAGTGACTCTTGAGCCTAAATTCAAGCCCAGAAGTTCTAGTTTCAATGGTGTAGTCTCACATCCAATTCTAAGTAAAAAATAGATATTCTTAAATTAGTGAAGGTTGTTCATTTCTGTCCACCTGGTTTATACCATTTTCTTCTAACCCATTTTCCTTTCATTTCCTCCTATTTTCCTAGACACAGATTGACCTATTAAGACCTAATGAGTTAGAATCAACATAACTAATTGATTAAAAGAAAAGAAAGAGATCGGTTATATTCATATGTTGTGTTATGTAATTATAGTTGTAGGTCAAGACGAGGACATCGTCCAACTGCTACCAGGAGCCCATCACTGTGAGTAATAATATAGTAAAGATATGTTTTTCATTATCTATCTTGATTTATGTATGACATGATTCTCTAAATGTTACACTTTATCTAAATGCACCAGTTTCCAAGAAATGTGAAATAAGTTATGAATAAGAAATGTGAATTATTTATAATATGATATGGTGGGCCCAAGGCCGTTTCGCATATCCGTTTCATTTATGTTATGGCATGATTGTTCGGTCTTTAAGACCTAATCATTTGATATGGAACAAAGTGCTGTATGGAACAAAGTGCTGGGTCTGTACGAGACACCTCTTGGGTCCATACATACATGAATTGGGCCCAAGGAAAGGTGAAGACATGTCGATGTTCCATCTACTCCATGATCAGATACAGTGATACGATATGATACGTTTGGACCTAAGGTCGTTTTGATATATGATTAGGCCCAAGGCCGTTTTGTTATACATGGACCCGAGGTCATTTAGAACATATGATATGAATACAAATGTTTTTACATCTCTATATGACTCATGTTACGATGTGTTATTTTATATGTATGAATGGATGTCCTATTTTGAAATATGCTTCTAATCTTTTGTATAAGTGAGCATACCACGTACCACGTAAAATGTTTTGTAACAGTTTCAAATATTTATTCCATTTGAAAAGGCATGAATTATAATATGATAAATGTTCTTTTGAAATGATTTAAGATACGTTTCGGAATTCTGAAATATGTTTTCCTAATGTTAAGGACATTATTCATTAACCTCTTTACTTTAATATTACTCACTGGGTGTTAGCTCACCCCTTTATTTTATATATATGTAGGTGAGCCATCGGGGACCAACACTAGAGTTGTATCGAGGTCCACCTCTCTGTCAAGCCACCCGGGTTACGCCTCCGTGTCGAGGCTTTAACTTTGTATTGGAGAATTATGTATTTCATCGAGTCTATGTATATGTGTGTGGGATCTATATAATTCTGTGATTATATGTAAATATGGAAGCGTATTTAAATGCTTTGATTAATCTAAGTTTTCATGTATGCACAAGCTCAATGGGCATTATCTTTATGTTGGTATTTGCTTCCGTTTAAGGCCCCGTAGTTGAGTAAATATTTGCGAAATTTTGTTTCGAGGCCTATGTACAGGCCGGTCATGGACCAAACTTTTAGGGGTGGGTTTGGGTCGTGACAACCCAAATCAGACTTCAGCAAGTGAACCTGTTCAATTCCCTTCATTCTCAAGAGCTAGAGCATGAGTAACACGTTGACTGACATCTGCCAAACGCTGATCCTGTAGCTTTGAAGTCATCCCTTGAGCAAACGCTAATTTCATAGAGATGTACGTAGTAGCATTTTGTATGTACTTCTAATTTGGCTTTGCAATGGAGAATAGTCTATTTAAAGCTCTGAGAGCTCATCATAAAGCTCTTGGAGCTTGGGCCCAATGCTAGAACTTTTTGAATAGGAGTTTTGCTCAATAAACCTTTAATATGGTTATCAAGTATTGAAGCTGTTGAGCGGTGAGCATTGAGGATCATGCTTCTTGTATCAATGGTAGAAGCCACAGAAGGTGTAACTTGACTCAGTGTAGGAGCAGTAGGTAAGGAAGAAGTTTGGACAATTGGAGTTGGGTCCACTGAGAGACAACTTTTACGACCAATCACTAAATCAAAGGCTAATGGCCCATGAACTGATTCTTCATTATTTGAGAACTCATTAAGAAGTCTCATATCGTCATTGCCAGACGGCAAATCAAAGTCATCATTTGGCAACTGTCAAAACAAATTAAAGAAGAGTAAAAAAAAAAAAAAAAAATTGAAATGACAAATAATAGATTCTGTCATTACCGGTACAACATCAGTAGCCAATGGTTGAGAAGTTCTAGGAATACTGATAAAAAATGACTCCACGTCATTAAAAGTAGTGGTGTTCCTTCCAACAGTACTAGTACTAGATTTTCTCCCTAAGTGGCGCCAATTACGATCATTGTGACTATGGTCCTCGTCTGTTACTCCACCAAGAGTCCCATCAACACTTTCTCGAGCCATTTCGTTGGTCCTGGGATTAGAATTTTGCTTAGCAATTGTATTTTTCTTCGCTTTAACCATCTCTTGATTTGGTGAAGCCGAGCATTTACTCCTTAGGATAGAATTTTCTTTGTTAGAGAAATAGCCTGCATAAAGCTAGGGCCACCACTCTAAATAAGCCTTGGTAGTGGAACGAGATGGGAAATCAAAATGCATTGGTAACCTCAATACAGAACGAATACCATTACGAACACAAGAATTCCAATGCTGAATAATGTTCTGTAAACTACCATCCTAAAGATCAATCTTAAGTTTACCTGGGATTGGCTTGAATAAAACCAAATTGCCTGCTAAACCTGTGAGGATTATATGGCTCAATGACCATACGAACTTCGCAAGGTCAAATAGCTCGAGCGGATACTGATGAAATACTCTAAATCTAAGTTAGAAAGATGATTGTCATCAACCAATTCCTTGGGATTGCCCTTGCTATATGCCAAAGGGTGCAAGGTCATATCTTTGCATGATGAAAATAAGTCATAGGCCTCTAACTCCTCAAAATGTTTGGCCATCCTTTCACCAGCATATCTCGTCATTTAAGGCTTCAGAGAAGATTCAATACTAAAGTGTGTAGTGAAATACTCTGCTAACCAAGCGTAAACATAATGGATTGGGAAGATGGGGTCGCACTTTCTAGGATCAAAAGGAGAAAAAATTCTATTCAGCCCTTTGTAGATGTTGGCAAGTGCAGGAATAGCAATACTGAATGAACGACCACAAGCCATCATGCTAGCAACCTTAAACACCCCATGTCTAATCAAGTTGCCATCCCCACGGGGTAGAACAAATTTGCACAACCAATAGACAAGGAAAGCTGACAGATAAGTCTCACCCTTTGCCGCACCAACAATCCCCAAGTCACTGAAGACTTTGTCCCCTTGCACAGTTCGAGACCGAGTTGTGTTAATAATACCAGAAGGGTTGCTAGTATCCTTAGGGCATTGAGTCTTACTCCTCGAAGCCCGCTTGGTTGATTTATGGTACTTGACTTCCCCTTTAAACCAAAATTTCATCCAGCTAGTAATCCTCACCACATTCTTCTTCGACTCCTTACAAAGCCGATGGTAAACAAGGAATAAATATCCGCAACTGACAAGAAGAAGGAAATTCTTGTCCCTCATATTGCCGGCCAACTTTTGGGCATTTAGGACCACTTCATCGTATATTGCACCCCTAATAGGAAGACCACCAAGCTGACGCAAATCCCATAGTGAGATAGACATTTCGCCTATGAAAGTGTGAAAGGGTATTAGTGGACGGACACCAAAGCTCACAAAAGGCCCGCATAACACTGTGCAGTCGCTCATACGAGAACAATGGTGCATACATTGCATCATAAAGACCCGCCTGATGTAGTATCTCACGATGTTGCCCCAACACTTCCTCCAACCACTCCCAATATCCTTCACAAAAAGAAGGCTCTGCTATGGCCTTGAAAATAGGGCCCCATGCCACCTTCTGATCCCGAACCGCACTCCCAAGGGTTGGAAATGAACTAAGATCCTCAATGTCTTCATGGTTAGATGACTTTACTAATAAAACCCTAGAGTGTGATAGTCCTTCAACCAATTGACATGAAGTCTCATGAGCCCATTGTGCCAAATGAAAAGAACTATCAAGCGGCTCGAAACTTAAGCCCCAAGCACCAAGGAAAGGAGGACGAATTGGAAGAGTAGTCCTCTCCTCAATAGTGTCACTAGAGTCCTTGAGAATAGTTAAGTATCTGTAGACACCCATTTTTGACCGACCTTAAGACTCAGACGTCATCGATTGAGCGCTCGGTGATAGTGCATGTTGTGCTCGTTTCAAGTTTCCTGGAGTTTCGGTTGAGTGCCTTGCCTCCAGGCCTCTGAACTCTTTGTGCTTTGGCTCGGTTTGTGGACCGAACCTTGTTTCTCTTCCCGAGAAGGAGGGAAGGTCTGGTAGACCACCTCTTTGTGGTCGTAGACCACTTTTCTCGCTTGGAGACCAGTTTTCGGTTTTCAGATCCTTCGGCCGCGCGCCTTGACTGGGGACCGCTTAACGTTCTCCGTTTGGCGTGGTTTTTGAACCACACCTTGTTGCCTCTACCTAGAGGGACACTGTGGTCCGGGAGACCACTTTTGATGCCCGTAGACTAGTTTTCGAGGCTTTCGGCCGCGTGCCTTGCCGCCCAAACTTTCGTCTTGCATCCGTTTTGGTTTGTTTTTGGTACAAACCTTGTTTTCCTTGTTTGAAAGGTGGTACAAGGGTGGGAGACCAGTTCTTTCCCTTGGAGACCACTTTTCTTCCCGCCAGCCAATTTCCTGGTCTGCAAACTGGTTTTCTTGGTCTTTGGGCCATCTTTCTTGGTCGGCCACCACACCACTACATTGTTTTCATGCTCTAGACTCTCTTCCACCATGGCCGACCAGTTGTTGTCTTGGGAGACCACTTGTGGTGGTCGATTGACCACCTCAAGTAGCTGGTTGACCACTTCAAGTGGTCGGCTGCTTTTTGTCACCTTTTTGGAGATATTTTCTTCCAACGAGCACAGCTGGAAGGCACTATAGCCATTCTCCATACACGTGTATGAAGGGATGGCCTTGAACCCTAAGCTTGTCCAACAAGCTTGAGTTTGGTTCTTTATAAGAGAGAACCTCCTCCTCCTTCCTCTAGGTTTAGTTTGGAGTGGCTGGAAATATACATACATCATTTGTATCTATCTTGCACCCTTGCTTCATTTTTGTGTTCAAAAGTGCATATTCTTCACACTTTAACACACAAACACACACTTAAACACCATACTCTTGGAGCTGAGGTCCCTTAAGGTTGTTTTTGAAGTTTTTGGACTGGTTTTGGTTCAAAAAGTGTGCTGAAGTTGCAGCCTTGAAGGTGTTCATCAAGGGTGAGTTACTAGCCCTTTAAACCCTTGTTTTGCTTAAGCTTTTAGACCTATTTGCATGCTGATTTAAGGTTAACTTTCTATTGCAAAGAGTTCTATTTTTCAATCCTTAAAATGTTTGTTTAAGGTCATTTTTGTATTGGGGGTAGTCTACCCCCTCTTATGCCATGTTAGGCCTTGTTTTGTACCATGCTTTTAAGCTATTGGGATCACCTTGTTTTGGGATTCTCACCACTGAAATCTAGAGGATTTTCAGTGGTGGAAATGGTGTTTTAAGGTCCCAAATAGGAGAGGGTCATCCCCTCTTCTTGTGCTTTAAATACTTGCTTCATATGCCTCATGTTTGAGCATGTTTGTTAAGCTTGTGTTGGCTTGTTCTTAGCATGTATTTGGGGTTATTTTGAGATGGCATGCCACTGTTTTTGGTTGTCTTGATCATCCCTTGCATGCATAATACACATGTAGTGTAAATTTCATAAACTAGTCTTGTATGCTTCATGAAGTAGCATGTCTTTCTAGCTTATGTTAACTCCATTTCAGCATGTTTTTGGTGATTTTTTTGCCATGTCATACCTTTGTTAAGGTTTGGTTTAGTTGGTCCCTGCACGCTCCATGCACTTGTAGTGCAATTCCATGAATTAGCCTAATGTATGCCATGCTTTGACATGTCATTCTAGCATGCTTTTGGCTTAACTTCAAGAAGTTTTGTCCATGTTTTAGCATGCTTAAGCTCTGATTTGTGTTGTTTTGGTTATGCATGCATGCTTTGCATAGCTATAGTGCATTCTAGCTTGTTAGCTTTGTGTATCAAGTCCACTAGCATGCATTGCTTGTCCTATTTGAATGATTTGGCATCATTTGTTATGTGATTTCAGTGCATGTTTCATGGTCATGCACTTGCATCTTTCACTTATTCAATGCGTTGGAGGGTTGGTCCTTTATGCCTTAAACATGAACCATTGTGTATGCCTTCATGCCTAAGCTTGCGAGCTATCATTTCAATGTGTTTTGGAGTTATTTTGCCATGATATAACTCTAATTTTTGTTGGTGAAACCATCTCATTCTTGGTCTTGGTAGGTGTAGTGTAATCCACCTTATTTGCCTTGCATATTCCATGCTTCATGCCCTTTATGCTAGCATATTTTGGCTTCCTTCCATACATGTTTTAGCATCATTTTGACATGTTCTAGGACTGTTTTGGGTTGCCCTTGCCATATGTTTCATGTTTTGCATAGTTGCATACAAATGTCTATGCTAGCTTCAAGCTTTAAGTACCATAGCATGCTTCATTTGTGTTGTATACTTGATTTGGCATCATTTACCATGTCATTTCAGAGCATGTAGCATTGCCATGTTCTCACTTCATTCACTCTTTGATTGCCTTTGACTGTTATGCATTGTTGCCTAGTTTGTGGCCTAGCATGTATGCCATCTTGCCTAGGTCCTTGGGCCCTCATCTCTGCATGTTTTGGTCTTTGTTTAGACCTAATTAAGCTCTATCCATGGTTGGTTCATGCACTTGTGCCATGTTTTGCATACCTCCTATGTATTGCTCTTTGCTAGCCTTACGCCTTAAGGACTCTAGCATGCCTTGTGCTTGTATTGTTTGAGTGATTTGGAATCATTTCTTACCTTATTTCAGAGCATTTAGTGTTGTTACACTCCCATGTTTATCACTCTTTGAGCATTCTTGAGGGTTGTGCTCTTAGGCCTAGTGGATGGGCCATTGATGTGAATGCTTTGTTTTGCATTTCATGCCTTTTGTTTCATCATTATGGCCACTGATTTGGGCATGGCTGAGGTCAGTCCACATTTGGTTTAAGTCCATCTAGCATGTTCTTTGCATTGTGCATGCCTATGTTCTTCATTGCATTGTGTATGCCATGTTGTTCATCGCATTGTGTATGCTATGTTCTTGTTCGCATTGTGTATGCCATAATCACATTACATTGAGTATGCCATGTTATTCATCGCATTGAGTATGCCATGTTGCATTGCATGTTGTTGCATACTTGTCCCTTGCATTGCATGTTTGCATGCTTGATGTTGCATTGCATTGTGTTATGCTTGTTGTTGCATTGCTTTTGTTTGGAATAGGTGTTAGTCCAAACATGAGAAGCGAGGGACATTTCATACTTGAAGTGATGAAATGTGCCTCAATTCTCGGTCGCCGACGCTCTTGATCATACATGATAGAGTTCTAGGCTTTATGTGTTTATGTGTGCATTCATTTTACATTGAATTGTGCAATTTGGCTTCTCGGCCATCATGCATCGAGATGCGTGATTGGTGGCCCGAGGGTCGAGAACCACACTCCCTTGAGGTTATGAAATGATAGGGAGGGTGGTTGTGCACACATATCTTGCAAATACATTGCCATGCCCTTCTTGCTCTCTGTTGCAGCAAAGTGGAGTCTGGCAGCAACAACTAGTCGGCTGACCAGTAAACTAGCTGGCCGACCACCTTTTCTCGTTTTTAGCAAAGAAAAGTGGTCGGCAGGTGGTCTCCCTCCTCAACAACTGGTCGGCCACCCTCCCACAGGTTCCCATGATGGAGTTGAAGCTTTTTGGAGCGTGGTGCAAGGTTCTGAGGACAATTGCAAACAGAGGCAAATTGGGGCATCGCGACGGATTTCCGAACGAGGCGACCAGCCATGCATGCACTCTTCTCCCTCTGAGGACACTGATTTATCGCTTTACTTAGTTAATTTGCTTAGCTAGTTATGCTTTGGATCTGTACTTAAGTAGTTAATGCGTTTAGCTGCTTATTCGTTTTGTAATAGCTTAATTAATTAGCTTGTTAGTTAATTAGTTTTGTGATGTAATAATTAGTTTAATTAGCTTAGATTAGCTAGTTAGCTTTTTATTCGGACCTCCGTCAAGAGGGCCAACTGTTGTAATAAGCGTGAGTGTGTGTGATGCATGTTTTCCAACCTCCATTTCTTTCTCCCTTTTACTTAACCGCTTATGATGGTTAGTTTTAGGGCATATTTTGTTTAGCATACCTTATGCTCGCATGCGTGCATCATTCATCTGTATTGCATGCACCGGGCTTGGCGCATCATACTAACTGAATTGTATTTCAATACATTTACTTAAATACATGTATCAAGTTACATTTCGTATGACATCTTAAAATAGCTGAGGCTATTTTAGTTGCATTTTCGCATGTGTTGCATTAGCCATCTTAACATGAACTAGGATCATGCATGATTTCTAACTAGTTCTCTGTTTTGGCTCGGAGTCCACTGTGAGTGTTTACGCTTTAGCATACTGCATGTGTGTTATTGATTGCCATGAAAGCATGCTTGCCATGAGGCTAACTGCTTATTTGATTAACTGCCTGAATGCCTGTGGGTGAAGGTTGGATTGCTTGAATTGGAACAATTCATCAAATCCCCGATTTAGCCTACTTGCGAGTAACAAACTTCAAATCATTTTCACAAACGAATATGCAATGTTTTGTTCCAACTTAGGCGATCTAGTCTATACTTGTATGCTGTGCGCATCACATAGTAATTCTAGGTTAATAACCGGAATAAGAACACATGTGTTTTCAAAAACAAAATATCATGCTTAGTATAAGCCGATCTTTGATCAGGCGAGTGGGGGTGCTCATTGCATGACCTTCCCCTCTCGTACCCAAGTTCCCGAGCTGAGGCAACTTTGGTGATGACGGACATGTGGCCTTAGGCACGAGTCAGGGTTTCCTAAATTCCCCCAAAATAAAATATTTAGGTGTCGACTCTGTATCTGGCAAAGCAGTCCATGTTTGGCACTTCTTTATAAAAATCAGCTTTCCAAAACGATTTGTCGGATTTGGACTCTTTGGTGATTTATCGATCTCACATCGCACATTGTGAGATCAGATTCAGAACTGTGACATCGAGTCCGAACTGTAGTAGCTAGAGAACAAAACAGGATTCGCGCCCTCGTAGGTGCGGAGCCCGGAAGAGTTCTCGGGGCACGTCTACAGTATCCCTTCTTGAAAGTCTTGAAGTGCCCCATCACTGAGTGACAAAGCCAAACAATTATTAAAAATAAAAATAAAAAATGCATGAGTTGTGGAGAGACATATATATGATCATGACATAAGTCAAACTAATCACCTATGGTCGAATGGGTGATGGTGGAAGTGTCTACTTCGCTAGACCAACATTACGGCGACTAGCTCGATAGGCACATTCCTCCACATAAGTCAAACTAATCACCTATGGCCGAGTGGGTAGTGGTGGAAGTGTCTATTTTGCTAGCCCAACACCAAGGCAACTAGCTCGATAGGAGCATTCCCCCACTTAAGTCAAACTAATCACCTATAGTCGAATGGGTGGTGGTGGAAGTGTCTACTTCACTAGCCCAACATCAAGGTGACTAGCTCGATAGACACATTCCCTATATAAGTCAAACTAATCACCTATGGTCAAATGGGTGGTGGTGGAAGTGTTTACTTCACTAGCCCAACATCAAGGTGACTAGCTCGATAGACATATTCCCTATATAAGTCAAACTAATTACCTATGGTCAAATGGGTGGTGGTGGAAGTGTTTACTTCACTAGCCCAACATCAAGGTGACTAGCTCGATAGACGCATTCCTCTACATAAGTCAAACTAATCACCTATGGTTGAATGGGTGGTGATGGAAGTGTCTACTTCGCTAGCCCAACATCAAGGCGACTAGCTCGATAGGCGCATTCCTCCACATAAGTCAAACTAATCACCTATGGTCAAATGGGTGGTAGTGGAAGTGTCTCATTCACTAACCCAATATCCAAATCCAAGTGGCTAGCTCGATAGGTGCATTCCCCCATATAAGTCAAACTAATCACCTATAGCTGAATGGGTGGTGGTGGAAGTGTCTACTTTGCTAGCCCAACATCAAGGCGACTAGCTCGATAGACGCATTCCCCACATAAGTCAAACTAATCACCTATGGTCGAATGGGTGGTGGTGGAAGTGTTTACTTCACTAGCCCAACATCAAGGTGACTAGCTCGATAGGCGCACTCTTTCACATAAGTCAAACTAATCACCTATGGTCGAATGGGTGGTGATGAAGTGTCAACTTCACTAGTCCAATATCCAGGCGGCTAGCTTGATAGGTGCATTCCTCCACATGAGTCAAACTAATCACCTATGATCGAATGGGTGGTGGTGGAAGTGTCCACTTCACTAGCCCAATATCCAGGTGGCTAGCTCGATAGGCGTATTCTTCTCCCTCCACATAAGTCAAAATAACCAATTATAGTGAAAAGGCGGTGGGATATATTACTCAATTTTTGTTACAGACAATAATAAAATACAATTTCCAAAGGTGGCTATCAAAAAAATAAAAAAAATGCAAGCTTCAAATAGTTGATTCATAAATATATAAGCCACCAATTTGTGTTGCACATGCTTGTGCAGACACCCCCCTCAAAAAAAGAAAAAAAAAGAAAAAGAAAAAGAAAAAAAGAATTGACATCTGCTTAAATATACATCCTATCAATTCATAAAATATATGCATATTTGTGTGGCTTGTCCAGGCAACAACAAAAAAAAGAAAAGGTCACATAGCTATTCAAAGTCAAAGATATTCAAACCATGGTGTTTTGAAGGGTGATCTCATTAATAAAGACTAGGTGTGTATAAAGCTCTTGAATGGGCATTGATATATAAAAAAAATTCTGACAAGTTAGCAAACTCATCTCGACTAGTGCTCTGCCACACAACCTCTAATTGCTTTTGATGGTGCCTTTCATTTTTGTGCATGGACCTAAAACTCGTGTTGTTATAAATAGGACAAAAGAGTGTTTTGGGCTGCACAAACTCTAACAAACCCTAGCAATACTCTTCTCATTACCTTCCATATGAGGATGAAGAGCTGATTGTGCATAGTAACGCAAAAAAAAAAGCTCCTTCAAGTTATATTTAGAGGACCACACTTTGTTATTTTGAAAATAATGTATGGCTGGTTTTTACATTTGTTCCATGATTAAAATCCTTACCTCGTGAACACGACCAAACTACTTCAAACCTCGCCTTTGATGCTAGCAAGCAAGCATCAAACCAAAATTTTGAAGTGGGGGCATGTAATATCCTTGTTCTGTAGTATGCTAATTGGTCCTTAATATGAGTATGACTATGTGTTTAATATGATTTTGTGTGCCATTATGTGAAAATATGTGATTTTGAATCTCTATCTGTTCACCGTAGGAATATCTGTTTGATTATCTGCTTTGGAAATTAAATTGAAGGCCTTATCGGCCACGGAACCCGAAATTGGTCGCGCCATTGTGATTGGCATAAATTTTAGAGCCTATGGTGAAATTTAATTGAAAATTGATTCATATCAGAATTAATTGATTTAATTGATGAATTAGTGCCCAATTATTTAATATTGATAAATTGATTTAGTGGGACTTTTATAAAAAGGGCAATACACACTCAATTCTCTCTTTGTTTTACCTTTTGGCTGATTTAGCTCTCTAAAGGGGGAGAGACCCGAAATTGAGAGAGAGAGGGAGAAAATCTATGTTTGGTCTTGAAGCTTGGAAGTCTTGAAGTTAAACTCAAGAATTAACCATAGATTGGGAATATTGGGCTTCTAGGTAAGCAATTAATTTTGAATTCATGAGTTTAATGTGTAATTTTGCGTATTCAAAGTTGATTAATGACCAAGAGTAAGAATTGAAATGAAATTGAGTTGTATTTGTTGAATTTAAAGTCAATAGATGCATGCATGTAGGAAATTACTATGAATTTCCATATTTGAGCACAATGTGTATGATCCATGTTGGATTTTTGGTTTAAGTCCATGTTTGATCATCTTCACCAATTAAGTTGAGGATATTGTGTATGTTTCACATGCAAGTGCAAATCATGGGAGTTTGAGTCTTGCATGTTTGAATCTAGTGAGTTGGTGATGAGTTTGAGTTAATTTGAGACATGCATGTAATTAAATTGTGAAATTGAGCTTCGTTGTGTTGTAATTTGGTGTTTATACCATGTTAGAATATGTATATGTGAAGTTTGAACCAAAATCATGCATTTGGAACCTTTGAACATCAAATTGAAGCTCAAGAACATGTTCTGGATTTTCCAGAATTTTGATGTCCGCTCGAGCGGGGAACCTGCCGCTCGAGCGTGAAATACGTGCTCCCAGAACTTTTTGTAGACATGGTATCCGCTCGAGTGGGGGAGTTCACACTCGAGCGGGGAGCCATGTAGTGAGGCCTTCCGCTCGAGCGCTAGACTTCGTGCTCGAGCGTAATTTTGATGTATCCAGTACTTTTGCAGGCCTCAAGGGTCCGCTCGAGCGGGGAAGTCCACGCTCGAGCGGGGATCCTATTTTCTGAAATTTTGAAAAGGCATTCTGAGTTTCGTTTTTCGTCCTCTTTCACTTCTAAGTACTCTTAGGCATACATTGAGCATTGTAATTGAGTTAAAGAGATAAGAATGAAACCTAAAGAGGAAAATGTGAATTTAAAACGGATTGAATTGTTTGTGACCCTTTTGTGTTCATGGAATGCGTAGGGTTGAGCTCCGGGCAAACCAACCAACCGATCACTGTGAGTAATATCTTAACAGAGATATTTGAAATATGTTGTTGTCCAATTGCTTACTTCTATGTAAGTTTTATAAGTTCATTGATTCGATTGGTGGACAATGTTTGTTATACCAAATGGATGGGCCAGAGGCCGTTTTGACATGAATGAATGGGCCGGAGGCCGTTTTGACATGAATGAATGGGCCAGAGGCCGTTTTGGTATGAATGGATGGGCCAGAGGCTGTTTTGACATGAATGAATGGGCCAGAGGCCGTTTCGACGTGAACAAATGAATGGGCCAAAGGCCAGTTTGTCATCTGAATGGACTAAATGCCGTTTTGACACAAATGAAAGTTTGAATGAGCCAAAGGCCAGTTTGTTCGGAACCGCAGTCACTTGACCTAAATTGTGTATATATGTTAAATAGAAATATGAATTGGGCCCAAGGCCGTTTGAAGCATGTTGTTCTACATATCGTCTGTATAACTTCTGTATTTGATATTATTCACTAGGCTATCGCTCACGCTCATTCATGTGTTTGTAGGTGAGCCCAGAGAAGTCCAAACCCAGCCCCAGTGAAGTCTATGTGGAACAACAAAGGTTTTGGGAGAGTCAGCCCTTGTGTCTCACGCATGAGACCCGTCTTCGCCCTTTTGTTATGTATTTATATTCTGTCATGTTGGCGAAGACTTTGCATATGTTGTATATAGTTTTGTTTGGCTAACTTAGACTTATATGATCCTGTATGTACAGAACCTTGTGTAGTACATATTTTGTTGTGAGTTATTAATATGCATATGTATGGTTTGTGATGATGTGCCATGTAAGCACAGCTCTATGGACAAAGTTTTAAATTGCTTCCGTTTGGCCCCCATTAACTCTGTTAAAATACGTTTGCTTTGGTTTGAGGCCGTAGGTAATCTCATGATTACTGGCCGGTTATGTCCTTAACCCTTGGGGGTGGGTTCGGGTCATGACAGGGCAATTTGTAAATACTTAAATTTTCACGTGTCTTGATCACTGTCTGATTAATCAAGCCAAATAAATTTTCTTTGATTGGTCAAAATTAAGAATGGTCAAAATTTTCAAATGGGTATGGGTCTTACTAAAATTATGGATTTTAACTCATTTTAAATTATGAGTTACACCAAAAGAAATTATTTTGACAACTGGGTCAATCCAAAGTGTGGGGCCTATGAAGATATTTTTATCAAAATTTAGTGGAATAATTCAAATTTGAATTTAAATTTGAATGCAAATCATGTCCATAAATCAAGAAGTAAATTGCTTGTTTCTTGGAAATTGGAGTCAATTTTGGAGTTTCCAAAATTAATCTTCCCCTCCTAAGCCTATAAATAGAGGCTCTCATTAGAGGGAAAGGGAGACATTTTTTGGCTAATGGTCTTGCAAGCTCCTAAGCAATCTTGAGACTCTACCAAATTCTCTTATTAAAATTCTCTCTAAAATTCCTTAAACTCAAAAGAAAGCATTATCAAGCACTCCAAACTTGTGCCAATCCTTTCAAGTTATAAATACAAATTTGGTCTCTTTTTTCAAGGATATCATTTCAAGACTCGTTCAAGATTAAGCCGTTCAAGCCCTCAATCAAGCCTTTCTTCTCCAAGTTTCTCCATTCGAAAACTTGAAGAAATTCATCAACTTGTCTAGTTCAATAACAAGATTTTACAGTCGTTGAATTATGCCCATTTCAGAGATTGAATCAGAGGATTTGTTCTTTTGTAATAGAGCAAACCACAAAGGATTGTACCCACTTATTATAATCAATAAAATTACTTATTTGTGCATTTATTTCGCGTCTTAATTGCAAGATACGAAATTTGTGTTTACAATTGCGATTGACGATCGGCCAGCGAGGTGACAGTGGCAGTGAGGCGACAGCGACGATGGCAGAGACGCACTTGAAATCCATATATAAAAATATTAAAAAAGTTGAATCAATTTCCATAGAAAGTAAACAACAAAGCAAGGAGCTTCAATTTTCAATTGTAAAAGAGAAAAGAAAAGAAAAGAATTGATCCTAGTTGTGTCATTTTTCTTAAGCAAGAATAGTGAATATTTCTATTTAAAACAAAAAAAGAAGAAGTGAATATTTGGGCAATCTAGAGCTAGGGGTTTTGTAATGTTATCTTTGGGTGTTGAGTAAGGTGGGAGGGAAACATGATGAAATTAGAAGAAGACTATGGGTCATGTCCCTTGTTTTTAAAAAAATATTGTTTGTCATCACACTTTAAAATGATATATATATATATATATATATATATATATTTATACATAAAATGACACTCAGTATAAATATATTTGATTATTTTTCCATCTTGCTCCAATTTTTTTTTTTTTGGCACAAAAAAGCTTTTTTTATCCTATTAGAGATGCTTTATGGTATTTAATTTTTTTCAATGTATATATATAATTTATATATCATATTGTACATACATATATGTTTGTGAATATGGTGATTTTTTTTCCGGCTCCTCCAATAATAAAATTCTAGTTTTGTTCCTGGAATGAAATATATATATATATATATATATATGTATCTGTACGTATCTATTTGTGTTTAGATATATAGGATAGTGATGGAGAGAGATGGTGGTGAAATCAAGTTTTTGTGGCTGATCATGGTAGTTCATCGTCTGAGTTTCATTTATGCAAATATAAAAGAGTGAGGTTCAAGTGTGTAGAAATCGTTGAGTACTTGATACTTGTAAAAAATTACGTTAATTGGATATCGGTAGTCCCTTGATTGTAAAACATTTTTGTCAATAGTAAATATGATTTTAAAAATAAATTGTAAACAAAAATGTGTTTCGATTAAGGGGCTACCAGTATCCAATCAATGTGATTTTTTGCAGACATGAAGTACTCAACGAGTTTTACATATTGAACGGTTCGGATTATTGAAACGAGATTCATGATGGCTCCACAACCTCAACAGTATACTTCAATTCACACAATAAACTGGAAAAAAGCCTCTCCACATATCAATGCCGAGATACTTATTACTAAATTTAATAAGTTTTATTTATTTATTTTTTTATAAATTTCAAAACATTTTAAAATCTTTTTATACTTTTTCAATGTACTTTTTTTTCCTACATTCTCAATATTAACAAGTGTCATACGGTGGCATTTATTAGCATTTCCTCTCAAAAAATTAGAACATATAAATTACAAAAAAAAATTAAAATTTATGGTTGAGATTTATTTAAGTTTTGAACCTACAGTACAAATAAATAAATAAATAAAGTGGGAGTGGGAGTCTGGGTGGGGGAGAGAGAATAATAATGTATGAGGCCCATTTGGAATCAAATTAATGTGTCACCAAATTCAATTTTTAAACTGTCATGCTAATTGATAACAGTTAAAATTTTTTGGGACAATTACAAAAAATACCCCAAGGTTTGAGTTTTTTACAAAAGTAAATTTTCAATTTTTAATTTTTTCAATTTAAACTCTAATTTTTTGATTTATTTTCAATTTAAACTATTCATCTATTTTCGTTAAGTAAAACCGATAGAAAAATAGTATTTTAAGCATTAAACTCAATGTAGACATACATAAACAATATTATTTTTTATTGAGTTTAGTGACCAAAGTACTCTTTTTCAGTCGATTTTACTTAACAAAAATAATCAAATCGTTTAAATCAAAAACAAATCAAAAGTATAAGATTTAAATTGATAAAATTAAAAATTCAGGATTTATTTTGTTACAAGAGTCAAACTTTGTTTTTTTTTTTTTAATTTTAAAATTCGTCTTGTGTAAAAGAATCAAAAAAGTAAAAATAAATAAAAAAAGTCCATTGTGTTTTTTTTTGGGACTTCTTTTTTCAAAATTTTATTTTTTCAGTCCATCTAGAGTAGAACCCAAAACGTAAGGTTTTCTGCACCACAAAAAAAAAAAAAAAAAATGTAAGGTTTTTTAATTATTTTTTAAAAACGTTAAGCGAAAATGAAAAAAAAAAAAAAAAAATCAATCCCAACCCAAACATCTCATCAATGCATTTTTCATATGCTTCTTTATATTTTTTAGATGATCATTGGCATTTCCCATTTTTAAATGAGGTTGAAATATTGCATGTTTCATTATTATTATTTTAAAAAAGACAAAAAAAAAAAAAAAAAAAAAGAAGGAAGAAATTGATCCTGTTTAACTTTAATTTTCATGTCCAGATTGGGGGGGGGGGGGGAAGGAAAGAAAACAATAGGAATTTCCAAGTTATTTATCTAATTTTGGTTTATTTGAAGTCTACTTTCAATCCAAAATTCCTCACTTTATTTATTTACTTATTTTGGCATCCCCTTATTCAAATATTATAACCTTTTCACTTACAGACTTCCACTCTCAAATCCAAATCACTGAACTCTAACAATCCAAGCAGAATTCAATAATTTGTCTCAAATTAGGTTCATATATTTTATGTACAAATTCAAATTTGGAGATGGAGAATCTTCCCCTCCTCCATTTTTGTTGTAGGGATATAACTCCTCTTTTGTTAGGTCAGGGAACCTTAAATTCCTTCTCACAATCAATGTCAATTGCCATTAGCTTGAGTAGCTAGGAGACGAGTGTTTTAAAAGCATATCTCCAATGGAGATACTAAAATTGTGTTAGTATATGTCAAAGTGTACATGTAGGAATCTTGAGTAAGGCCATCATCAGATGAATGATATTCTCTCTCTCTCTCTCTCTCTCTCTCTCACACACACACACACACACACACACACACACACACACACACACACAGAGTCACCAGCACTTCTAACACACCATCAGGAGCTGAGAAATGAAAGTTCGCAGATATGGGTATGCAACTATGTTTAATCACATGAATTCTTCCTGCAAAAATGCCCCAACAAGATGCCAATGTACATTACTGTATAACTCACCCTCCTCAACGTTTACTGGTGGCCTGGCTTCACCTTCCACCTGCTGCCACCGCAGTGTCAACCTTGGCATGAAAAGTTCTTGATTAAGATGCATCCTCAAGCATCATGGTGAGAACAAAAAGCCACCACCCTTGATGAGTCACCAAGCACACTAGAGGTCCAGCCTTTGATTTGTGCCAAGGTTGAATTCATTCCATGCAAATCTTCATTGCTAGTGCTTGCTTGCTTGCTTTTAAACATCAAATTCTTGTATATTTCCTCATCCTGATCTATTCACCAATTCAAACAAACCTTCTCCTACACTTGTTGCTAAAAGGAGAAACACAGAGAATAAAAATGTGTGGATTTGCAAAATTGGGGATAGTGTTGTGTTGATTTGCAATGTCTCTGGGCCACCCTTGCATCATAGTGACTTGCCAAGACTGCCCCAGATATTTGATGAAAGTGATATTGTGAAAAATATGTGATGGAAATTGATGAAAATGTGAAAATTTACCTCTCTAAGCTCTTTTTTTTTTTTTTTGATCGGCAAAAAAAACTTTATTGATGGAAAGAGCAAGGAACAAGCAACTTACATCAACAAAGCAGACTGGACCCGAGATTGGAGAGAAACCAATCAAGAGCTAACAAAGAAAACAGAGGGAAAAACAAAAAACAGCAACAGCAGACCAAACAAACAAAAAAACAGCAGACCAATGCTGCTGGCCAACCCAAAAACAGAATGCAGCAGCAGCTGCTGATGATCCAACAACCTCAACCCCAGGCTGGAGCTCCAACACTGAAAGCTGCTGCTGCTGGTGCTACTGGTTATAACCCAGGCACCTTCTAGCCTCAATAGCAAAGCCTAATTTGCCTCTAATTGAAAACAACATCATCAACTGAGAATGGGAAGCCTTTAAGAGAAGCTTTGAGCCAAAGAGGTAATCTGATCTTGATGAGTTCCCACAAGTCAGTATAATTAGGATGGGCATCACAAAAAACACACTCATTCCTATGCTTCCAAAGAGACCAGAGAACTACTAGTGGAATTGCTCTCCAAAATTTCCTGAGTGCACGTTTAAATTTACCACCCATCCACCAATTGAGTAGACCTACCACAGATTCTGAAATACACCATTGAAGCCCCCAATCACGAAACACAGATGACCAAATGATCCAAGAGAAATGGCAATGAAGCAGTACGTGGGAGACAGATTCTGGAGCCAGTTCGCAGAAAATGCATAAGGGTGAAACATTGTCGCCAAGAATGCCAATATTGAGCAGAAAAGTTGCTGTTTTAACTCTGTTTTTCCAGCTAACCATCCAAAGAAATGGACTTTGGGGGGTAAGATATTGCTCCAAACAAATTTGCTAATTCTAAGATGAGGCCCAAGCAGAGAATTACAAAGAGAGTATAAAGAAGACACTGAGAAATCAGTAGAACTAGTGGCTGCAGAGGACCAAATCAGACTGTCAGCATTGCTAAGGCTCAAGAGAGGAGCAGAGGATAACAGAACAATCATCCTAGCTTCAGCAGCCAATTCCCAAGCATATAGCACTCTTTGATAGAGAAAGTTCCAATCACTAGAGCTGGTTTTCCTAGCATAAAATTGGTGAAAAGATCCAATCTTATTAGCAGATAGGTTGAAGAGAGAAGGGAACTCATCCTTGAGACAGGCAGATCCACACCACTTATCAAGCCAAAATCTGATTCGATTTCCATTCCCCATCTTGATGTGGCAATTATCCAAGAAAAGCTAAAAGTGGTCGAACTATGAGCCCCCATGAAGATAATGTCCTTCCACACCCTAGAGTGTTTGTATGAAGATTGCACATGAGGGCCAACACTTTACCTCAATCTTATACTTGCTGCAGATAACTTTTCTCCATAGAGCATTAATTTGATTTCCAAATTTCCACCACCATTTGAGAAGCAAGTATGCATTAACATCCCTAATCCTTCTAATGCCCAAGCCCCCTTGGGCAACACTGTTTGTAACCTCTAACCATTTCACCAAATGTACTTTTCTTTTTAGACCATCATCACCCCACAAGAAAGCAGCCTCAATCTTTTCAAATTCACGAGCCACCTCTTCAGGCATCTTAAAAAAGGAAAGATAGTATACAGAGAGACTTGAGAGGAAAAACTTGATCAATGTTAATCTTCTTGCAAAGGACAGCATTTTTCTCATCCAACCTGATAGTCTAGATCTAATATTATTAAGCACAGGCTTCCAGGTTGATTTTCTACCTGGATTAGCTCCTAAAGGTAGCTCCAAAAATTTCAGTGGCAAACTTTGCACCTTGCAATTCAAAAGTTTTGCAAAGGCATACATAGACTCATCAACCGCACCAACGCCACAAACAACACTCTTGTGGTAATCGATTCTGAGTCCAGATATAACTTCAAAGCATCGAAGAATTCTTTTGATAATTACCACCTGGTCCATATCAGCATCACAGAAGAGAATTGAGTCATCCGCAAATTGAAGATGCGATATAAGAACCTCATTAACCCCAACTAGTACACCATTAAGGATGCCAAGATTTAGTGCTCTAGTCAGGAGAATGTTGAGCCCCTCAGCCACTATATTGAAAAGGAATGAAGATAATGGATCGCCTTGCCTGAGGCCTTTTTGCAGTGAGAACTCATTAGTTGGTGACCTATTCATGAGGATGGAAATCCTGGATGTAGACACGCGCTTTCATCCAAGAGACCCATTTAGCCCCAAAACCAAAGCTGGACATCATAGAGAGCAAGAACTCCCAGTTTACTAAATCAAAAGCTTTCTTGAAGTCCAGCTTGATAATCAACCCTTGCTGCTTGGCCTTCTTCCATCAATCTACTACCTTGTTAGCAATAAACACCCCATCTAGGATATTTCTTCCCCATATAAAAGTAGTCTGAGTGTCACCAATAATTGAGGGCATTGCTGACTTTAGTATGTGTGTTAGAACTTTTGCTAAAATCTTGTAGATAGAACCCACCAGGCTAATGGGTCTGTAATCAGACAGATTAATGGGATTAACTAACTTAGGAATAAGTGTAATGAAAGAGCTGCTGATTTCATAGGTTAGACTATTGTGGTTGTGAAAATCTTTAAAGAATTGCATGATCTCTGACTTCATGACTTTCCAAAATTTTTGATAACACAGGAGATTAGACCCATCGGGACCTGGTGCTTTGTTGCTATTACTCTCTTTTATGGTAGCCAATACCTCAACTTCAGAGAAATCTGATACAAGAAGGGAAGTGATAGAGCTATTCTCAATTGAGCTGAACTCCTCTCCCTAAACAGGCCGATTAACCCAGTTTTCCTTGAATTGTTTCCTGAAATAAAGGAAAACCTTATGTTTAACTCTACTAGGTTCCTCCAAAGACACTCCATTAACTGAGATGGAATTAATCATGTTCTTATTTTGTTTGGAGCTTGCAATAGCATGAAAGAATCTAGTATTTTTGTCCCCATGCAGAGACCAGTTCATTCTGGATTGTTGATGCCATAACCATTCCACCTTTCTATAAAGTTTCCATACTTCACCTCTAACCTCTCTTCTTCTAGCCTTTTCTGAATCAGGCAGAACTCTTTTCTCTGTAGTGATGTCTAGTGCATGTAATTCCTCATCTGAAGCCTTGAGTTTAGCTGAAACATTGCCAAACACTTCAGTGTTCCATTTCTTTAATTCCACTTTTAGGTGCTTTAGCTTTTCCTAGAGTATAAAACCTGTCCAACCAGTAATAGTAATGTTCTCCTAGCAAGAAATGAAAAGATTAGAGAAATTGGGGTGCAGAGTCCAAGTGTTGATAAACCTGAAGGGTTTGAGACCCCAATCTCTTTTATCCTCCATCATCAATAGAGGGTAATGATTTGATATGAGCCTAGGCAGGCCCCAAAGCTTCATTTTGAAGTGAATCAAGCATTATGGGCTAAGCAAAATTCTGTCAATTCTACTCCATTTCTGGGCCTCCTGAGAATTACACCAAGTGTATGATCTTCCAAGAAGGGGTAAGTCATTCAGTTCACATTTGTCTATAAACTCATTGAGTTGATTCATTCCTCTGTGTCTTCTGGAACAACCTATCCTCTCTCTTATATGCCTTATTTCATTTAGATCACCTCCCAAGCACCAAGGATTGGGAAAAGAGTCCTTGAGCCTGATTATAGAATTCCAAAGAATGGATCTGCTGCTAACATCATTAGGTGCATAAACATTTAGAAGAACACAATCAAAAGAATTGTAAAGAGTACTTGAGAGAAGAATGAACCTCTTGTTGCAGAAGCTGCCAACTAGTTGGAAATCATCAGGGTTCCAAATGCAAAGAAGCCCTCATGCAGTGCTATTAGGATCTACAGACATAAACTCCATTTTCCTATTTTCCCAAAGTCCTCTGGCTACAGAATCTGAAACCACTGCTTTCTTAGTGTCTTGAAGGAATGCAACATCAATGTGCCTATCTTTTAAAAGTCTTTTAATTCTGCTCCTCTTCTCAGGCTTACCAATGCCTTTGACATTCCAAGAAAGAAGCTTCATAGCAAAACAATTGACACACTGTAAGACCCCCAGCCACTGCTATTACAGCTTTGCCTTACCTTCTTTGTTGATTCTCTCGTTATCCTTCAGCTCTAGGTCAATAATCTTGTCTAGCATTGCAACTTCTTTTCCTTTAAAGTTTATTCCAAGTTTCTTTCCCAAGTTTATAGTTGCTTTAGCTTCTTTAAGGAGAAAGCTATTCGAACTAGAGTCACCCTCAGATAGATTTGAGTGAGCAAGAGCAGCTGCTGCTGGTCTGAAGATTACGAACCTGGAAGTGTGTTTACTAATTGCTGCAGCTTTGTGACCATAAAGCCTAGTAACAAGTGGTTCAGATGGCTTGATTATAGGGCCTTGAAGTAAATACTTACCATGTGAATGGGCCAAGTCCACCTCAAGATTAATGCCAGGCCCAAGATCATCTCTTGGTCCACTAAGACTTTTGAAAAAGCTAGGCGATAAAGCTTGCTCAACACATCTCTGGGGGTCAACATAGCTTTTGGGGTAGGGTGCTAGCTCCTCCATCATTGCTTCTTCCACACCTACTGCACAAGCATTACAGAACCACACATCACTCAAGGTCTCCTTAACCACTGTATCCACCTTCTCTCCACTGTAGCACTGAGTGAGTACCTTCCTATGGGCTACCTCATTGGAACAAGGCACAACAGCATCAGACTTGTCATACTCCTTTGCTACCTCATCATCATCAACCTTCTTCTTGAAACTGTCCTCAGGAAAATGAACTTCCTCTACCCTGCAGAACTTAACAGAGGAGCTACAACCATCCTGCCCACTGTGTGATTTGCTAGTAGACTCTACTAGGTTGTCGAGGTGATCTTCAAACACAAGTATAGAGTGTAGTTTACCCTTGCACTCTAGATTTATTATTGAGGAAATGAACTCCATGCATGATGTAGCCACTTTGATTTTGGAGTAGGAGAATGACTTAAGTTGACTAATGTCTCCTTCCAAGTTAAGAACTGACCCCCACAAGCTTCCAATGGTATTGAGTGTGTTCCTATTCCAGAGGTTTAAGGGTATGTGTTATGACCCGAACCCGCCCCTATGGGTTAAGGACATAACCGGCCAGCAATCCTGGGATTACCTACGACCTCAAACCAAAACAGACGTAACTCAACAGAGTGAAGGGGCCAAACGGAAGCAAAAACTTAAAACTTTGTCCATGGAGTCGTGCTTACATACACTTCAAAACAAACCATGCATATACATGTTAATAACCCACATCCAAAGTACAGTACCATAAAATTCTTTACAAACAGGATCATCCAAACTAAGTCAACCCATAACAGAACTATATACAGAAATACACAAGTCCTTGCCAAAAAGACAAAATATAAATACATAACAAAATGGCAAGGATGGGTCTCGTGCGTGAGACACAAGGCTGACTCTCCAAAACTCATGTTGTTCCTGGCTGACTTCACTGGGGCTGGGTTTGAACTTCTCTTGGCTCACCTACAAACACATGAATGAGCGTGAGCATAGCCCAGTGAATAATATCAAATACAAAACTACATAACAATGTAGAACAACATGCTCCAAACGGCCTTGGGCCCAATTCATATTTCTATTTAACAGATATATATGACTATACGAAATTCGAATCAAGTGACCGTAGTTTCAACATTCTGGCCTTTGGCCCATTCAGATTTCCATTCATGTCAAACGGCCTTCGCCCATTCATTTATTGTCAAAACGGCCTTCGGCCCGTTCATTTTTGTCAAAATGGCCTTCGGCCATTCATTTATGTCAAAACGGCCTTCGCCCACTTATTCGTGTCAAAACGGCCTTCGGCCCACATATTCGTGTCAAAACGGCCTTCGGCCCACTTATTTGTGTCAAAACGGCCTTCGGCCCACTCATTCATGTCAAAACGGCCTTTGGCCCTTCATGTCAAAACGGCCTTCGGCCACTCATTCATGTCAAAACGACCTTCGGTCCATTCATATATGTCAAAACGACCTTCGGTCCATTCATATATGTCAAAACGACCTCCGGTCATTCATTTCTATCAAAACGACCTTCGGTCCATTCAGTTCTATCAAAACGACCTTCGGTCCATTTATGTTATCAAAACGACCTTTGGTCCATTTATGTTTATCAAAGACCTTTGGTCCATTTATGTTTATCAAAAGACCTTTGGTCCATTTATCTATTCATGTCAGACTTTTGTCCAGAATCCCAATTAGCAACTCATACAGCTTATAAGGGAGTAAACCATTGGACATTCACAAGCATTCAAACATCGATATTACTCACCGTGATTAGCTTGTGGATTTTCCCTGGAGCTTGACCTTACACATTTCATGAACACAAAAGGGTCACTAACAGTTCAATCCGTTCTTTAATTCACATACTCCTCATTAGGCTTTATTCTTATCTCATTAACTCATTTACAATGCTTAACATATGCCTAAGAGTGTTTACAAGTGAAAGAGAACGGAAAAACAGAACACAGAATGCATTTTTAGAATTTCAGAAAACAGGGTCACCGCTCGAGCGTGGACTTCCCCGCTCGAGCGAACCCTTAAGCCTGCAAAAGTGCTGGTTACCTCAAATTCCCGCTCAAGCGTGAACTCGGCCGCTCGAGCGGATGCCTGTCTACATAGCTCCCCGCTCGAGCGTCAAATCCCCCGCTCGAGCGGGAGCCATGTCTGCAAAAAGTGCTGGGAGCACATTTTCCCGCTCGAGCGGCAGTTCCCCCGCTCGAGCGGACAAAAAATTCTGGAAATCCCAGGTTGAGTTCTTGAGCTCCAATTCGATTTTCCAGCTACATTACTTGCATGCAATGGCTCAAATCTCAAATATAATCATACCAACATGGTACCAATGCAAGATTATAACATTATGAAGCTCAATTTCTTGATTTATCTACATGCATGGCCCAAAATATGTCAAACTCAACACCAACATAACAAATTCATGCATTCAAGCTCATATCTTCTCAAATTGTACATGCATGTGATGAATTAGCCACATTCTCAACTTGGATAACCCAAATGGTGATCAAAACATGAGTTTCCTTTAACATTTCACATGGATTACACACATTTGTGCTCAAACATGCAATTTCAAAGTAATTTCTTACATGCATGCACATATTAAGCTTCAATTCAACAATTCCAACACAATTTCATTTCAATCTTACTCTTGATCACCAAATTAGCTTGAACACACAAAATTACGAACTATAATCCAAGAATTACTCACCTAGAAGCTTTGATCTTCTAAGCTCTAGTCAATTCTTGAGCTAAATCCCCAAAATTTCCAAGCTTTAAGCCAAATTGCACAATTTCTCTCCCTTTCTCTCACTAAGGCCGGCCCTCACTCTCTCACAATTGAATCCCTCAGATTTTTGAGTTCATAAGAGTTAAAGGGGAGTGTAGTGCTATCATACAACAAGCCCCACTAATATAATATTTTAATATAAAATATTTGGGCACTTAATTCATCAATTTAATCAGTTTAATCTGACCAGAATCAATTTCTAATTAAATTTCACCGTAGGCTCTAAAAATTATGCCAATCACAATGGCGTAATCAATTTCGGGTTCTGTGGCCGATAAGGCCCTCAATTTAATTTCCAAAGCAGATTATTCAAACAGATATTCCTACGGTGAACAGGTAGAATTCCAAAATCGCATATATTCACATAATGGCACACAAAAATCATATCAAAACATATAATCACATACGTATTAGGGACCAATTAGCATATTACGGAACAGGGTATCACAGTCTTCCCCTTTAGGAAGTTTGGTCCTCCAAACTTATTTTACCTTTAGTCGAAACAATTCGGAACACTTTTCATTCAACGGTTCCAATCCTTCTTAATAGTCATTCACTTAGTCTCAAAATCAAGCAACACTCTATTCTCAATTAGTCAGAGATTTACCTTTTTCCGCCATACAAGGCTTGTATGGTGCCATGCCAAAACTAGAGTGTGAGCTGTTGTTGCAAGCAAAGTTTGCCAACGATGGATAGATCTTTCCAAGTCCCCTGAAAAATCGAATGCATATCTTTGGAGCATTCTTCCCAAAAATCTAAAAAGTTCTTTTTGATCATACATCAATTTGCGGATGGAAAACAACAGCGAATCATAATTCAGTTTCGTATCAAATTCATAATTTGTCCAGATCATACACAGAAATCATAAGTCATGATTAAGTTTACGTGATACATCCATTAGCAATAACAGAACAGAACAGAACAGAATGGAACAAAACAGAACAGAACATATACACGTGAGGTTACGAATAACCAGTTCCATAAAGGAACCTCCGGATCCGGGTAACAGAACAGAACAGAAGCTGAGCCCCCATTGCCTTCTTGAAGGCTTGTCAGAATTCAAACACATTTTAGAATTTATGTCTAAACAATAGATACTGGGACCCCATGCAAACGAGCAATCTTATCGATGTAAACAGTGGCTAGTCTACAAGCATCATACAAAAATTTTACATACAATAACTCAAACGGGACTTATACCTTGGGTGCTCAAGGTAGCCCCACAATGAAGTTCGTAGTCAGATATCCCTACTTCTATTCCAAAATAGAGGAAGGTTGAAGTAGTCCCGTCACTATCTGATATTCGATTTCGACCAGTTGGCACCGAAAAGTATTTAGACACAACTCAATAATTTCCTTCTTCATAATAGGTCACCCACATATTCATTTCAAATGCCAACCAATTTTACCATAGCAGTCCGGTCTATTCCCTTGTTACAAAAGTTCAATTCATTCTTCAATAATTCCACAGTTTACAATCCGATTCGGTCTTTAGTTCAGTGATTCATCACAATTATCCGAAGTCAATCAGAAATCTTCAGGAATATACAGTGGATCCAGATACTGATTTCCGAATTAACAAAGGTAGTATCGAAGCACTTACCCATACTATGCACATAGTCCAGATATCCCCATAATACTGATTGTAAGGTACAATAACATCGAGGCAGTCGCTTTCTAACACCATACACGTGTTCTTAATTCATTTAACAGTTTACGGTTCACATTTCAGTTCAATATTCAATCCCCTGCCCCATCGGGTCCTTTCACATTATCTAATAGTCGTTAAAAGCTTAAGGTAATTCATACACGTAAATCCTCAGGATGTCAAAGGCATTATCAAAGGAGTCAATCACATGCCAAACACAATTTACACACTCTCAGAGCCCCAATCACAGAATATGATGACACTGAGCAGTTATTTACAAAGCGTACTGAATTCACACACTTTCGGACAATCAGGGTTTTTCAAAGTTTCTTGGATGTTAAAACATCTTCATAATACCTAAGGATGACATTCCGGACAAAACAAAGGAATAATCGTCTCGGAATCGAAGCACACCCGTTCATGACCGTCGGTGGCCGACTCGAGGTCGATTAGTCAAACCCACCCTACGAAACCGTCGGTGGCAAAGATATCTCAATCAAAGGTGCTACATAGGCTTAACGTCCCTAGCACGAAAGGACGTTCCAAGAATGTCATCAAAACAAACATAATACCATTCACTTTAACCTGATTTCCCAAAATCTAATAACGATGAAGCAACCACTCTCCCTTACAAAACATGTTCTGATCAGTCAAAGACAAATGTTCAGTACCGCTTATAATCAAATCAACCTGCCGCCATCGGTTCCCATAGCGTGAAACAAACAAGATGAGACAATACTCCTTACGACACCCAATCACGGGGTTTGCACAATTCGGTTCATTTTTAACACATATGTCCTCAATAGTTGGGGGTTGGTTTCAACGGTGTTCATGGTTAGATCAATCTGTTGATAGCCCACAAGAGGTCCTTCACATAGGTCAAGTACTCTAAACAGATTCCAGTTTTGGGTCTATCAGTTTTTCCTGCCAAGAATAATCTGGCTATTTATTTACAAGCAATCCTCAATCACTTTTTACAAAATTAAATCAGATAGAGGGTTTTATCAAACCAATCCCGACACTGGTCTTGCCAAATTAAATCAAAGAAAGGTTCCATCAAGTTATATCGGGGGGGTTCTAGCAGGCCAAATCAAACAAAAGTTCCATCAGAATGAACCAGATAAAAGTTTTCTCAAATGGGGCACATTCGGTTCTGTAGCATACTTCGTTTGCTTAGGTACATGGTCGATGGTTTCACAACTGTCCTAAGTTCATCAGTTCTCAAAGTCAAATCAGAGTCATTCATACAACCGTTCATATCAAAGTATTTTTTTAGATCATATACCATATAGCATTGTCCACATAAGTTCAGGTGAAGTTACATAAGCATGCAAGTGTTCATATTAGGAGGTACGTATCATAATCAGTATAGCAGTTCCCAAATAAGTCTTATATGCAAGAACATGGTGCACAATATACATTAAACAGAGTTCCTCGGGTACGCATAGTATAGGATTGTTACGCAAAAGTTCTAAATTAGTCACAAAAGCATAGGTTTATGAGCTAAACCCAATATAGCCACATAGCCCAATCAATTTTCTACCAGTCAAACTACATGGTCTCCCAATTATAAGGTTCATCATTTGGGGTGCCCAACTCAGTCACATAATTATGGAATCATAATTCCAATGGTTCAATCATTGAGGTTAGTAACATAACAAATCACGCCGAGCATAGGTTTCAGATGTACATGTGTGTGCAGATTAATCGATATCCAATACATAATTTCACAAATTTCCCACTGGAGCATATACATTCAATGAATACGGTCTCGATCTGTGGGTCTAGCCAATCTAAATACACATGCAGCAGATACGAAAGGATATGTCGATTCGAATCAAATAATATCCCCAGCAAGATGTACACATGTACTAATTCAAAATCAGTCAACACATATGCATTCATTCGTAAACAATAAAGATACCTGGGATAACAATCACAGTATTTTGAGTGCTTTCTGGGATGAGTGTAATTACTCTATCCTGCGTAGCAATTCCTACCACTGGTACGAATCTAGCTGAGGCAGAACATTTATTTACATTTGCTCAATTCGGGAACAATTCCTTACCATATGGTCTACTTTACCACACGTATAACAAGCCCCAGAAATTCGGTAACGAACCCCTCCATGTTTCTTACACTGGTGGTGGCAACGGCTCTTACCGTAGCGGCAACTGACATCCTTGTCCTAAGATTTCTGCCACCTCTTGTACTATTCCTTCCAGCCTGTCAAATTGGGCTGTGAAAGAGTCTGCCAACTCGTATGCCCTTATTTTAACCACGTTCTACACGAACTCTCATTAAACCTTGCCAATTACTGGGATGACCAATACAAAAATAAACATGGATACACATGGATACATTCGTACATAGGCACATTGTTATATTCTCATTTCACATATCGTACGCAATTAATCACACACGTAACAGATAATTGCATACTTATCAAATATCGCATGTTGAACATTTACTAAGTAATTATATACTCAAATCATGTTCATATTTCACATAGACACCCATTGGCAGAATCAAATGCACATAAGCAACTTTTCATGGTTCATATGTTCATGTATATGCATTATAACAAAACAAACTTGTTGTACACATTAGTGTGATAATTCATATCTCATATTCAAATCATGTGTGGTACTTCCTTTAGCGTAACATATCATGTTGGTCAAGCATATCAAGTTCCATAATGGAGCCTTCTGTATCGGTAACATGTCTCATACATTGGCCACGGTACTGTTTCCCCCGGGCTAGGGCCTCATGACCATAAGCCACAGTATTATGTCCCCTGGGCGAGGGCCTCCGCTAAGGATACCACAATTATGTTCAAGGAGAATTTAGACAATCATTCATTTATACCAAACGTAGCATTATACTTTATACAAAGATTCACAAGTATGCATATACCAGAGAGCAATTTACGAATTATAGCACATAACTGTTCATATCGAAACACTTAAGCATATTCTTGATGCTTCTGATTTCATATTTATCACATGAATGCATCCTAGATCTTTTCTAGACGCTTATTGCTCTTTTGGACAAGTGTGTGAGTTATTAACCTGGCTCTGATACCACTTTGTCATGACCCGAACCCGCCCCTATGGGTTAAGGACATAACCGGCCAGCAATCCTGGGATTACCTACGGCCTCAAACCAAAACAGACGTAACTCAACAGAGTAAAGGGGCCAAACGGAAGCAAAAACTTAAAACTTTGTCCATAGAGCCGTGCTTACATGCACTTCAAAACAAACCATGCATATACATTAATAACCCACATCCAAAGTACAGTACCATAAAATTCTTTACAAACAGATCATCCAAACTAAGTCAACCCATAACAGAACTATATACAGAAATACACAAGTCCTTGCCAACAAGACAAAATATAAATACATAACAAAATGGCAAGGATGGGTCTCGTGCGTGAGACACAAGGCTGACTCTCCAAAACTCATGTTGTTCCTAGCTGACTTCACTGGGGCTGGGTTTGAACTTCTCTTGGCTCACCTACAAACACATGAATGAGCGTGAGCGATAGCCTAGTGAATAATATCAAATACAAAAACTACATAACAATGTAGAACAATATGCTCCAAACGGCCTTGGGCCCAATTCATATTTCTATTTAACAGATATATATGACTATACGAAATTCGAATCAAGTGACCGTAGTTTCAACATTCTGGCCTTTGGCCCATTCAGATTTCCATTCATGTCAAACGGCCTTCGGCCCATTCATTTATTGTCAAAACGGCCTTCGGCCCATTCATTTTTGTCAAAATGGCCTTCGGCTCATTCATTTACGTCAAAACGGCCTTCGGCCCACTTATTCGTGTCGAAACGGCCTTCGGCCCACATATTCGTGTCAAAACGGCCTTCGGCCCACTCATTCATGTCAAACGGCCTTCAGCCCACTCATTCATGTCAAAACGGCCTTCGGCCAACTCATTCATGTCAAAACGACCTTCGGTCCATTCATATATGTCAAAACGACCTCCGGTCCGTTCATTTCTATCAAAACGACCTTCGGTCCGTTCAGTTCTATCAAAACGACCTTCGGTCCATTCAGTTCTATCAAAACGACCTTTGGTCCATTTATGTTTATCAAAACGACCTTTGGTCCATTTATCTATTCATGTCAGATTTTTGTCCAGAATCCCAATTAGCAACTCATACAGCTTATAAGGGAGTAAACCATTGGACATTCACAAGCATTCAAAGATCGATATTACTCACCGTGATCGGCTTGTGCATTTTTCCAGGAGCTTGACCCTACACATTTCATGAACACAAAAGGGTCACTAACAGTTCAATCCGTTCTTTAATTCACATACTCCTCATTAGGCTGTATTCTTATCTCATTAACTCATTTACAATGCTTAACATATGCCTAAGAGTGTTTACAAGTGAAAGAGAACGGAAAAATAGAACACAGAATGCATTTTCAAAATTTCAGAAAACAGGGTCCCCGCTCGAGCGAACCCTTAAGCCTGCAAAAGTGCTGGTTACCTCAAATTCCCGCTCAGCGTGAACTCGGCCGCTCGAGCGGACTGCCTGTCTACATAGCTCCCCGCTCGAGCGTCAAATCCCCCTCGAGCGGGAGCCATGTCTGCAAAAAGTGCTGGGAGCACGATTTTCCCACTCGAGCGGCAGTTCCCCGCTCGAGCGGATAGCAAAATTCTGGAAATCCCAGGTTGAGTTCTTGAGCTCCAATTCGATTTTCCAGCTACATTAATTGCATGCAATGGTTCAAATCTCAAATATAATCATACCAACATGGTACCAATGCAAGATTATAACATTATGAAGCTCAATTTCTTGATTTATCTACATGCATGGCCCAAAATATGTCAAACTCAACACCAACATAACAAATTCATGCATTCAAGCTCATATCTTCTCAAATTGTACATGCATGTGATGAATTAGCCACATTCTCAACTTGGATAACCCAAATGGTGATCAAAACATGAGTTTCATTTAACATTTCACATGGATTACACACATTTGTGCTCAACATGCAATTTCAAAGTAATTTCTTACATGCATGCACATATTAAGCTTCAATTCAACAATTCCAACACAATTTCATTTCAATCTTACTCTTGATCACCAAATTAGCTTGAACACACAAAATTACGAACTATAATCCAAGAATTACTCACCTAGAAGCTTTGATCTTCTAAGCTCTAGTCAATTCTTGAGCTAAATCCCCAAAATTTCCAAGCTTAAGCCAAATTGCACAATTTCTCTCCCTTTCTCTCACTAAGGCCGGCCCTCACTCTCTCACAATTGAATCCCTCAGATTTTTGAGTTCATAAGAGTTAAAGGGGAGTGTAGTGCTATCATACAACAAGCCCCACTAATATAATATTTTAATATAAAATATTTGGGCTAAAATTCATCAATTTAATCAGTTTAATCTGACCAGAATCAATTTCTAATTAAATTTCACCGTAGGCTCTAAAAATTATGCCAATCACAATGGCGTAATCAATTTCGGGTTCTGTGGCCGATAAGGCCTCAATTTAATTTCCAAATCAGATTATTCAAAGATATTCCTACGGTGAACAGGTAGAATCCAAAATCGCATATATTCACATAATGGCACACAAAAATCATATCAAAACATATTCACATCCGTATTAGGCCAATTAGCATATTACGGAACAGGGATATCACAGTCTTCCCCCCTTTAGGAAGTTTGGTCCTCCAAACTTATTTTACCTTTAGTCGAAACAATTCGGAACACTTTTCATTCAACGGTTCCAATCCTTCTTAATAGTCATTCACTTAGTCTCAAAATCAAGCAACGCTCTATTCTCAATCAGTCAGAGATTTGCCTTTTTCCGCCATACAAGGCTTGTATGGTGCCATGACAAATCTAGAGTGTGAGCTGTTGTTGCAAGCAAAGTTTGCCAACGATGGATAGATCTTTCCAACTCCCCTGAAAAATCTAATGCATATCTTTGGAGCATTCTTCCCAAAAATCTAAAAAGTTCTTTCTGATCATACATCAATTTGCGGATGGAAAACAACGCCAAATCATAATTCAGTTTCGTATCAAATTCATGATTTGTCCAGATCATACACAGAAATCATAAGTCATGATTAAGTTTACGTGATACATCCATTAGCATTAACAGAACAGAACGGAACAAAATAGAACAGAACATATACACGTGAGGTTACGAATAACCAGTTCCATAAAGGAACCTCCGGATCCGGGTAACAGAACAGAACAGAAGCTGAGCCCCCATTGCCTCTTGAAGGCTTGTCAGAATTCAAACACATTTTAGAATTTCTGTCTAAACAATAGATACTGGGACCCCATGCAAACGAGCAATCTTATCGATGTAAACAGTGGCTGTCTACAAGCATCATACAAAAATTTTACATACAATAACTCAAACGGGACTTATACCTTGGGTGCTGAAGGTAGCCCACAATGAAGTTCGTAGTCACATAATCCCTACTTCCATTCCAAAATAAAGGAAGGTTGAAGTAGTCCCGTCACTATCTGATATTCGATTTCGACCTGTTGGCACCGAAAAGTATTTAGACACAACTCAATAATTTCCTTCTTCATAATAGGTCACCCACATATTCATTTCAAATGCCAACCAATTTTACCATAGCAGTCCGGTCTATTCCCTTGTTACAAAAGTTCAATTCATTCTTCAATAATTCCACAGTTTACAATCCGATTCGGTCTTTAGTTCAGTGATTCATCACAATTATCCGAAGTCAATCAGAAATTTTCAGGAATATACAGTGGATCCAGATACTGATTTCCGAATTAACAAAGGTAGTATTGAAGCACTTACCCATACTATGCACATAGTCCAGATATCCCCATAATACTGATTGTAAGGTACAATAACATCGAGGCAGTCGCTTTCTAACACCATACACGTGTTCTTAATTCATTTAACAGTTTACGGTTCACATTTCAGTTCAATATTCAATCCCCTGCCCATCGGGTCCTTTCACATTATCTAATAGTCGTTAAAGCTTAAGGTAATTCATACACGTAAATCCTTAGGATGTCAAAGGCATTATCAAAGGAGTCAATCACATGCCAAACACAATTTACACACTCTCAGAGCCCCAATCACAGAATATGATGACACTGAGCAGTTATTTACAAAGCGTACTGAATTCACACACTTTCGGACAATCAGGGTTTTTCAAAGTTTCTTGGATGTTAAAACATCTTCAATACCTAAGGATGACATTCCGGACAAAACAAAGGAATAATCGTCTCGGAATCGAAGCACACCCGTTCATGACCGTCGGTGGCCGACTCGAGGTCGATTAGTCAAACCCACCCGTACGAAACCGTCGGTGGCAAAGATATCTCAATCAAGGTGCTACATAGGCTTAACGTCCCCTAGCACGAAAGGACGTTCCAAGAATGTCATCAAAACAACATAATACCATTCACTTTAACCTGATTTCCCAAAATCTAATAACGCTGAAGCAACCACTCTCCCTTACAAAACATGTTCTGATCAGTCAAAGACAAATGTTCAGTACCGTTTATAATCAAATCAACCTGCCGCCATCGGTTCCCATAGCGTGAAACAAACAAAGATGAGACAATACTCCTTACGACACCCAATCACGGGGTTTGCACAATTCGGTTCATTTTTAACACATATGTCCTCAATAGTTGGGGGTTGGTTTTCAATGGTGTTCATGGTTAGATCAATCTGTTGATAGCCCACAAGAGGTCTTCACATAGGTCAAGTACTCTAAAAAGATTCAAGTTTTGGGTCTATCAGTTTTTCCTGCCAAATAATCTGGCTATTTATTTACAGGCAATCCTCAATCTTCAATTTATGATTACTTTCTTTTAATGGATATGATGAGTGGATATCATTACATGTTATGCATCGATATTTTTGTTGATACTTTGTTATTTTTGTTGATATTTTTGTTGATGCATCGATATCATTACATGTTATGCTTTTTTGTTGTGTCACATTTCTCTACCTATGTAATTTGTCTAGTTTATTTTGGCATATCTAATTCAATGCCTTGGTTCCGTTTGGTTCTATAGTTCTGAGCAAAGAGGGAAAAACATCAGAACCACCTTCAACTAATCAAAGGTATGGAAGTTCTTCAAACAGGTATTCAAAAGTTTAGAAAGTTGTGAGAATCTTTTGTAGTCTTGTGTGATGGGTGATCCTCAAGAAATTTTTGGTCTGATTCTTTAAGGAATCATGTTTTAGTTACTGTTCTGGAGTAATTGCTCATAACACTTGAACAATGCTCATTTTATTCCTTAAACCCTGCACCACCAAGCTCAAATTAGCCCTAACATTCTTTACCTTTTGGCTTTCAATTTTAACGTCCAAACAAGATAAGTAGTTGGTGTTCCTTTTTCTTTTTTTAACCTCCAGCAACACTCTGGCCACACAACTCCAGCACACATCTTTGACCACCCCACCCCCGGTCACCACCAACAAATCACCAAACATGTTTCTTTATTTGTGTTTTCATTTGTATTCAAAACAAATTACACCAAACAAGTTTTTATGTGGTTTCTTGTTTTATGTAACAACATTATCAAAAAATCCCTTAGGAATTGGTTTTTGATTTTCTAAAGGCATGTATGTTCTTTAACTTCTATTTCTGGTTATTATTTTTGCTGTGCAGTTTTGGTAATCCTTTCACCAACTATAATGAAGATGAGAACTTTGAGTCTGAACAAGGAGGAGGCTCCAGTAATGATCCAGCAAATCCTGTAGTTCAAGAGAGTTCTAATTACCCTAATTATCAGTCCTTACATGAAGAAAACACCAAGGTCAAGATGGTCAAAACAAGACACATAGTTGTTCTATGAGGTAAATCTTGTCGTAGTTTCAAATTTTATTTATAGTATTACTGGAGAAACCTCTTTTTGTATCTCAATTTAATATTTGATGTAGAAAGATGAAAACTTATGTATATCCATGCATGCTAGAGCTGAAGTTGAAGTTAAAGTTCAGACTTTGTTCATGAGGTATCAGGAAACTAGGTACGACTGTAGCACGAGCTGTTTATAGGAGAAAAAATTTGTAACAAAATCATCTAACTTCTTATTATGATAACGCTTGATCAATGTGTCATTTAAAATAGATTTTCGTTATTCATTAATTATCTCTCTCATGCTTTCCCTTTACCACTTTTTGATTATAAGATGTCTCTAGCTATCCACTGCTGATAAAAAAAAGGATATATTGAAGCTATTTGTTGTTGATCAAGTATTTGCATTTTTGGAATTTGGTATTTTTCACTCTTGGGGGTGGCTTTTTGTTTGTTTTGAAGCGTGGAAAATTTAGTTACATAATCTTTGCTTTCCACCTTTTTTGTTTTGGTACTAAACTTCTGATCTAAGAATGACAGCATAGATCTTGCTGTTGCATTCTACATGATACCAATTTGTACCTCAATGGCGAAGGCTTTATGAATAGAGAAGATTTTTTACCTCTCATGCATTACAATATCAAAAATTGGGACATTAGAGCAATTACTTAATGAACTTGGTAATGAATTTGTTGGTTTCATCTAGAAATGTCAATGTGGTATAAGAAAGATGATAGTAACAATCTTTGTGGAGTGCCAACATGTTATTTCAAACCTCTATGTTGCCTTTAACTCATTTCTGAGGACTTAAAAGAGTGGTCATTCATGAAGTTGTATATGCTCTAGTTTATTTAAGCACAACGTTTTGTTCCCAAGTCAGCCAGTTTATGGACTAGCCCTGATTGTTTTGATTTTATTAGCTTTATGTTCGAGCTTGTAAATAAGTGAGAAACTAGACTCAAAGTGGCTGTACTAATATTTATCTAATGTTGAAACATCTTTATTGTAAATTCTCAGTTTTGCTTGTATGATACTTGGGAGCAAATGATGTAGAATAGAAGACAAACCTAGCAATTGCCATTGCGGTGACAAACGAAGATAAATAATTGGCAATTTCTCAGCACAAAAATGGACCCAGATGGAGGTCACTTGAGCAGAGGATGTAAGTAGCTTTGCTAGGAGTAGGACTTGCACTTTTAACAGAGACTTGTCCATCCTCCTTTGATTAAAACCATGGTTGGTCTCTGCTAATGCCACTTGGGAGTCACTCTTGTAAGATCCTTATCTTTGTGATGTGATGACCTATATTAGTCACTTGAAGTTGAAGTATGATTATTGGATGGGTCACTATACATTCCAGCAACCTGGCTATTATATGCTGATTGTAGTGTTGACCGGTGTTTTCCTATACAAGTTGACATTGTAATCTCTCTCTCTCTCTCTCTCTCTCTCTCTCTCTCTTCTATGTGTTTGTGTGTTTTTTTGTGCTTGCTGTTTGTTTGTGTTGGAGTTAGTTGCTGCTACTGCTGCTTTGTGTTTGTGTTGGAGTTAGTTGCTTCTGTTGCTGCTTTGTGTTTGTTCATCTTTCACTCTCTTATTGTTCTTAATGCTTGAAATGGTTGATTTATTTTTATTTATTTTTTTCTTGTTGCTGCAATTCTTGTTCCTTTAATTGATATTAGTGCTCAGTGGAAGACTTGGAAGCTGCTGCAAAGTTGTATATTTCTTATTGGTTAGAATTGGCAACTACTCCATATGGTTCACCCCTGGATGCCACAAAAATATTTTGGCCTGTAGCCCTTCCTTGTAAAAGTCACTTTAAAGCAGCAGCTACGATGAGAGCCTTGAAGGTTGTAATTGTTAAAATAGCTTATGGGGTTCTGTGCAATTTTTTTGGCAAATCACCTCTTTTAAATGTTGTTCATCTCATACTGATGAGAGCTACTCTTGAAGTTTAAGTAATTTGACTTCTTCTTGACCATTTTGATATTAATTGATGTATTTAAAGTTTGAACATGAATAGTTTCTATTCTTGAGTATGCAATGCACTGTTTCTTTTTTAGATTTTGTTTTCAAGCTTAGTTTATTTATTATTTTAATAAAATCAATTATTAGTTCTTAATAATTGTTTATGACATGTATTTTTTTAGTTCAACAATATAAAATTAGCACGACTTAAAAAAAAGAAGCTATGGCAGCGTTTTTTAAATGTCACTATATCCCAACCCTAATGGCTAGATATTTAAAATATATAAATGTCTATGACAACGTTTCAAAAAAATCGCTAAATATCATAGTGACGTCATAGTACCATTAGGGTAGGACATTTGGCGGCATTTTTAAAAACGCTACCTATACTAATATAACGACATTTTTCAAACGCCATAAAGCTATAGTGACGGCCGCGTTGTGGGCGTTTGGTACTAAACGTCACAAAAAGAATTAGCAACGTTTTTAGTACCTATAGCGACGTTTTTAAAACGCCGCTAAAAGTTAATTTTCTAGCAGTGAATGTTGTATAACACTACAAAAAATTAAGGTTTTAGAGACCAAAATTTAGGGACAAAATTATTTTTTAGGGACCAAATATTTTTGTTACGAAAAGTGTTGTTATTATATTTTTAGCAACGAAAATTAGACATTAGTGATGAATTATTATCTTTTTAGGACCAAATTTTTGTCTAAAAAAATAAACCATTTTGAGACCAAATTATTTTGTCCCTAAAAGTCTATTCATTAGTGACATTTTCAAAATTTTGTCGCTAAAAGCCTTGTTTTTGTCTTTTCAGAATGACCTTTTAGAGACTATTCTCATGATGATAGAAATTTGTCTCTAAATGTCTTTTGCAACAAAATTTTTACTTTTAGAGGCAAAATATTTGGTCTTTAAAACTCTTATATGTTGTAAGCTTCTGGAAGGGTTTTGAACACAAACCCTTATGTGTTTGGTGTCTAAAACTCAACACAATGTCACATCTAACACGATAAGGGTTTTGCAATCATAGTTAAGTTATTACCTTACATTTAGATTTTCAACAAGATGTTATAGGCTTAAATTGGGTGATTTGAAATGCTATGTGATAGAAGTTATCTCAAATCTTCTCTCAAAAAAGAAAAAAAGAAAAAAGAGTCTCAAATCCATCTCAAGAATGATTCTAGTAGCACAGAGGCCCTAATACAATATATCTCTAATACCTGTACCTATCTCAACCTATACATTCTTCCACCAACTCAAGTCTCCCACTCCAACTTCCTCAAAAAAAAAAAAAAAAAAAAAAAGTCTTCCACACCAACTTCATTAACCATGCTTCCAAGTACTTGTGAATTTGAACCCCAAAATCCACTTCACTTCATATACATCCATACAAACACCACTATTTTATATTCTAACAACTTTAGCCTAGCCAGATAGGTTATGCATCTCCAGGCCAATTCCAACCAACTGTTAATGTATACTTTTGTTGATCAATTTCCCCTCCCCCATATTCCCATGACCTCTAAAATTCAGACTCCTACTGTCCCGTTAACATAACAATGTTAGCTAGGTTAGGTAGCTAAGTCGAGTACCAAATGTAGCTGACATTTGTTATTATTGAATAGTGTATTCAGAAAGAAGATCCCTCTACTAAGCAATCAATATCCAGAAGATTTACTAAGCTCTTCACAAGAATGCAATAAATTTTGATATGAAGCTAAATATCTAAATGAGATTAAAAGTTCAAACTAGTTCAACTACCTAAGATTTTAAGGAACAGGTTGGTAAAATTTCTCCTAAAGAAACTAGATGATCATTATTTCAGGATAGTAATTTGACTAAAGCTATATTCTTATTTAAAAAAAAAAGAAAAAAAAAGTAGCACCTCTTTCAGGCATATTTTGTAATTTGTTCAACCAAATCAATGTAAAATAGCAATACTAGACTGTTTGAGGAAACTTATATCAAAATTTAACACAATCCTGGAGTGGCAAGCTAGCTCTTGCATTATATGTTTATGGAAAGCACTAGGTGTAGACACCTCATTTTTTATCGTCCCTAAGACTTGGACGTCATCGCTTGTGCACTTGATGATTGTGATTGCATGCGCTCGTTTTAGTGCCCAAAGTCCTCGGTGGAGTGCCCTGTCTTTGCGCATTTAAACCGTGTCCATTCTATACCTTGTTTTGGACTAAAACCTTATTGTTTCAAACCCAAAACCTTAGTGCTTCAAACCTTAGGACCATGGGACTTGCAGGCATCCTCTGGTGGCCTACCGGCCACCCTTATGCCTTGCCAGCCACTGGTGTGGCCTGCTGGCCACTAGTGTCCTTTTTCAGATATTTTGTTTATAGTTGTTCCAGCTATTGGCACAATGGGCTTTATCTCCATACACGTGTATGGAGGGATTTAGCTCAGCCAAATGCATGTTTTTCTACATATATGGGGTCTCCTCCCCCATTTTTGAGGGTTAGAAATTTTGGAACAAAAATATCTCTCTCTCTACATTTCTCTCTCTCTCTCTCTTGCAAATTTGTGCATACTTGCCTAGTTACACTACTCTTTTGCATACTTCTCCTTAACCAAAGTTGATCATCTTTGAGCTGAGGTTACTTAAGGCCTTCTTGGAGCTCTTGAAGGTGGTTTTGGCTTGAATTGTTGCCTAAAATTGTTCTTTGCTTCAAGAGGTATAATACTCCCCCTTTTACCTTGTTTTGAACACTTGTTTTTCTATCTTTTTCCACTATTTTTGGGTTGTTTTTGGGCTATAAAAATTCTATTTTTGTGGGTTGAAATTGGTGTTTTAGGCCATTTAAGGTTAGGGGGTGGTTCACCCTTATTTATTCCTTGTTTGTAAGGCCTTTCCACCTTTGTTTCCCACTTTCAAACTATTCTTTTTTGGGATTTTGAACACTGAATTTTAGAGTATTTTTCAGTGGTAAAAATTATGTTTTGAAGTCCAAAATTGGAGGGGTTAGCCTCCCCTCCTTGTGTCTTGTTTTTCTAGCCTAGTTAGCTCTATGTGTTAGCTTATTTTTCTAGCCCTTTGTAGCTTAATTTCAGCATGTTTTAGGGTTTATTTTGAACTGTTTTAACTCTGTTTTTGGCTGTTTAAGTCATTTGAGCTTTGTTTTGCATAGTTATAGTGTAATAGTCCTCACAAGCTTGGTGTTTTAGGCCTTTAGGCACCACTTGTTTGAGTTGATTGCCATGTTTTAGTGCTTTTCTCGCCTAATTTCAGCACTATCAATCTCTGCAATCTCCCTCATATCTTGACTTTTTCATTTGCTTTGAGGGTTGTTTCAATCTTGGGGTTGTTTAAGCTTGAGATTAAGGCTCATGCTTAATAGTTTAATCATCTTTTAGGGATTCATTACCAACGGCATGACACTTCTCTCTTGCCTTAAACTACCCCTTGTTTGACACTTCCTTCTCTTTAGAGTACTAACTCACCAATGGACTTAATTGGTTAAAGAATGGTTGGTAATAAAAAATGAGTAACTAAAAGTTGCAACTAAAATTGTGCAAGATAAGAATTTGGTTGTATTTTGGTGTGTTCAATCGGACGTTAATTGAACACAAGGAAAATTGGGGCATTTCATACTCAAAGTGATGAATGTGCCAATTTTTCTAAGGTGTCCATTGCCCTTAATCATGCATGATAGGGTGATGGTTTTTGGTCTTGTTTTGCATTTATTGAACTTGTACATATTGGTCCCTTAGCCATCATGCAATGAAATTGCTTGATTGATGGTTTTAGAACCAAGTGTATCACTCCTTTGAGATGTTTTGATGATAAGGAGGGATACACAGTACAAACAACTTGTGAGAATACACTTTCTTTGCCCTGTTTGCTCTCTGTTGCAGCAAGGAATGATATATCATCAGTGGTTAGCCGGCCACTGTTACTGGCCGGTAGGCCATCAGTGTTGGACGGCAACCCCTCAATGGTGGCGGGCTGGCCACCAATGAATTTTGAGCAGTGTATTTGTGAAGCATAGTAGAGTTGATCTGGAAGAGGAAGTCAATGTAAGTGTTGTGCAACAGAGGCTTGTAGAGGCAGATAGTGGATGTTCTTCGGGTGGAATCGAGCATGCATTCTCAGGACTAGTTAATTAGTTTAATTAGCAATTAGTATTTTATTTGTTGTACTTAATTAGTTGTAGTTAATTAGTTTGTTTTGTACTTATTTAATTAGTTTAGATTAATTTAGTTTGTGTTGTAATATTTAATTAGCTTAGCCTAGTTAAATTATTTAATTGTTGTAATATTAATTAGCTTAGAATAGTTAATTAATTTATTTCAAGTGTTGTAATAATTAGTTAAGTAGTTTAGCTTAGCTAGTTTACTAATTCAGACCCTCTTGCGCGAGGGCATCAATGTTGTAATAATGTGTATGTCTTTCAACCCCACGTCTTTCTCCCTTTTATGTACTCGCTTTTGATGATTAGATTAGGGACATGTTTCAATTAGCATAACTTATGCTTGCATCCATTCATCTTGTATTGCATGCGCCGAGGCTCGGTACATCATTCAAACTGCATTATCATTTCAATACTTCTTTGAATACGTGCTTAGACCGCATATCTTGAATTAATTAATATGCCACATTAGTAGCTGAGCCTAGTAATTGCACATCGAATGTGTTGCATTAGCCATCTTGTATAGTTAGGAAACATGCATTTTTTCTAACTCTTTTGTTTTATCTTAGCTTGGAGTACTAGGTGAGTTTTTAACGCTTTAGCATACTTGCATGAGTGTGATTGATTGCCATGTCTAGCATGCTTGCCATGAGGCTAAGTGCTTACTTGTTAAACTGTTTGAATTCCTGTGGATAAAGGCTTGTTGTTTGAATTGGAATGATTCAACGAATGTATGTTTTAAGCCCATTTTGTAGTGGCAAATTCCCAAACTTTAAGCCTACTTGAGTGGCAAATTTAAACCTTTTGCAAAACAAACATTGAATTGTTCCAATTCGGGCAAACTAATCTATACTTGCTTGTGGGCATCACATAGTAATGCTAGCCTAATAAACCAGAATAAGAGCATATAATGTTGATAAAAATCATATCATGATTAGTAGAGGCCGATCTTTGGCGAGTGGGGGTGCTCAATTCATGACCCTCCCCTCCCATACCTAAGTTCCCGAGCCGAGGCAACTTTGGTGATGATGGACCCGTGGCCTTTGGCACGAGTCATAGGTTTCCTAAATTTTCCCAAAACAAAAAATATTTAGGTGGCGACTCTGTATTTGGCAAAGTAGTCCATTTTTGGCAATTTGATTCAAAATCGATTTTCCAAAAAGATTTACTGGATTTGGACTCTTTAGTGTTTATCAATTTCACATCGCATTTGTGAGATTAGATTCAAAACTGCAGGAGTTTGAACTGTAGGGCTTATATTCAAACCTTCTAAAAGGGGGGCGCGAAAAAGGCGAGCTACAAGTTCTGGCAACTCTGTTGGGGATTTAGAGAACTTAACTCGAACTCATGATATGAAATTTTATCTACACTTATGTGTTTCTTTGTATTTGCATTGGTGTGTTTAAGTCACTGTGTTTGCTATCTGTTATTCCTAGACGGTTTGCCAGTGGCTTACTTGAAAAGTTACCAAAAGGCTGACCGGTTACGGGCTCTACCATGATGGAAACACAACCCTTGGATCTCGATTACTGTTGTACCGTTTGATCCGCCTTTCACTTTTCGGTGTTAGGTGCGAGAGGTATATTAGGTAGTCTTGCTGAGGTACCCTTTTTGACTAATCGGCCTAGTTGCATGTCGAAGGCCATAGAGACTGTTCCAAACTAGGACAGGTTGCTTACCCGAATGTAGGATTGTGTGAAACCACTTTGCTTGAATAGCAAACCCTGGCTCCTGATGAAACTAGGACAGGGTAACCCTACTCCCTCATAGGGGTGTTTTGGCTATCACTTAATGGTATGTGCTTTCAGAGTGAAACTCTACAGGAACGTGCGTATTAGTTGCAAGTTTGGGTATCAGATTTTAGGGGCAGAAATCAGTGTTGAGTGCAGTTCTACGGCTTTGATTACGACTGTGTTGTTAACATCTGAGCTGAGGTGCTGTGCGATTTCTAATTTTTGTTTTCTTTTTGCTTTATTTCTTTTTGCAAGGTAGTTTATCACAATTGCTTCAGACAGTTCGGTTACCCCCCAAGCACTCTGGACTCGAGTAAGGTGACTTTACAGATCCAAGGATGTTGTCAGGGGACAACCTGTGTTTTCTTCGCTCCTACCAGTTATGAGACAGAGGAGAGTTAGGCATTATTCACCAGTCCAGCAGTCACCCTTTACTTCACCTACACCCAGTCAGGCTCAGTCTTCTACCTCCACTTTAGTAAGAGATTATTTGCCAGTTCTGATGGCTCAACATCCCCCGGTTAGCATAGAAGACTTGCTCTGTCATCTCCAGCAAACCATTGAAACCATGCAGCAAGATGCTGCCTGCCAAGCTGAAGTTACATCACATCAAGCGGAAGTGATAAATAGGCTGCAACAATAGCAACCATAGCAAGTAGTGGCTTCTACTTCCCATGCACCTCCTGCGGGTATTCCAGTACCCGGAACCGCTGCCAATGTCCAAGAGAATCTAGGCAATCCAGTGGACCCCATTCCATTGCAAACCTCTAAGGCACCAGTGTACCAAACTAAGCCTCCGTTTGAATTCGAAGTTGTCCCAATTGTATTGAATTTCAACAAGTTGGAGACGCTTTTTAAGTGGGCACAGGGCGTGAACTCAATCCCTGACATCGAAGATAGGTACACCGACTCCGCAGTGACTTTACTGGACCGGTTTAAAATGCCACACATAGACCGGTTTGATGGCTCTAGAGATCCCATGGTTCATCTGCAATTGTTCTCTGATATCCTGCGGCCGATGGGCCTTACCAGACTTTAAAAGTTGTCACTTTTCGGCCAGACCCTGTCAGGAATAGCGGCTATCTGGTATGCAAAGCTAGAGGACTCTGTGAAATGGAGCTGGGAGGAAATGACTAAGGCCTTCATCGCACAATACTTATACAACACACAGATCGAGGTCACAACCAGTGATCTTGAGGCAACCTGTCAGGAGCCAAATGAGGGCTTCTCAGACTTTGTAACAAGGTCGAGAGCCAAGGCTTTGATGATAACTGCCAGGCCATCTGAGAAGGATCAAATCAGGATGGTGGTTCGCAATTTGCAAGCGAAATTGTTGCAGAAGATGATTGTCTTGCCGTTGTTCATATTCGCTGAGCTCCAAGAAATAGGGGTTCAGATTGAAGATGCAATGAAACAGGGGTTGATAACCGATGAAAAGGAGAAGGCCAAGAGGTTTTTTTCATGTAGTTCCAATGCAACCATGAGTGGAAGTACAACTGCAAGGTCATCTGATGTGAGTGTTGTCACCACTACAGCCAAGACTACCAACCCTTTTGCTAGCATAACTCCACAAACCTCAAATAACTAGGCTTGATCCTAGAGGACCTTCACTCCACTCTATATGGCATTATCCCAAGCCTTGAGGGTGTTGATCAAAAAGGGGCATCTTAAGCCATTAGAGTCCTGTCCACTATCCGATCCTCTTCCACCTAAACACAACCTAACCAAATACTGTGCTTCTCACCAGCAGCACGGTCACGACACCGACCAATGCTTTAGGCTGCATCATAAGATTCAAGATCTCATCGACAACAAGGTGATAGCACCACCTCATAAGCCAAATGTAACCACCAATCCTCTCCCAACCCACAACTAAGTTCCCCCGCCCCCATCTAGGCACTTAAATCTAATACATACACTGGCTATCCCCTACGACCCCAGCGTATATATCACCTCTTCCCACCTACCCAAACCGGCCGTGTTCATCCCTGAAATCACAGACTTGTACATGATGGACACGTCTATACTTCAACCTGAACCCGTGGTGGTGACAGTGGTAGATAAAGGGAGGTTGGCCTTGGAGGAGAATGTCAGTCCAATGCTTGAGAGCTCTACGGACTTAGCTGAGGGAGTATACGACCTGTGTTGTTACATTGTACCGACTGATCAAGCCAAACCAGAAGTGGTATTGCCAACAGGAGTAGAGGTCAATATGGTCAGGGAGGATAGCCCAAGTCAGGGGCTGGATGACCTAGCGAAGCTAGAGCAGTTCTACGATGAGCACGATTAGGGAGACGTGCAGATTGACCGGTTTGATATGAATAGGTCTATAGACAACTCAGGATGGTTGAGTGACAAGCCTAACAAAGAGGAAGAAACTGAGATAAAGCCGAAGGAAATAGCTGTAATGGCCAGAATGGCCGAGGAAAAGGGGAAACTACTAGAGAGCACTGGTATCAAGAATTTGGCATAGGAATTAGGCGTTGTGAGTACTGCCGATACAGAGTAGAAAGCCTCATTGAAACGGTTTGTGCAAGAAAGTGATCAAGACAAATAGGACACTGGAAAAGCCCAACACCCAACGGGGACATTTTTGATATAAGAGTGATTAGAATGGAGCCGAACAATTGCTTGTCGATTACCGGAGGTGTCTAGTGGGAAGATGATGAACTACATCTAGTCCATACTGATGAAGATTGGGATGAGTCCCTGCCAGACAATACTTGGTACTGTAAAGAGGTGGACCACATGACGGGAAATGGGTCGTGTTTCAAACCCCCACATTTGGACCAAGCCGAAGCCTTCGGGAAAGATAAAGAGATTGAGAAGCAGAAGGAAAAACAGTTAGAAGAAGAGGCAGTGCTGAAATAGCTAAAGAAGATTCAAGCCGATATTTCCATCTGGGGTCTGCTCATGGCTTCTCGGGTGCATCGATAGGCTGTGCTATCAGCTATGGACAAAGCAAAATTGTCCATTGACACCACTCTGGAACAACTTGTGGGATTAGTTTTCCCAAGTGGTGCCAGCCCAACTCTAACCTTCTTGGACAGGGAACTGTCGCCAGAAGGCTCAGCACATAACAAACCTCTGTACATATCAACGTAATGCAGAGAAAAATGGGTGCCAGTGGTGTTGGTCGATATTGGGTCAACTATCAACATCTGTCCATCTTGTACATCATATGCCATCGGCTTGAAACCAGCAGATTTCGTGCCTACAGCCCAGGTGATTCGGGTGTATGACAATACCAGCAGGGAGGTGATGAGCACAGTACAGATCAAAGTTCAAGTGGGTCCAGCTCAACAGGATATTGAGTTCCACGTCTTAGATGTGCCGGCCACTTTCAATCTACTGCTAAGGAGACCCTGGCTGCACCAGGTGAAAGTTGTCTCTTCTACCCTCCACCAAATGCTGAAATGCCCTTATGGGAATGGGGTGGCTATTGTGTTCGGAAATTCGTCCATACATCCTCCGCTAGAGAAAACTACACCTGTGTTGGAAATTGTTCATGGCGAAGAGGATGTTTTCCTTTTTGGGCTACTCTAGCTGAGGACTGAGCAGTGCAAACCATCTTGGCAGCTGATGAGGGCATGTATGTCAGTGCCCAATCAATCTATTTCATGAACAAGCTCCAACATATGCCAGGAATGGGGTTGGGAAAAAGTGGCCGGAAAGACGTCACAGCACTGGCCGATGTGCCACATAATCCGCATGACTTTGGTCTTGGCTATATGCCCACCAAATAGGATTGGGTCAGGAAGAGAGAAGAAATGGCAGGCAGAGCCAAAGCTAAGCAGACCGGGAAATGCTATGAGCTTATACATAGACCGATCCGGGGAACACTGAATGGCCATTTTGTTCGGGAGGGAGAAGACTTCCTATTTTGTGGCTTTCCTGAGCCCTGGTTCAATTCTGAGTAGCAGCGTGTTCCTGGCTTTGAGATTTTCTTTGACTTTCAGCTGTAAGACAGTGATACAGAGGAAAAGACTGAACCAACTACTGAAGTTGAGAAGAGCATGGTAAATGACTTAGACAGCAACGAACTTGAAATAGGGGCAGTATTGGCTTGTCTCATTTCAGATCCTTCGATTGACTTAGAGAGCTTGGGAGATAACCTGACCATCTCCATGATTAGGGACCAATCGGGTGTGAACCCTTCTAGTAACATTTTGGATGTATCTGAAGCACCATCCCTCATTTGGCAGTTGGAGGAGGGCTACCTGTCTAGTAGTTCTGAGTCGGGTAGTGAATCAGAATCTGATTCCATAGAGTGTGTGGAGTCGGAATTAGATTCCAATTCTTCTGAGTTTGAGTCGGATATTCCTGGGGGTGATAACTCGGATGCCAAGGTTTTGTCTAGGTCGCCCTTTTCTTTTGCTTTTGAGTCGGTTGTAATTAAAGAGCTGGATGAGCTGGACTTTTTCAATGAGAATGATGCTCCAGATTTTGAGTATTTCTCTGTGTTGCTTGTTTATTGCATTGATCAGGATTTTCAAAATTTTAATGAAAACGAAGAGGAAGAAATTCCTCTGGTTTTGAAAAATTTGATTAATCGAGAGGAGAGGTTTGTAAAACCTATTGCTGATGAAATCATTGCTATTAACGTGGGTACTGAGAAGGATCCGCATCTGGTCTAGAACGGGTCCACATTGTCTTCGGAAGAGCGCGAGCGCTTAGCCACTTTATTAAAAGATTTCAAAGTTGTTTTCACGTGGTCCTACGAAGACATGCTTGGAATCGATCCTGGGATTGTACAGCATCAGATCCCTCTTGACCCCGAGGCCCGACCCGTTAAACAGAAGTTGTGGAGAATACGCCCGAATTGGGCTTTGAAGATTAAGGAAGAAGTTACCAAACAGATTGAGGCAGGGTTCTTGCTTGTGTCTGAGTATCTAATGTGGTTGGCCAACATCGTCCCTGTGCCGAAGAAAGATGGCAGAATCAGAGTCTGTGTTAACTTCAGGGATTTGAACAAAGCCAGTCCGAAGGACGACTTTCCCTTGCCACATATTAATGAATTGGTAGACTTCACCGCGGGTTATGCATTACTCTTCTTCATGGACGGATTTTTCCGGGTATAACCAGTTTCTGATGGCGCCCGAGGACAGAGAGAACCTACTGCTATCGGGTGATGCCGTTTGGGCTGAAGAATGCAGGGGTTACCTATCAAAGGGCTGCAATCACTATTCTGCATGATATGATCTATAAAGAGGTCAAGGTGTACGTAGATGACATGATTGTCAAGTCCAAAGAAAGAAAGGGCCACTACACAACCTTGAAGAAATTCTTTCAACAGATCAGAGAATAAAGACTGAGGTTGAATTCGTAGAAATGTAATTTCGGCGTAACAACAAGGAAAATGCTGGATTTCTTGATCACACAGAGGGGCATCAAGGTAGATCCTTCCAAAATTAAGGCCATCCTAGAAATGCCACCACCAAGGACTAAAAAGGAGGTGTGAGGCTTTCTGGGTAAAATGCAATTCATAAGACGGTTTATTTCCAAATTAACCTTGACTTGTGAACCACTTTTTGGTCTCCTGAAGAAAAGAAAGAAATTTCGGTGGGATGATTGATGTTAATTCGCTTTTGATCAGATCAAGCAGTACCTTCAAAATCCGCCTGTGTTGTCGCCACTAGAGTCGGGGAGGCCTTTGATTCTGTATCTATCAGTCACAAACACCACAATGGGATGCATGCTTGCTCAGGAAACTGATGATAGGGTGGACAAAACCATCTACTATTTGAGCAAGAAAATGCTGGATTATGAGACTCGCTACACTCTATTGGAGAAAGCTTGCTTAGCCTTGGTATGGGCTACCACGAAGTTGAGGCACTACTTGCTAGCTCACTCCGTAATTCTGGTTTCGAGATTAGATCCCATCAAATATCACTTTGAGAAACCAACACTTATGGGTAGGCTAGCCCGTTGGTTGTTACTTCTCTCTGAATTTGATCTGAAGTATGTCACTCGCATGTTGGTCAAGATGAGAGCAGTAGCGGAGTTCCTGGCAGACTACCTAGTGGAAGGGGATGAAGCAATAGAATACTTGTTCCCAGATGAAGCTATTCTGCAAGTCGAGGAAGAGATTTGGACAATGTACTTTGACGGAGCGTCCAATCAGTATGGTTATGGGAAAGGTGTGTTGCTGATAGCACCCGACAATTCCTATATACCTTTAGCCTTCAAACTCTAGTTCAATGTATCCAATAACAAAGTAGAATATGAGGCGTGTATCGCTGGTTTGGAAGCAGCCCTGGAATTAAGGGCAAAAAGGTTGGACGTCATCGGGGACTCGAACCTGGTTGTGTCTCAGGAAAATGGAGACTGGAAGGTCAAAGAAGAAAAGATGAAGATCTATTACCAGACCTTGGATGTTTTGATTCCTAGGGATGAGAAGCTAACTTTCACGCATCTATTAAAAGAGAACAACAGGTTTGCCGAAGCCTTATCAACTCTATCATCCATGATAGACATCCCTCTTGGAGTCTAGATGCTTCTGATCATCATTGAGCAGAGATATACATTGGCCTACGAGACTATCGCCGCAATAGATGAAGCACAAGATCAAAACCCTTGGTTCTATGATATCTGGAACTTATTGGAAAAGCAAGTTTATCCACCAGGGGCAAATGCCAAAGATAAGTGGGCAATATGGTAGATGGCTGTTCAATTTATCATCTGCGGAGGTAAACTGTACAAGAGGGGTCATCTGGGAATGCACAAGTTGTGTGTTAAAGCAGAGGAATCAAAGCGCTTGATGGACCATCCATGGGGAAGAGTGCAGAGCGCACATGAACGTAGTAATGTTAGCTCGAAAGATTCTCAGGTAGGGTTACTACTAGTCTACCATGGAGGAGGATTGCATTGGTTTTGTTCGGCGATGCTACAAAGGCCAAATTCATGCTAATCGCATGAACATCCCGCCGTCAAAGTTGTACAACATGACTTCACCATGGCCTTTCTCAGTCTGGGGAATTGATGTCATTTGGGCAGTTACACCGAAAGGGTCGAATGAGAATGAATACATTCTGGTGGCAATTGACTATTTTACAAAGTGGGTGGAAGCTCAGTCCTACGCAGTGTTGAAAGAAGTGCATGTGGCTAAATTCATCCGAAACAACATCATTTGCAAATATGGAGTCCCAAACGAGATTATTTTAGATAATGGCTCCCATTTCAAGAAAGAAGTGATCGACTTGTTGGAGAAATACAACGTGGCTTTCATAAGTCATCTACTTACTGGCCGCAAACTAACAGAGCTGTTGAGGCCGCCAACAAGAACATCAAGCATATTCTGCAGAAGATGGTTGAGACCTACAGGGACTGGCCAGACAAATTGCTATTCGCACTCTGGGGCTATAGAACTTCAATCCGGACATTTACAGGGGCAACTTCTTATTCTCTTGTCTACGATATAGAGGCTGTTCTGCCAATTGAAATAGAAGTCCCATTGTTGCGAGTCATGGCTGAGTGTCAGATAGAAGAGGCGGACTGGCAATAGAGCAGGTTCGAAGAGCTGATATTGTTTGATGAGAGAAGGTTCAAAGCATTGTACCATGTTCACGGTTATCAACGCAGGATTGCCAGGGCTTTCAATAAGAAAATTAAGTCCCGGAATCTCAAAGAAGGGGATTTGGTGCTGAAAGACAACCAAGCTCCCATCCATGACAGAAGGGGCAAGTTCAGACCCAATTGGACTGGTCCTTACATCATCAAAACTATCTGGTCAGGTGGAGCTGTTATTCTCATGGACCTAGATGGCCTAGAATTTTCCCAACTGATCAACATGGGCAAGTTAAAGAAATACTGTCCTTGAGAGGCTCGCTAGGCCGCAAACTCGGAAGGGCGACCTAGGCAAAAATTAGAGCATGAAAAATTAGAAATAAAGAAAAACTGAGCTCGCAAGGTTGAAAACCCTAAAGGGCGGCCTTGGCAAAAGTTAGAGCGCAAAAGGAGAGAGTTAATACTCGAGTGAACCTAAACCGAACTACGTAAGGCCTGATTCCCATCTTCGGGATACGTAGGCAACTTTATCTTGAAGTTCGGCCTTAAACACCTCCAACTCAACTGTCATGTCCATGTGTTTGATCATGTCGTCTTTGTCTGTTCTTTGTTTGAGAACTCGGTTGTGATCCTCACTCGAAGAGAATAATTGGTTACAATGCTGAGTAGTGTGGTATTCAGTCAAGGGGCAATTTGTGATCTTTGGATTCAGGGTTGTACATCTCGAGGATAGATTTCGTGCGTGTCAAGTGGTGATCCTTTTCGAAAATGGTTTTGGAAAGTTTTGATAAAAGTTGATTTTGTTCAAAATACCTTTTACAATTTAGACCATTTTTGGACCAAAAGGAAAACTTTCAGGGCTCACAACTTTAATTTTGTTGATTTCAATACAAAGTTCTTCAACTCTCGATACAAATCAAAGTTGCTTTTATTACATCATAAAACTTGAAAAAGTAAAGATCAAAACAATAAACTGGGGGCATAAATGAGTCAGGTGCTCCTACGTCCCCCGCTCGTGCTTGTGGAAGCTTCTAATGCCAAAGTAGGCTCGGTCTATGCCTCATTCTCGAGCCAAGCCAGGTATTCGCCAGAAAGGGCACAACTGAAACTAGGGGCAGGGGCCAGAAGCTCTCTCATCCTCCAAGCAGTGAGGTACCTAGCCAAATGTGAACCTCAGATGGGGAATGAAACCGGGTACTTTACCCTCTCTTCTGGGCAAATCTGGTCATGCCCAAACTGACGCCTGAACCGGAAAGGGAAGTAGAATACATAGTGATTCAGGCCAATTAGTTGAATGTCGGGTTACCGAGCCATGTTGTAGCTCATCTTGGTCAGATTAAGCCAGGGGCAACGCCAGGCTATATCGGCAGCAAACTTGTTGTACATCCACTCGCACCACCACTCTTCATTCGAGAAATCCACAAGTCGGTAGCGGAAGAAGTAGCCTTGAGCTGAGTATGCAGGGCAAGAGTCCAATACCTTCAGTTTATCCATAAGCCACACTTGGGAAGGAATGAAAGAAAAGAGAGATGTATATTGAGAGAAAAGTAAGACGAGGGCTTTGAGAGAAAAATAGAGCATAAGTGTCGAGCGATGTGAGAAACACATATTAGAAAGGGTGGGACACATTACCTGGAGAAGTAGTCGACTTACCGCGAATCTGGTGGTCTTATCGATGAAAGGCGTCTAAGTCCATCAAAGTCTCGCCCAGCAGCAAGCCAATGCAACTCTTGCCTTCCTTCAAACCTTGGGCCATTTCCATCAATCGGATGCCAGATCTGCCAAAACCAAGGGCAAGAAGGAAATGAGCCAACATACATAAGTAGAGGGCATGCTCCCGAAAACCCCACCAACGACGGTCGTCGTGGTCACCGGTGTCGGAAAATCGACGAATCAAACTGGGAATATCAAGTTCTCCGTTATGAGTTAGGGATCGAGCCTCATGCATAGTAAGCCCACACATCTGTCCCAAAGCTTAGGCATGGCCATAACATGGGCGAGGCATGATTTTCTTATCTCATCGGGATTCCATTAGCGCTTGAAATTCTTCAATTGTCAGGCATATTTCTTGTCCTCCAAAGCTAACGACGTGTGTAATTGGGTTCCAGCATCTAGCCACGACATGAAGGAACAACTCAATGAAAAAAGTGCATTTAAGCTGAAAACCCAGAAATTCACCTTTTCCGAGCCTCCAAAGTCGCAATCCAAGCTGTGAGGTTTTGGGCAAGAAATGGTTCCATTTGTGGCAAAAATAGCAGTTAGAATGAGTTCTAGACAAGAAATGATGAAGGTGAAGCTTTTGTAGAAGATAAGGCAGTAAGTGGAAGCTAGCTATCAACAATCTGGTGGTTTTGTACATTGGTGGCCGGGAAATTCCATCCATGGCTGGTAGATGGCCGGCAAGTTCTTTATGTGGTCGGCAGCTTTCTTGTTTATCCTGCTATCCACCTGTGTGTAGAAAAATGCTGCAGACATATGTTTTGTTCTACTCTTTGTGCATTTTTTTAAGGTTTTGTTTTGATTCTTTTTGGTTTTAGCCAGTTTGTTGAATTGTACTTGAGTTGTTTATCGAGTTGTTGTTTTGTTTATCGAGTTGTATATTGCATTTTGTATTTTGGTTGTTGGTCAGTTCATTACCTGATTAAGCATTTTGTTTCAATCAAGTGCTCTTGGCCATTTCAATTCCCTATTCATTTCATGCATATATGGTGCTCATGATGCAAAAATAATAATCATATTTTTCATAAAAAACTACGAGTTTTTATTCCGATCATGGCTTTTTACAAAAGAGGAATACAAGTTTTAAAATAAAGCAGAGCTTCTTAAAGCTATAAATGTGCTAATGGTACTAACAAAAAGAAACTAAGCAAAAAAACTACAAGAAAACCAGTGCCAGTCATTTTAGGCTCGAGAGGCCCTCTTTGTCCTCTTCCTGGGTGGAGACTCAGAGCTGTCTCCATTAGCGCCGCTATCTGACTTAGATATCGAGTCGAAACTGAAATCATCGCCGCTGTCTGCCTCAGAGCCTGACTCAACATCATCTCCAGGTCTCGAGCCATCATCTTCTCCACTCTCGGAGGACTCAGGCTGTGGACTTGCTGCCTCTTTGGAGCCACTAGTCTTAGCATCGTCATCACTCAACATAGCTCCGACGGGCTCCTTCGGCCTCGACCACGATGTTCCTCTCCGCCGCGTGCTGGGGCCCGTCTTTCCCTCCTCTCTGCTACTGGAGGGGTGGTGATGGTACAGGTGCAGTCGCCGCGCTGGTGCTCTCGGTATGACTAGAACCTGAAAAGATACAATATTGACATATCAGATGTAATGTATAGTTGCAGATGCAGTATGATGAAAGTGCTGGAATGCAATGAGCCAGATACAGTGCAAATACAGTACGGTGTGTCAGTGCAGCATATTAGTATGATGTGACAAGCGGCAAAAGGTATGAGTATCAGTGTTTTAGTGAGAATGGTGTGTACAATAGTATGGAAAATACTAAAATACGGGCAGAGAATAGGGAAAAGTACCTGAATGCCGTAGAGACTGAGCAATGCCTCTCTCCTCTGCACCGTGCCCATCAGGGAGGCTATCAGCTCAAGAACCCTTCCCATGTACTCTGTGGAGGCCTGCAAATGTATTTAGTTGATCAGTATCTGCAATGAACATGTCTGAAATGAAATACGGGATGCAAACGTAAAGAATGGTCCATACCTGAGTCGGGCCTCGAACCCTGACAAGTGTATGCTCAGCTATTGCAGGCTCAATTAGGACCTGGTAAGAATTCCCCGTATGCCGCTAGCATGTCAACGCAGTTGGAAGCTCTGGCCAACCGGTGATCTGTCCAGCGGGAGGGGCCCCTCCAGTCCTGGCCTTCGTCGCCCGAGTCATGTCTGCCATATGGGGGCCTGTTGTTCTGCTTACATGAGCATGAGCACTCGTCAAGGGAGGTATGTGACGTGTCTGCATGAATGTCGAATAATCCCCCTCCCCAAGAAAATAGTCAACGTCTAAGCCCCCGGTGAACTAAATCATCTCCTAGAAGGAAAGGCTCTCCATAGCCCTCGTAGATGTTGAAGGCGCCATAGGACTACCAGCTCCAGCAAACCCATGGTCTGACGCAAGAACCACTCGCCTAGAAACCAGGCTCAACAAATTAGGCCATCTAGCAGAAGCCGAAAATGGGAAGCCCTCTAAGCTCCAGCATACTGGTCTCTAACTCTGGCCGACATCGTCGCCCAAGGCTGCCAAGCGATCTGCAAACAGAGAATGCACAGACTATTAGTTGCCATCAGATATCGAAGTATGAATCAGAGCCGAAAGAAAGCAAAAATAACTGTGAGTTTGGGTTACCTCATCGGCGGTCACCGCGTTGAAGTACTGACGAAAGAATGCGAAGGTCTCTCGAGTCCTTCGTAGGCATCTGCTATCATACCGGTGAGAGTATGTCACAATAGGGGGCATCTCCACCTACGGCTCCAGAGCAAAAGTCGGGAAATATGCATATACCCAAAGCTGCAAGGAAAAGGAAACATTGAGTACACGGTACAACTATATAGAATGCAGAATACAGAATACAGAAAGCACAATGTAAGGGTGTAAAGAATGTAGATGCAGTGTACAGAAAGTACAAAGCAGAAAGCACAAAAAATATGAAGCAGAAATGTAAAGCATACCTCCCAGGCTCTCCAATAGCCTTTGACCCTGTCTCCCCTCCTATGGGATGTGGAGCTCATATAGCCTTACTGTCACGCCCCAAACTTGCCCCTAAAAGTTTGGGCATGACCTACTCAGAAACGGACATTTACTTAATGATATATATAATATACGGGGCCTGAACAGAAGCATCAAATACCATAAAATAACATAAAAACATATCCATTGAGCTACCATTGACATGCCAGGATCATAAACAGTATTTCCAGTAAATAACTGTATAAAAAGCATGCACCTGAAAATTTGTTATGCACATACGGACATACAGATTCAGCCCCAAGATTAGGCGTATAACAAAACATTATTTACAATTCAACCTTAGCCGGGAATTAGAGTACAAGACAAAAGTCTAACCAAACTCCCCTAAAGTGCACGGCTTCTCCAAGTGCCTGGCTAGACTTAGGTTGACAAAAGGAAGACAGGTATCGGGGTTAGGACTGACCTCCCGGTTGATTACCTACAGAATCAGACAAAATACAGAGTGAGCTAAGCTCAGTGAATAATAGTATTTAAAAAGTTCAATGCACAATTCAAATTATAATACATAACAACGCGAATGTAACTACAGAGTTCATATGGTCAATCTAATGCTGTGTTACTTTCAGAACGGCCTTGGGCCCAGATATAACAGAACGGCCATCGGCCCAGAAATAACAGAACGGCCATCGGCCCAGAGATAACAGAACGGCCATCGGCCCAGAAATAACAGAACGGCCTATTGGCCCAGAATGAACAGAACGGCCATCGGCCCAGAAATAACAGAACGGCCTATTGGCCCAGAATTAACGGATGTACGTAAATTTCTTCAACGTTTCCATTCCCATCGAATTCCAATCAATATACATGTTAATGTAGTAGCTTACGGGAAATAGAACGTTAATAACATTGGGTATTAACGGTAAATAAATGTACACATTCATTGTACTATTACTCACAGTATTGAGGCGGAGCACTTGTTTCTCCCGAAGCGTGTCCTACACATACACAAGATCACAAATTAGTTCTCTTTTTCTTATTAAATCATTTTCTGACTCGCTTTACTTTGACTGAATTCATCGACATCAAAACAATATCAACTATAGATTCCGACAATATTAGAGGGTCCAGCACGCAAAACGGAGCAACCCGTGTTTTTCAGCCTGGGCCGCACGTGCGGCTGTGAGCCCCGCACGTGCGGCAAGGGCTCCCGTACGTACGGCAGCGATGCCCCCGCACATGCTTTTAAAGCAGTAGCCAAAGTCCAAATTTTGCCATTTTCCCGCACGTGCGGCCATGACTCCCGCACGTGCGGCAGCACCTCCCGCACGTGCGGCCATGACTCCAGCACGTGCGGCGATTCTTGTGTGAGAGCAGTCCAAAATTCAAGCAAGGTTCAATTTTTTGTAAGAATTTAGAAGGCTCAAAATTGCTAAAACTTGGTTCAAAAATCATATAAATAGAGCTACCATTATATATCACTCTAAGTACAATTGAATCCTTAACCCTTAAACTCATGAACTTGAATTAATCCAATCTCCCAACTTCCTCATACAAACACACACACACACCTACAACCATTTATTCATATAAGTGAGCTCAAGCTTGATAACTGAATAGGTAAAATGTAACTTCTCATAAATGAGTCAATATAACTCCCAAATCAACCAAACACAAGAAACATCAACACAAGTAACTATTAAACACAATAATAGGGGGAATTCCTACTCAACTCCAAGGGAGGGGCCAATTTGAAGGAATTAGACATACCTTGAACTTAGTCTCTCAAGTTTTCAACCTTTGATGATCTTCTCCCCTACTTCTTCAACCCTCTCTACTCTAATCTTCTCCCAAGTGATATTTTGAAATGGAACTCTTTCATCAAATATGTAAGGCATAAGCATATATATATCTAAAGGTGGAGATAAGGACAAAAATCAATCGTTTAATCACCCCAAATTGAAATTTCACAAAAAATCTCATTATGGCTTAAAAATCATGCAGATTTCAAATGTCAAATTAATTCTGATTATCAGGCTTCAAGGACCCTCAATTTCTGATTCAAACATTGTAAGGGTGACAGATAATTTTCTTATTAAGTAGATAGGAATCCATATTTCCAAGATTCACTTAATTAAACAAAAGTTTCACATAGAATTTCACAAGGAGCATTCAAAAGCACATAGTAAGGGCTGAGAATATATCAGAATCACTTACGAGGGTCGGGTTATTACACGTACAATGTGGCTAGGCCAGCGTCGCCCCAATCATAGAGTCGAACCCGGGGCAGTGTCACCAAGGCGCTCAGAAGATATGATCCTACAGTGTTCCACATGTTCGCAAACTAGGTGGTGCCGAGCAGGAACATCAAGAAGCCCAGGGTGTACTGGTCAGTCTCCTCTGGTATCTGCGGCTCGTTTCCACAGAATTGCTCCACAAACCAACTCTATCGCACCATGGTCGGTCTGAAAAAAGGTAAGTGCGCTCCCAACAGGTAGATCTAGACAGCCTCCCACTCACCCGTGTCCATATCATAAGGGATCGGATGACCCCTTACTCCTATGCTAGTGAGCATGGAGAAGTAATAGGGAGTCATTGTCATTTCCCTAGCAGCAGAGAAGTGGAAGGAGTTGGTGGTATCCCACCACCTTTCTACCAATACTCCGAGTAAGGGTTGACTCACTATGTGGCTGAAAAGACCAGAGCAGAACAAGCCAAAACCAGCCTTGTCGATGATGTAGTGTATGTCGACGAGAAGCTCTAGATACCAGTCCCTCGCTGGGGTGGTTTTGTAGCCCCTGATGAAGTGAGAGTCCTCCTGTGATCAGAATAGTGATATACAGTGATAATAGGGTAGTCAGATAGAAGACAGCGTAAGGAACATGGTACAGTGTAAGAAACACAATGAAAGTGAGTAATACGGTGCAAGAAATACAGTGAAATCAAGAAACGCAGTGCCAAAATGCAGAAAAACATGAAGGGTGTAGTGTATACCTCAGTGGCACTGTGAGAAAGGTAGGAGTCTAGCTCCCTATACAGGAGGTCCTCAGGTATGCGCCGTGTGAATGCACTAAAATGTCTATTGTCCCCGAGTGGCACTACGTGTGTCTAAGGATGATATGTAGCCGGATCAAAGGGATGTATCCCGAGTGGTAGTGGCTCTGGCTTGGGCTCTGGAATAAACTCTGCCTCGGGAATAGGTGGAAATACATGTGGGACCTCTGGGGGAGCTCTGTCATGAGGTATATCGTTCGCGATCTGGAAAGAAGATGAGAGAGTGGTTGAAAATGGAGAAAAATAGAGGAAAAAGGGAAACTTAGAAAAAGTCAACCCTAAGAGAAAGTAGGAGAAAAAGTCAAAGCCAGAACCCAAGAAAAACTCGATGGGAACAAGCCTGAAGTGGTGAAAACTCAAGAAAAAAACCACTGAATTCAAATTTCAATCGGTTCAAAACGGAGTAAACAAAGAGGATTTAGCGAATAAACTTCGCGTAGGGCGTTGGAAAACACATAGAAAGCGCAAATCTAGAGAGAAAAAATGTCTAGAGACCTATATTTAAAGACCTATGGTGAAAAGTCCAATATACCCCGAATCTGCCACGGGTGGCCGATAGGCCACATTGGTGGCCGGCAGGCCACTTTTGTGGCTGGCAACAGTTATTGAAGGCCGACAGGTGGCCGGCAATTGGCTGACGGCTTCCCTTGGGGTCTTGATACTGTTTTGTGTCCTTGGTTTCCAAGAAGTGTAGGGGTGGTTCACTGTTCACTGTTCACTGTTAGGACCAGATTGTCTCTGCGGAAGCTCAAAACTGTATTTTTAGTGCACGATGTTTGTCACTTGTCAACATGAATGAGGTGTATCCTTTAAAATATTATAATTCTTCTGAGAGGTAAATCGAGAGTTGCCATTAAATTTGCTTTTGTCCAATTACGCTTTTGTTTCTTGTATGGAATGTATATTTTGCATAGAAGATGCATTTCACATATATGATGCATGCATGTCTTGCATCTGTTATGAATCACGCATAGAATATGCTTTCGCTTTTGTTTCATGCATAGAATATGCTTCCGTTCTTGTTGCACACAGAGCATGCTTTTAATTAACATTGTATCTCGGTTGTTTGGCTTGCATGGAACATGCATTCTTACTGTATCGCACTTGTTAAGTTTCTTCCATACACAAGCAAATGATATTATATGTTCGGTTCATTCGAGGACATGCACGATATTATATGTACGGTTCATTCGAAGAAATGCACGATATTGTATGTATGGTTCCTTCAGAGGAGTTTCAGATAAGATCATTCACGTCTCGGTAAGAGAGCCTTCTCCTTTAACTTGTGTATCTATCGTACTTGTTACCTTTTGTGCGTCTATCGCACTCCTTTAACTCGTTCATCTATCGCACTCCTTTAGCTCATGCATCTATCGCACTTGTTACCTTTTGTGCATCTATCGCACTCCACAACTCGTGCATCTATCGCACTTGTTCAACTTTTGTGCATCTATCGCACTCCCTAACTCGTGCATCTATCGCACTTGTTACCTTTTGTGCATCTATTGCACTCCTTTAACTCGTGCATCTATCGCACTTGTTGCTTTTTGTGCATCTATTGCACTCCTTTAACTCGTGCATCTATTGCATTTGTCACTTTTTGTGCATCTATCACACTCCTTTAGCTCGTGCATCTATAGCACTTGTTCACCTTTGTGCATCTATCGCACACCCCACTCTTTTACCTCGGAACGTACGAAGTACGCGTCTGAGTGGTTGTTTCGTAGGACGCGTGAAACACAGCCCTAGGCGGGTTTTACCTCGGGACATACGAAGTACGCACCCAAGTGGTTGTTTCTCAGGACGCGTGACACGCGGCCTTGGGTGGGTTTTGCCTTGGGACGTACGAAGTACATGCCCGAGTGGTGGTTTCTCAGGACACGTGAAACACGGCCCTGGGCGGGTTTTACCTCGGGATATACAGAGTATGCGTTTGAGTGGTTGTTTCTCAGGATGCGTGAAACGTGGCCCTGGATGGGTTTTACCTCAAGATGTACGAAGTACGCGCCCGAGTGGTTATTTCTCAGGATGCGTGAAACGCGGTCCTGGGCGATTTTCAGTTTCTCGAGACGTGTGAAACATGACCCCGAGCGGTTTTGTTCTCAGTTTCTCAGGATGCATGAAATGCAACCCTGAGCGGTGTTTTCTTTCCTCGTCTCTTGTTTTGGCAAGGTTGAAATGTGTTTTATCTCTTGTATCAAAACTTGTGTTGGTTTTAAGCTTGAAGCTGCTCATTTATATGTTGTTATCTTGCTTATTGTATACATTCTTGCTTATCGCATTTTGTTATTTGTTTATTGCATCATCTCGCATGATCATAAGTTTTCAAAATAGCCGGCTTTGCGAAGCAAGTAAGTCCAACCTTCAAAACTATTTTGCATGCATGTCATTTGCATCGCCCCAAAACTACGCTGGTTTGATTTCTTGTAAAGGGATACGTAGGCAGCCTGCGGGCGCAACCATTCTTTGTCTTGTTCGTTTGTTTGTCCAAGTCTTCGGCCTTGTCAAAAATGAGTCATCTTCGGGCCTTGACATTCACTCACGTCATTTGATGACTTCCGAGTTCTGTTAAAGAGGGGCAACTGTAGACACCAATTTTGACCGTCCTCGAGACTTGGATGTTATTGCTTGTGCACTCGATGATTATGATTGCATGCGCTCGTTTTAGTGCCCGAAGTCCTCGGTGGAGTGCCCTGTCTTTGAGCCTCTAAACCGTGTCCATTCTATACCTTGTTTTGGACCAAAACCTTAGTGTTTCAAACCCAAAACCTTAGTGCTTCAAACCTCTGGACCTTGGGACCTGCAGGCATCCACTGGTGGCCTGCCGGCCACCCTTGTGCCTTGCCGACCACCAGTGTCCTTTTTCAGATATTTTGTTGACAGCTGTTCCAGCTGTTGGCACAATGGGTTTCATCTCCCTACACATGTATGGAGGGATTTAGCTCAACCAAATGCATGTTTTTCTATATATATGGGGTCTCCTCCCCCATTTTTGTTGGTTAAAAATTTTGGAACAAATCTCTCTCTCTCTCTCTCTCTATATATATATATATATGTATATATATTTCTTTCTCTCTCTCTTGCAAATTTGTGCATACTTGCCTACTTACACTACTCTTTTGCATACTTCTCCTTAACCAAAGTTGATCATCTTTGAGCTGAGGTTACTTAAGGCCTTCTTGGAGCTTTTAAAGGTGGTTTTGGCATGAATTGTTGCCTAAAATTGTTCTTTGCTTCAAGAGGTATAATACTCTCAATTTTACCTTGTTTTGAACACTTGTTTTTCTATCATTTTCCACTGTTTTGGGGTTTTTTTTTTTTTTGCTATAAAAACTCTGTTTTTGTGGGCTAAAATTGGTGTTTTAGGCCATTTAAGGTTAGGGGGTGGTTCACCCTTCTTTATTCCTTGTTTGTAAGGCCTTTCCACCTTTGTTTCCCACTTTTAAACTTTTTTTTTTTTTGGGCTTTTGAACACTGAATTTCAGAGTATTTCAATGGTAAAATCATGTTTTGAAGTCGAAAATTGGAGGGGTTAGCCTCCCCTCCTTGTGTCTTGTTTGCTAGCTGAGTTAGCTCTATGTGTTATCTTATTTTTCTAGCCCATTGTAGCTTAATTCCAAGATGTTTTAGGGTTTATTTTGGACTTTTTAAACTCTATTTTTGGTTGTTTAAGTCATTTGAGCTTTGTTTTGCATAGTTGTAGTGTAATAGTTTTCACAAGCTTGGTGTTTTAGGCCTTGGGGCACAACTTGTTTGAGTTGATTGCCATGTTTTAGTGCTTTTCTCACCTAATTTCAGCAGTATCAATCTCTGCAATCTCCCTCGTATCTTGACTTTTTCATTTGCTTTGAGGGTTGTTTCAACCTTGGGTTGTTATAAGCTTGAGATTGAGGCTCATGCTTAATGGTTTAATCCTTTTTGGGCTTCATTACCAACGGCATGACACTTCTCTCTTGGCTTAAACTCATCTTATTTGACACTTCTTTCTCTTTAGAGGACTAACTCACCAATGGACTTAATTGGTTAAAGAATGGTTGGTAATAAAAAATGAGTAACTAAAAGTTGCAACTAAAATTGTACAAGATAAGCATTTGGTTGTATTTTGGTGTGTTCAATCGGACGTTAATTAAACACAAAGAAAATTGGGACATTTCATACTTAAAGTGATAAAATGTGCCAATTTTTTTAAGGTCTCCATTGCCCTTGTTCATGCATGATAGGGTGATAGTTTTTGGTCTTTTTTGTGCATTTATTAAACTTGTACATATTGGTCCCTTAGCCATCATACAATGAAATTGCTTGATTGATGGTTTTGGAACCAGTGTATCACTCTTTTGGGATGTTTTGATGATAAGAAGGGATATACAGTACAAACAACCTGTAAGAATACCCTCTCTTTGCCCTGTTTTCTCTCTGTTGCAACAAGGAATGGTGTATCATCAGTACCTGGCTGGCCACTGTTATTGGCTGGTAGGCCATCAGTGTTGGACGACAGCCCCTCAATGGTGGCTGGCGACCACTAGTGAATTTTGAGCAGTGTGTTGTGAAGCATAGCAGAGTTAATGTGGAAGAGGAAGTCAATGTAAGTGTTGTGCAACAGAGGCTGGCAGAGGCAGACAGTGGATGTTCTTCGGGTGGAACCGAGCATGCATTCCAGGGACTAGTTAATTAGTTTAATTAACAATTAGTCTTTTATTTGTTGTACTTAATTAGTTGTAGTTAATTAGTTTGTTTCGTACTTATTTAATTAGTTTAGATTAATTAAGTTAGTTTGTGTTGTAATATTTAATTAGCTTAGCCTAGTTAAATTATTTAATTGTTCTAATATTAATTAGTTTAGAATAGTTAATTAATTTATTTTAAGCTGTTGTAATAATAGTTAAGTAATTTACCTTAGCTAGTTTATTTATTCGGACCCTCCTGCGTGAGGGCATCAATGTTATAATAATGTATATGTCTTCCAACCCCACGTCTTTCTCCCTTTTGTTTACCTGCTTTTGATGGTTAGATTAGGGACATGTTTCAATTAGCATAACTTATGCTTGCATCCATTCATCTTGTATTGCATGCGTCAAGGCTCGGCGTATCATTCAAATTGCATTGTTATTTCAATACTTCTTTGAATATGTGCTTAGACCGCATGTCTTGAATTAATTCATATGCCACATTAGTAGCCGAGCCTAGTAATTACATATCGAATGTGTTGCATTAGCCATCTTGTATAGTTAGGAAACATGCATTTTTTCTAACTTTTTTGTTTTATCTTAGCTTGGAGGACTAGGTGAGTTTTTAACGCTTTAGCATACTTACCTGAGTGTGAGTGATTGTCATGTCTAGCATGCTTGCCATGAGGCTAAGTGCTTACTTGTTAAACTGTTTGAATGCCTGTGGATAAAGGCTTGTTGTTTGAATTGGAATGATTCAATGAATGTACATTTTAAGCCCACTTTGTAGTGGCAAATTCACAAACTTTAAGCCCACTTGAGTGGCAAATTCAAACCCTTTGCAAAACAAACATTGAATTGTTCCAATTCGGGAAAACTAGTCTATACTTGCTTGTGCACATCACATAGTAATGCTAGCCTAATAAACTAGAATAAGAGCATATAATGTTGACAAAAATCATATCATGATTAGTGGAAGCCGATTTTTGATCGGGCGAGCGGGGTGCTTAATTCATGACCTTTCCCTCTCGTACCTAGGTTCCCGAGTCGAGGCAACTTTGGTGATGACGGACGCGTGGCCTTTGGCACGAGTCATGAGTTTCCTAAATTTCCCCAAAACAAAAAATATTTAGGTGGCGACTCTGTATCTGGCAAAGCAGTCCATTTTTGGTAATTTGATTCAAAATTGATTTTTTAAAACGATTTGCCAGATTTTGACTGTTTGGTGTTTATCAATTTCACATCACACTTGTGAGATTAGATTCAGAACCGCGGAAGTCCAAACTGTAGGGCTTATATTCAAACCTTCGGAAAGGGGGGCACGAAAAAGGAGAGCTACACTAGGACTTGGTTGCTCTGAGGAGTAGATATTCTAGCGTCCATTATGAAAACAATTAGTTTAACGTTATGAATGTGTAGCTGACCGAACATGGTTGAGTTATTGTCAATGACGATAACCCTCTCAACCATGCTGCACATTTCAACTAATAATACAGAGAACAGATTTCAAACCAATTGATGAGTTTTTAGTTAGCAATACATGCACATTCAGCTAATACATTTCGCCCCCATATACTTGAAAAAAGAATTCAAACTAGTAACCCGGACTAAACTACTCACGTTGATATGGTGAATTCCAATGAAACTAAGCACGTCTTGCATCCAAAATAAGACAAGTCTCAACTTAATAATGAAATTTGACATTTAGTAATAGGAAAATGCTATTCATACAAAAAAAAATTACAAAAATGATGTGGTAATGCAATTTTAGTAAATAAATATTATTTTTGGGGTTGTTTTAAAATAAATGGTCTACATTGAATCATAACACAATGAAAAAATTTGTGTATCAAATTTTTGTTTCTATACCAGTACTCTTAGTGATGAATTACTATTCTTTTGGATCAATATTTTCATATATAATTTTTTTTTTTGCCATTGTTTTATTAGCCATATTTTTATAATTTTGTCACTAAAAGTCTTTTTCGACATTTTGACATGACCCTTTAGTGAGGCATAAATTAGTTTTTAAATATTTTTTATGACAAAATTTTTATTTTTAAGGACAAATTTTTGAGCCATAAAATTCTTTTACAGCCATTGAAAGTCATTGATTGACATTAATCGGTTTACAGGGTGGACTTGGGCCGATTCATGCCATATTTCTAAAGTCTAGACTCTCATCATGGGCTTAAAAATATAGTTTGGGGAACTGACCCAAAGGTCCAAGCCCAACATATTACGCCCCATTTAGACCAAAAACAAATTCAATACTCCATTAAATCTTCAAATTATTAATCAGATGAAAATACCCTCACATATCATCCAATTTACATGCGTGCAACCTCTACCCACGATCATCCCACACCAGTCTGATCAGTACACTGTTACATCTCCGCCGCTCACCTCTGTATTCTCAGTCCTCCATCTCTCCACCGTTCGACTCCACTACCTCTGAAACCCTACCCTAACCACAAAACGAAGTCGTTCATCTTCTCCAATTGTCGACTCTCACCAACACAACATGAAGCCGTTCATCTTCTCCAATTGGCGACTCTCAACAACACGAAGAACCCTCACGACTCTGAACAAATTTCATAGTTTCTGACTTCTGATTCACAGAACTAGGGAAAAAAAAGTAACATCTCTCTTCACATTTTATTTTTCATTCAAATTTGTACATTATTCTTTGATATTTTGTACATATCATACCATTTCAATAATACTTTCATAAAAAAACCTTTGTAAAACACATTTTACATACTTCAAAATGTATAAACCCTATTTTATATAATCCCCTATTTTAAAACATTCTAATCCCTTGTTTTTACACATAAATCTCTGTTTTTACACATTCAACTCCTTGTTCTTATTCTTGTTGTTGTTGGCTTCTTCTTGTTGTTAAATATTGGCTTTTCTTCTTCTTATTGTTACTACATTTCGTTGAATACTTCATTTTCTTGTTGTTATTGTTGTTGTTTACAAAATACAATAGACTGTTCTTATTGTTGCTAGTGTTTATAAAACTGAAACATCAGACAATTTCCTCACTCTACAAGTAACATATCTAAATTTATTCAAACTACAAATGAAACTGCAAAATTGTATAGTTTAATAACTATTCAAAACAAATAGGTAACTTATTATAAAGTGCAAATCAAACTGCCAAATTATATAGTTTTATTACTATTAACAGCAAATAGATATAACTTAATATTAAATTGCATACAAAACTGCAAAATTATACAGTTTTGTCACTATATCACTCAAGCCCTGCTATTGCTTTCATTTTTTCAGAAATAGTTGTTGGAAGATATTACAAGGGTCATCACCCTTTAATTGTGCCTGAAACTTCTCATGCCTACAACAGGCCATACATTCAGTTGGAGTTTCCTCAACTATGTTGACAATCTTAACAACATCAAGAAGTACAATTGGGTTGAGGCAATAAAAGACACAATGATGAATTCAATGGCAAATGCAAACAACAACCCAAGGCATGCCACTAGATGCGTCATGTTACTATTGGTACACACTACTCAACTACTTCACACAAAAATATCAAACATCCAACTATTTCAAACTATCTAACATATTTCAATTTTTTTTTTACAGTACTGGTACTAGGAGCACAGTAAACTCGTCCGACCATCCAACAAAAAAGGCTTTCCAAGGTTTATGGAGTGGAACCTTGGCAAAATGTACCCCAAGTGGAAATACATCAGCCTTGTTGACTTTGAAAAGGTTTTCAAACTCTTCTATACTCTCAAAGCACAAATCTATTCAATACTCCTTTTACAGTCATTATAGTAACAATCATGTTATCAAATTATAAAAGTTTGCAGTTTCTCATGTTATGAAACTGCAAAAGTTTGCAATTTCACCGCAAAAATCTATTCAACAATCCTTTCACATTCATTACACTAACAATCATGTTATAAAACTGTAAAATTTTGCAGTTTCAAAGCATAAATCTATACAACACTCATTCCACAATAATTATAGTAACAATAATGTTATAAAACTGTAAACTTTTGCAGTTTCAAAGAAAAAAATCAATTTAACACTCCTTTAACATTGATCACACTAACATTATGTTATGAAACTGTAAAAGTTTGTTGTTTCAAACAACATATTTTCAACACTTAACTCACATTACTCATAGTACAAATCATGTTATGAAACTGACCAATTTTACAATATTATTGATATATACCACATTGTTCCAATGCAAGTTGACCAAAGTGCTTTAACCCCAACTAAACAAGAAATACAGTTATTGCATATCAATTAAAGCACATTAACAGACTCTTCAGCAAAGAAACATGACCACATAAAGGACAAGAAGCGGAAAAAGCAAACAAAAGCAATAACAAAAAAAGAAACTTCTAGACAGTGATGAGGATGACTTTCTTGAAGAAGAACACCAATCAGAATCAGAATAAGAACAATAACAAAAAAGAAAGAAAAGAAAGCAAGAACCACAAAAGCAACAAATTGAAGAAGCAGAAAGTGATAAACAAGAAGAAGAGAGTGATGAAGAAAAACAAGAGACTGATGAACAAGAAGAAGAAGGTGATGAACAAAAAGACACTGATGAAGAAGAAAGCCAACAAGAAGAATAAGAAGAAGAACAAACAGACCAACAAGAAGAAGTTAATGAACAAGAATTAACAGACCAACAAGAACAACAACTTGAAGAAAAAGAAGAAGCAAACCAACAAGAAGAAAAAATGACAGAACAACAAGAAGAACTCCAAGAGAAATTTGACATATGTCATGCACAAGGTAAACTCTTGTCTAATACTGAACCAAACTGCAAAATTTAATTAAACTAACCAAAACAAAATCCAACATTTTTATAGGTTATGACCAAGCACAAACATCAACCAAAGAGGACGACAAGGACAAACTCATAGCATCCATGAGAGCACAAATGTAGGAAATGGAACAAAAATTCATGGCTGAATTGCGTAGAAAGGAAGAGCAGTTAAAGGAAATGTACGCCAAAAAAACTAACAGTCCCCAACAAAGATCAATGGTCAAGAGAATCAAATAAAAGTCAAGAAAATGAGCACATAAGCCAGATTTTGAATACCAACCAATGACAAAAGCCAAAGAAACTATGCAGAAACAAAATGACAAAGAAGATATAAGGAACGAGAAAGAAGCTGCTACTGATGTACCTAAGCCAACAGAGGGTACTGATGAAGAAAAAGAGAATGAGAATGAAAAGACAAAAAGAAGAAATCGAAATAGAGAAAGAACCTGCTGCTGAACTCGAGCCAAAAGAGGGTGCTGATGAAGGAAAAGAGCAGGGGAAAGAAAAGACGAAAGAAGAAATCGGCCAAGAGAAAGAAGCTGCTGCTGAACCCAAGCCAAAAGAGGATGCCAATCAAGGAAAGACACAAGTTCAAGTAGCTCCTAATTTGGAAAGTGATGATGATTTCAAGGAAGAATCAATCCACAATAAGCCACTCACCCTTTCATTCCGCAAAACAAACAAGGTTTGGCATAGCCTATCCAAAAAAAACCAAGACCAAATTCAATTTATCAACAACACACAATCAACTGCTTGTGGCTGCTCTAGCAGCAAAGATGAAAATTGCATATACTTTTCAGATATATGCAGATTGCCCAACATGGAAGCCTTATATGGAAATGTAGGTCTTTAACTGCACACTTTTACAGTGTCTGTTCATATTCAAATAACCTATTCTACAAACCTAACCCATTCTCATATATAACATGTTTCAGGTCATTGATGCCTTCACAGAAATGAAATTGGCACTCCAACCATCAATTGAAGAATTTGAGAAACATGATCTAGCGTTTGCAAGAAATCCATACGCATGAAGATCTTATGTTTTCTCAACACTTATCAATGTAAGCAAAACTATTAACATACATTTCAATATTATTCAAACTGCAAAATTTTCTACTTTCTTAACATGTTTTACTACATACTTTTATAACATATTTCAAACATATATAAATTACAGACTCCACTACGAAACCAAGATCAAGCACTGAGAGAAAAAATGTTGGACAACCATTTTCCAGAAGCAATGAAAAACAGATATATCCATTTCTCAATCAACCACGACAACCATTGGATGATTGTGGTCTTTGACAATGCTGATGGGATATCGAGGCACTATGACTCTTTGAGGCCAGCAAAAGGATGTCATAACAAGCACTTTGAAATTGCAAAGGAAATTGTAAGTTAAATAAAATTTCGTACTTAGTTCCATTCCTTTCAAAACATCTTAGCACATTACTATAACTAACAAAAACACCTACTAACTATTTTGTAACAACAACATCAACTGAGATGGAATAAAGCATGATTCAGCAATCAAGGAAACATGTTATCATCTCAGGAGTGCGAGACAGTAATTGCATCAATTGAGAAATGCCCACTACAAACCCCACACTCGTAAGATACAAACTCAATAACTAATGTTTCAATATGCTAAACTTTGTAGTTTCACCAAACTAATTAACTTCATCTAAAACTTTGCAGGAATAATTGTGCAGTCGTCGTCTGCAATGTTATCAACCAATTTATCAACTGGTAACCTGTGAAGAAATCACTTTGACCAACTGAGTGGGTCAAATTTCGAGCAGAAATCATCAATCAATTCCTCAATGATAAGAACCGATCTTAGAACCTCGAGCACTACCAATTATTGACAAAACATACTAGACCATAGAAACAATGAACAAACTTCTTTACAATACAAATATTCATGTGAACATATTTTTGTACTTTTTTTTTATACTTTTTATACTTTTGGTAATTGATCTTCTTGTGGTTATCATGGTGATAATGATTGTTGTCATTGATGTTGTTGTTGCTCTTCTTGTTGTTATTATTCTTGTTGTTGTTCTTCATGTGGTTATTATTCTTGTTTGTGTTCTTGTGCTTATTATTGTCATCACGTTTGTGGTTGCATATAAATTCATACATGACAGGTTGTTTCTAATAATTCTTAAAACTGCAAAATTATGCAGTTTCATCACTCAAACAAAAATTATGCTACACAATTATGCAGTTTCATTATCGTGAGTTGCCTTCCACACATTATAATATGTATTTCCAACATAATTCTTGAAATTGCAAAACTATCTAATTTCATGACTCAAACAAATAGATGAACTACATTTCAAAATTGTAAAAGAAACTGCAAAATTATACAGTTTTGTCACTACGAAATATTAAATAAATATATCATGTAGTAAAACTGCAAGATTATACAGTATCAATAAGAAATTTCAACAACCTTCTCAGCATTCCACACAAAATAAAACCAACCAACTCCACAAAAAAAAAAAAAAAAAAAAAAAAAAAAAAATGTTACAAAAACAACTTTAATAACTAAAGAACACATCGAAAAAGAAAGAAAGAATGCAACCAACTTTATTCATTACTTCCATAATACCAAGTATCACATTTTATTATCATAATTCCTCAACTTCAAATACAAATCCAAAAGAATAGACTATGGCCTCAAATAGCAGCCTTGCATGTCTTCTTATTGTGATTTCTATATTTCAAGCTCCTCTCACACTTGATTTGCTTCACATTCTCACCCCTAGAAGGTATCCTCTTCTTCTTGTTCCGCTCTAGTTGCTTCTTCATTATAGGAGGTTTGATAATCGAACTACCAACACCATTAAAGTCAAATCTCTTACTTGAAGGCACTGGATAAACAAATTCCTTGTACGACTCTCTAAAACAATCCACACGAAAAAAGAATCAATAAAATCTTACACATCTCTACCACTACTACGCAAAGCATGCACAACATGACAACAAGGAAAACCATTCAATTGCCATTCATGGCAAGAACAAGTCCGTCTACCAATATCAACATAAAAAGAAATAGAAGAATGAACCTCAAGCACAGTATCACTAGTAACAATCACATCCCAAGACTTAGCTACCTTCAAAGAGCCCACCAACTTCTTTTCCATAACTGGACACAATTTGGTAGTCCATCTTTTAGATTCAGCTCTTCTGTTAGACAATTGAGTTATGATTTGAACCCTAATCATATCAACCATACAAGTAATATGCAACTCACGGGACCCACCAATTTATTGTAAGACTCGGCAGCATTAGATGACATCTCACCATATCGTTTTTTTTCTAAAAAATGCATTCGCTCACTTATCATTTTGCAAACCATCCAACATACTATCAACTCTACCATTCCCAGCAATACGCCTCAATATCTCCATATAATGTTGGAAAGAAGCAACAGTTGGTGCATAAGCACATTTAACTAATATTTTCATCAAAATCAGCTTATAGTAGTATGAAGCCCACAATTTGTCAATCAAATTTCTCTTCAAATGGTTCAAGCAATATGCATGATGTACATGGGAAAACCACTGAAAGAGCGTCAAGCAATCCATGTTGATGGTTAGACCAAAGGTCAATTTCGGCCTGAACCAACAGCTTTTAACAACTGACTTAAAAAAGCACATCCAATTATCTTGATTTCAGACAATCAAAAGCCAAATGAAACAGGTCTAAAAACAAAATAACATGAAACTGCAAAAATTAGAAGACTCACAATACAATAATAGAAACCAAAATCCACCAAACTACCAAAACACAATGATAAACCAAAACTATGCTAACTGCAAATAAATACATACCTTGATTAGCATCCTTTGATATTGCTGCAAGCAAATGCCCCTTGTAATGCCCTTCAAGAATGTACCATTAACAAACAACACGGACGACAAAATTGAAAGCCATACAAACATCCATGAAATACCATAAATAATCTCCGAAAACACCCACTACTTTCATCTACATCTAATTCAAACACACTTCCAGGATTCGTTCTTATACCCGTCTCAACGGTACCATCGAAGTTGGTCAAAAGAAGATGTAAAATCACCAAACAACCCACCTCTTGCCTTATTAAACTCCTAACCATGCAACTCGATAAGAAACATCTATACCATATTGCTTCTTAACTTTTTTTAACTTCAATAGGACGAGTCAACGGATTATCATTAAATCATTATGCAAAATATCAGGCACAAGTCTAGAACCAACCATTTTGCTACAAATCTACGGAGCAACAACCACATAAGTATGCACATTATCCAGCTTCATAATAAAAAAAATACCGAAATTCATCAACACCCTTCCATGCACAAACCATTTACAACTCGTAGACGACTTCATCATACATTCAGCAGTTACTCTTGTTACATCATTCTTCAAATAATTCACTGTAAAACCACACTCAACTGCATACTTAGCCAATGCAATACGGAACGCCGGCACTCCACCTTCAAATTATTGACCAACACTGTGTATAATCCCTTTCCAACTAGCAGACAACAAAACTTTCTCTAGTTCTGGATAAAAACTAGGCAACAAACCACCAAAATCATCACAATCGTCAACCAAAGAACTCTCACAAATTACAGAATCAATCCTAGAAGAATTATCATTAACCTCCACAGTTCTCCTATCACCCACAACAATATCAACAACATGAGAACCACTACAACCTACCATTGACATCATATTCCCCAAATCATCATCACATTCAACAATACAATTAGAATATCCAGTAATAAAAAAAAACAAACAAAAGTTACCAACACTCAACTCCTTGAACTTCGCAAATATTTTCTCAACAACTTCATGATAACTACATTCCTCACTAATCTTAATAGCAGCACAAGACTTATTGTATTTGCACATTAACATGAAACACCCCTCCATATTACAAATCATAAACCAGCAGACAATTGTTCACAGATTCCAAACTGCAAAATTATACAGTTACAACATATCAGTATCAACACTTCAGAATTCACAATTCCAAACTGCAAAATTATACAGTTATAACATATCAATATTAAAACTTCAGAATTCACAATTCCAAACTACAAATTCAAAACACATTACACTATACAACAAACAAAATCAAAAAAATCAAAATCATTACATTATATCACATACAAAAATCACAAAATAAGTATCAAACAAACAAAATTTATCACAAAATAAAGAACTATAACAACATTGCCAAACACAAACCAGAGATCATGCAAATTTTCTTATCTATATATATACACATATATGTATGTATCGACAAATAGAGACAGAGTGAGACACAGACACACAAAGAGAGTGAGAGAGATTCAAATCGCACAACGAGATCGACCTCACAGCACAAAGAGATCGACCTCACGGAGAGAGATCGAGATCGTAGACAACCTCACATAGGTGAGATCACAATCTAATATTTGATTTTTCACGTGTATATATATATCTCAAATCAAAGGGTAATACAGCCATTTAAAAAATAAAAATGTAAAAGGGACCTCTGGGTACAAAACATAAAAAACTATGGACCTGTTAGTCTATTAAAAATATAGTGGGATTAGAAGGGACATAGATCCCCTACATAGGACTACATAGTAATTTTCCCATATAGTTTATAGCCTTCGGACTGGACCTAATTTGGATATTAACATATAAAACAAATTAGAAAAAAACTAATAAATTATAATAAAAAATTCCAAATGTATTACATAATTAGAATTGGATGTTGAATCATAAAAAAATTAAATTTTTTTATTGAAATAACATAACTATATTAACTATGATTATATTACTAAATTGATGCATATTTAATATTTTGAAAAAAAAAGTTGGTGTGCTCCTCAGTTTTTTATTTTAATCTTATTTTTTTTCAATATATATATATATATAGTACACAAAAAAGAAAAAAAAATATTATTTAAGATACGTGAGCTTAATATGGGCCATGTCTTGAAAGTCCATTTAGGAGGCCCAGGCTGCCCTATCCTTCGACCTAAGCCCAATCACATTTAGTACTAGGCGGGCCCATTCTAAGGCCTAGCTGAGCAGAAGCTCGATGGGCTCGAGCCAGGCAGATGAGGTTACTGTCACGTATGATATGATACTGCCCAAACTTTTATGCTCACTTGGATTGGACCCATGTGCATATCTATCTATCCATATTATTAATATGTGAAGGCTACGTCTCATATTTTGGGTTTTTTCAAAATGTCTTTGTAGTGGTATATTATATAAATTTCGTAATATCAATAAGAAAATGTAAATTTTATTATAAAATTGACGTAATAAAATGTTCAAAATTTTGTAGTTAAGTTGGAAAAATTTTGTGACTTGATTACGACATTTTTTATTACGCTAATTTATAATGTAATATGCATTTTGTGTTAAAGTACGAAATTTTATAATAAAATTACATATTTTGTGAAGGTGCACAGCATATACAGAGCATTTCCTTTTTATTTGTAATTCATTTCTATTACTATATACATATTTACAAGACTAAAAAAGTTGTAAAATTTTCTGCGGCAAATCAACCAACTTCAATATCTCTATACAGTAAGAGGGAGTTGATTATGCTACAGTGTTTGTGGCTCTCTTTTTCAATTTCTTGTTTTGCCCCTCTGCTTTGTTCTATTTTCCTAGCCATTCATGGCTCTTGTACAGTAATTTGTAAGAAACAGACATGTCGCTTTTTGCTACAGGTTTTGGTGGGTGAGAGAGAGCCACGTCTCCATATTTTCTCAATCAATTCTCTTAGAATTCTCTGTTCCTATCTTAAACTCTCACAGCCCCGCCCCTCTCTCTCAATAGCAATCAATGATGTCGAACACTCTCGCTCCGGGCCACCATTATCATAGGTAACAAAACTTCCATTTCTCTCTCTATTTTTTGAAATCTGGTTCTTCTCTGATCTGATGAGTGAAATAGTTTTGAATTCAGTTTTGAAATGGTGTTATTTTTAAATGTCTTCTATGATTGAAATGGGTTTCGAAATGGTTTCTATCATCGCACCGTTTCAAAAATGGTTTGTCATAGTTTGACTTCTTGTTATAAGAATGGCTACTTTATTTTTAAAGGCAGTCTCTCTCTCTTTTCCTCTCGAAGCTTTCCTATTGTGGATTTTCTTCAGCGACATCAATTGGCCACTTCTATGTAAATTTTTTACTTTTGGTATATTTAGGATTGTGTAAAGTTTGGGTTTTTTCAATTTTTGTTCGTGTCCATGTATCGATGAAAAATGGAACCCTTATCTAGCCTATTCTTAGCAGTAAAGTCTTGCATCATGTTGTATGAGAGATCCAACCACATGATTGGCTTGCACTTTCGAGTTTCAATAGTTTTTATTTTCTCCTTATGACCTTCATGGGTTTTGAGATGGGCTAAACCATAGAGTTATGTCTAATTTTCCAAAAGCAATAGACTAATGGAAATTGCTTATGGCAAATTGAGATTAAAGAAAAATGGTACTTTTAGTTTTGTAGAATAAGAAATGGAAATCAAAAATGGGATTTCATTATTTTTTTTAAAAAAAATAGGTATTAAATCTTATAAAAAAATTATTTGTAAATTTTGATATTAGTTTTTTTTTTTTGGTTCCAGGTGTGATTACATGTTGATAATGATGATTGAAGGCCATTGGGGCCCCAATGGATCTTCATAAGGTAATATCAATTAATCGTCAATAAAATCAAACTATTTTTTTCATTTTTTAGTGGCTTTTGTGATCTTGAATTTCTATATTGCTTCTTTGTGTTATTTTTCTAATCGCAATCAAAACGGAATGGAAGATAAGTACTTATTTCATTTGGTTTGTTCTTTTTTCTCATTTGACAATGCCATTGCCTAATAAAAAGAGCAATTAGTAGAATATGTAGAGAGGAAAAAAAGTGCAATGATGTGAGTAATTTTTAAAAAATTTTGGATACATGACAGTGAATTACTCATTTTGGTTGGTTTAATACATTTTAACTAGAAGGACATGGGATACATTGTGTGTTAGGTGGGGTTTCTTCAAGCATTGTTTGGACTTATACTTGTATTTCTTTTCTTGCAGCTTGATCTAATAGTGGTGTTTGTTGTGAGTTTTACACTAGATTTCTATGCATTCAGGTAATATTAATTAAGCTCAATTGTATTGTTGCAGCTTGAGGACTACTCAACTATTGGTTTGTTCCTTTTAGATTGGAACATCATACAAGAACTATTTGTTTCTCTATACTCTAAATTGAGAATTTTTAGTCTTTCTAAATTTTAGGGCATTCTTTGGGAAAAGTCTGATGTAATAAGGGAAAGCTACAAATGACAAGAATTATCAGAATATCACCTTATGAGGCAAACTACAAGATAAAGTTGTGGCTTACTTTCTTTGTTAAGAGTTAATGAATTGGAGATTATTTTTCTTGGAGGGTGATTATGTTGATTATATTGTCTTTTATTTATACAGGAATGCAAACAAATGGAAATGGGTAGTATTATGAGTTTTCCAAAATACCAGGTTGGGGAATCCTACAATTCTCGATTTTTAGGTTTGTGCTATTTTACATGGTATATTTTGCTTCTATTAATTATAATTTATATAAAGGAAACAAGGTGTTTCTATGAGCTTAGTTTGTTTTCCTTATTTGATGAAAACCAATATACTCATAGATGGATTTACTTTGTTTTGATAATCTTTCAATCTACTTATGATTGATCTCATTCCTTTTAGGCATCTTGGAATTTATTCTTGGTGGTGGAAAATGCATTTATACCAAGAATTAGAACAATTTGAGATCAAAGCTTAAAAAGTAGGTACTGACTGATTCAAATGTATCTTCATCTTATGTTTTCATATCGCTCTTGTTGCCTATTTGATTAATGAAATACTAACAGACACACAAATAAAATTCCAAGTTGTATATGTTTGAGAATTTGTATATAAATAAAATTCCTTAAGTTAATACTAAATTCAGTATCTCTAACTACTTTCGTGTTATAATTCAATTAGTATTAAAAAAAAAAAAGGGTTTAATGGTAAATCCTACAATGCAAGATCAATTCAACAAATTTTGTTGTCTTCTGTATTCATAATGCAACTTATATAAATTAGATTATCAACTAAGAAAATTTATATTGTGTTATTTTTTTTTTTTTTTTTTTTTTGGGTTTTAAATTGGTTCTTGCTATGATATATATATATAGGTAGATCTCACATTCTATTTCTTATGACTTCTTTAGGAAAATCACCAATGACTCTATTGATGGAATTTAATAAATTAAATAAAAATCATAGGTTTAAATGACAGACAATGATCTTTTCATCCAATTGTTAGTTATATTTTGTTTGATATAATTTCATAATTTTTATAATTAAATTTTTTAATTTTAAGTAAATTAAAATTGCTTATGAAATTATTATTCATATTAAATGAAAAGGATAAAAATGGAATAAAATGTATAGAATTGAATTTTGTGAGAGTTGTCCATAATAAAATTTGATAGGAATAGTAATATTAAAAGTAAACTTTCATTTTTAGCTTGTTTCTATATGTATGGCTTTTGAATTTTGTTTTGGCCTTCCAAATGTATATCTGCATGTGTATGCATCTATATCTGTGGTCAGTTATAAAGTTGTTCATATGTCATGTATTAGAGAAAAACTTGGTGAATGCAAATCACAAAAATATATTTGGCATAGTGTCATGTATGGGAGAAAAAAGTTGGTGAATTCAAATCACAAAAATATATTTGGCATATTTATTTTTATATAATTTTCTCAAGACGTTCAGTCTCGACCATTCAATATGAACCTGCCTCATGAATTTGTTTAATTTGTCAATTAGATATCACTTGAAGGCCTTGGTAAAATAGAATTTAAACACAATTTTAATATGTAGCTAATGCTTACATACCACTAACAAGGTCAAGAGAGACTAACCATATAGCCTGCTGCAGATTACATGAAATAATGGGAAGAAAAGGTAAAAATAAAAATGTATACAAAATAATTTACTTATGGTTAAAGATTTGTTCACACTCCGTGTAACCAATCAAGATTTATTTGATTTGTCATCGGAAATATAAAGCATACAATTATTAAACAGTTGTTGCTTAGAAGCTATTTTTATGTTGAGCAATGTTTTATGTTTGTTTAAAGGTCAACATTGAGTCATTTATCTCAGAAGCTTTCACTACAGGCTCAAAACTTGGATATTACCTTCGTGAGATCATCATATCAATTTATTTTAGAAAGTATAAAGATTGTTGTTTATCAATTTTTTAAAAAAGTTTTTCAATGTTTGTCTTTTTTGTTTTTGGTTTAACATAGAAGTTATGTTAATGATTTCATTCATACCCGCTCTTTTCAATTTCTATTATCCATAACACTTGTGGGGTTAGAAATTTAAAGCTTATACATTAGAATCTATGAAGCACAAATGTGTGTGCGGGTACGAATATAGATATGGATACGATATGAGTAAGCCGATATGGGTACAGGTATGATATGGGTGCAAGTACGATATGGGTGCGGGTACCCATGCCGTACCCATGACGTACCCAAACATATTTGTTATACCTGACATGTGTTTGGCGTATTCGATACGCGTACCGCCGTATCGGTACGCGTATCCACACCCAGTAAGTAGCTGGTATTCGTATGGCACCATTTTTGGAATACCCGTGCTTCATAGATTAGAATGCTTCCACTTCAGGTGCGCCGCTTAAATTTCTGGTTATTCATATGTGATGTACTTTTTTCTAATTTCAGCTTTGAAGTGGGCGTGCTTCGTGTAAGTGTTGCTGATGCATGTTATGGAGAAGTATGAGACTGATCTTCCTTTTATTTTTGAATCTCTTAATTCTAGTTCATTGATAGATTAGTGTTGCATCTATTGGCTTCCTACCAATGTTGTTTTCCCTTCCCCTTGGGTATTTGCTACATAGGTTTCTGAGTCTCTTCTCATCTGCTTATATATGTTTCTCCCTATCTTTTTGTTGTTTTTCATTATTTTAATACAATGTTTCTTAGAAAAAAAAAATTGTGAGAATTTGGTTTCGATTAATTATTTTTAGATTGACATTTGAAAAAAAAATCAAATTTCATAACCTCCTTGAAGCTTTGCGAAATTCTGACATGTTGGATCCTATAATTGTTTGTCTTCTGATTGAATATCTTGGCGTCAAATCATTACTACTCCTTTCCAAAGTTTAAGAGATATATCCAATCTAGATACCCATTGTAGCTTGCTTTTCGTGCTCCTCGGAGGGGTTTAGTCTCCTCAGATACGATAGCCCTAAAGTTCAGACTCTTGTGGTTCTGAATCTAGTTTCACAAGTGTAATGTGAAATAGAAAAAAAAACACAAATGAGAGTCCAAATCCGACAAATCTTAGAAATTCCATTTATCATCAGAGATGCCAAAAATGAACAACAATGCTAGATTTCAGAGTCACCATCTAAATATTTTTGAAAAAATTTAGGAAACCCATGACTCGTGCCAAAGGCCACTTGTCCGTCATAACCAAAGTGTCTTGGCTCGGAACTTAAGTGTGAGAGAGGAAGGTCATGAATTGAGCACCCTACTCACCCGATCAAAGATCGGCCTCTACTAATCATGATGTGATTTTATGTACATTATTATGCTCTTGTTTGATTATTAATATGCTAACATTACTATGTGAGGCACACAAGTATAGACTAAAGTCATCCATTTTGGAATGCTTTGATTTTATGTTTTTTTGAAAAGAAGTTTTGAATATTGTGCTTCTCGAAAAAGTGAGCTCATGTATGCACTTATCAAAGTGATCACAACCTTAAGCGAAATAGCCTTCATCCCGGGATTCAACAAACGTTATATCAATAAGCACTTAGACTCATGTAATATAACTGATATGGCAATACAACACACATGCAGTATGCTAAAGTAAGAAATGTTCACCTAGTACTCAACGAGACAAGCCAAAGAAAGAAAATATTAGAAAAAAATGCATGTTCCTAATATGCAAGTGACTAATGTAACACATACAAATGTAACTATCGGATTCGGCTTCTTAAATGTCATATGAATAAACTCAAAGCATGTGGCAACGCACATATTCAAGTAGGAAATGACAACAATGTTAGAATGATGAGCTGAACCCAATGCATGCAAAAATGGATACAACACATGGTAATGATATGAAATGAAAAATATGATGCTACCATGATAAGCATATAAATAAAAAGGAGAAAGAAATGGGGGTTGGACGACATACACAATATTACAAGTGTTATAAATTTACTTTCGCACAAGAGGGTCTGAATGAATGTCCTAATTACTAATTATTATAACATCAAATGAATTGACTACATTAACTAGTTATTACACACTGAATAAAGCCAACTAATTAATTACAAATATAAGTGAATTAGCTAACTAATTATTTACAAAGTACAACTCAAAGGAGGTGAATTAAAGGAATCGAAGGAGAGGTGGTGAATCAAGCGATCAAGGGCGAGAACATCCTCTAAAAACCCCAACTGTTCACTGCTGGAAGTTATCTCCGTTCAAAGTCTGAAAATCATTCTGTTTCAGGCCTCAAGATTTGCTTTGTTTCACTGAAAAAACACCCACTTCCGTACAAAAGGGTGGCCGGCCGGCCTTGAGAAGTGGTTGGCTGTCCAAGGTGGTGGCCGGCCGACCACTATTGCTGGAGAAACACCTGATGCGACAGGATTGAAACAGAGCAAAACAGGGGGTTTTTGAAGGATGTTCATCCTTCATTCTCTCTCTTGTCATGAAAATTTCTCAAGGAGAGAGTAGGTTTGCTTCATAAATCATCAAACATCCCAAGGGTATTTAAATGATGATTAATGAAGCAAATGGATGAAAATAATTCAATGGATATAAAGCTAAGGCAAATTATGAAAGAGGCATTCAAAGAGATGGCCAAAACCTACAACATCCCATGGAAAATAGAGCAAGTGAGTGCTCAAATTTAGAGAGAATAGGTTTAAAAGAAGCCATTCTTAATATCACAAGAGATTCTATCATTAGGAAGACCAAAGAGACTCATCTTCCTACTCATGGAAGATGGATTAAAACCTCATTTCCATGCTTCAAAGGAAAAAGAAGAGAGTCTTTAATGGCCTTGATGAAGAGCTCTCATGTATCTTTGAAACAAATACAAGGCTAGACTATGCAAAAACAATAAATGAAAGCTAAGACAAGATGATTGCAAGCTCATCTTCCTACTCATGGAACATGGATGAAACATCCATTTAGAAGGAAGCTATGCAATATCTTCAAATGAGAGAGATATGAGACAAGGATCAAGCTATCTATGTAAGCTTTAATCACATGCAAACAACTCATATTCAATTGAAAACTACCTTAAACAGTGCTGAAATGAAGCAAATGAAGCCTAAATATGAAGAACAACAAGAGAGTAAAACTAAAGAACAAGCCTATGAAATGGTGGCTAACCCTTTCACCTTGAAACAAGCTTTCAAATCACATTTTAAAAGCCAAAACAATCTGAAAAATAGTATTGAAATAAAGAAGAAGAAGTTAAGTAATGAAAAGAGTGAAAGATCAACCTCCAAGGAAGAGGAAAAACTTCTTGGTTTACAAACTCCAATCCAAACACTCTCAAGTATTTGAATTTGTGTTCAAAATCCCAGCAAAAAGCTTCAAAATCAAGCTCCAATGGTGTATATATAGTATATCTATACCAAGAGGGTAGAGAAGAACTTTTGATAAACCTCTAAGCCTTTAGGAATATGTTCTAACCCTAAACCATGAAGTGAGGGGCTATATTTATAGAAAAACAACCGACTTCAACGTAAATATCTTCAAAAGAGACCAGCTGGCCAAAGCTCGTGCATGGGAGCAGTTGGTAACGCAAAATATCCGTTCCCAATAAACATAGCTGGCCGACCAAGAGGGTGACCGTCGATCCTTTTGGTTTTGCTGTTTTTTTGAGTGGTCAGGCTAGAAAAATAGGGTTTGGTCCAAATGGGGTGCAAGGTTTCTGTTTAAAGCTCAAAACTGAATTCTTTTGTTGAAGATTCAACCAATTTACATAGTGTAACTTTCATCATCGCGAGTGTTCAGATTGAAGCGCCAAAGTCTTAAGGGCGGTCAAAAATGGGAGTCACACCCATCATCTAATCATTTGAGTTGATCCATGCTTAGATCCTCGAACTTACAATGCTCTAAATACTTCCCAAGTGGCTGCAATTTGGCATGAAAATGATGACAATCCAGATTATAGAGAGCATGATATACTTGTTCACAAACACGAAGGACAAAATCAAAGAATTCGATATTACTATGGTCGTTATGATCCCTTACAATACCCGTTGTTATTTCCATTTGGAGAGCCTGGATGGCATCAAGGAATTAAGAAAAAAAAAAATTGCACATGCCATTACTAGAGCTCAATCATCAATTTTGCCTCAAATGCTACCAATGAGATAATTTGCTTGACAATGAGGCTAAAGGTAATTATAGGCCCCCAAAAAAAAAAATACTATGTTTATATTGTTCCAAGAAATGTTTGAAATTTTTTAACATTGTTTCAGTCTTTGAAGAAAATTCAACCAAATAAGGGATGGTTTTAGCTAGGGAGTTTTACGATACAAGCTTCAGATAAGAGACAATCATTAATTAGTGCTTCTTCAATCAGGTTGACTTTAGCAACAATTTTTTTGTTGATATGTGTGTAAAGCTTGAAACATCGCAACTTGATTATTTTCGATCAAGGTAACACCAAATAAGGATGGAGTTATATCAAGGAATTGTTGATAGTGTTGTACATGGAGAATTCAAAGGTTCTCAAATTGAGAGAAGAGCAGACTTACCAAGTTCAATCATTAGTGGTCCTAGGGATCTTTGAAAATGCTACATCGATGCAATGACAGTAGTTTAGTGTTCAGTAAACCAGATATATTCTTAACTATGACTTGTAATCCAACTTGGCCTGAAATTAAAGCTGAACTACTCCCACATGCGAAAGCACACAATAGACCTAATTTACTTGTTCGCATCTTTAGAAGTAAATTTGAACATTTGAAAACTGAAGTTATAAAGATCAAACTTTTTGGACCAATTGCAGCATTTACTTATGTTGTTTAGTTTCAAAAAAGAGGCCTTCCTCATGTTCATATGCTCTTGATTTTGCAACAAGGATACAAACTAAATTCTGCTGAAAAATTTGATGCCTTAATATCTGCTAAATTACCAGACAAGCAAAAATATCCTCATTTATATTCTGTAGTTGTCATGCACATGATGCATGGACCATGCCATGGCTGCTAATGGTTATCCTCTTTATAAAGACAAAATAATGGTGAAACAATATTGGTTCAATGCCACATGTTAGAGAATAGATGGGTTGTACCTTATAATCCATATCTACTTGCAAAATTTGATTGTCATATTAATGTTGAAATTCGCTCGACCATTAAAGTTGTAAAATACTTGTACAAGTATATTTGCAATGGTCATGACAAGGTAGCATTCAATGTTGTTGGAGCCAATGCTGCGGAAAATATTGATAAAATATCATAGTTTCAATCAGCAAGATGGATTCCTCCTCCAAAGCGATATGGAGAATTTATCATTTCTCTTTGAATAGGTCAATCCTTAGTCATTAGTTTACAATTGCATCTTAAAGGCTGCCAAACAATTGGATTCAACAATAATGCTAGCTTAAAATCGATAGCTAACAGTGAGTTCTTTTCAAAAACCATTTTAATAGAATTTTTTGCAATGAATAGATCAAACAACAAAGCAAAAACTGGAAAATTTTTATACAATGACTTCCCAAAAGCATTTGTCTGGTATTCTAAATACAGAATGTGGTTTGAAAAGCAACAAAGAGAGGTCATTGGAAGAATAGTCACAACAAATCCAACTGAAGGCAAGCGTTGTTATTTGCAAGTATTGCTAAATCATATCAAAGCACCAACATCATTTCAAAGTCTAAGAACTGTTAATGGAACCACCTATGTGACTTTTAGAGAAGCAACTCTTCAACATGGATTGCTAGAAGATGATGAAACTAATGAAAAGTGCCTAGAAGAGGCAAGTAATTTCCAAATGCCTTCTCCTTTGAGATAATTATTTGCAACAATACTTGTCTATTGTAATCCACATAATCCAAAGGCACTCTTCTGACATCCCTGATCTGTAATTAGCTAATAATTCTCAATTAAGAATGCCTAATGAGTGTTTAAAATAAAATTATGAGCTAATTGTGCATCTTATGTGTTATTTGTATTTCTATCTATCTATTGTAGGAATATCTATCTGAAATTCGATTTCGATAAGAAAATTGAAGGCCTTATCGACATCTGAACATGAAATTGACCAGGTCTACATGTCAATTATAATTTTTGGAATATTATGGTAAGTTTAATTAGATTTTGATTCAGAATTAAATAATTAGAATAAATTAATTAGACTTAATTAGATATAAGCAAGCTTGATCAGTCTTAACTCAACTTAATTAAGTTAACCTAATCCAAGCTATAAATAGGGGGAATGAACTTAGCAAAACACCATTCTTCATCATTTTTAGTGCAAAACGTGTAGGAGAAGAGTGTGAGAGGGAGAGAGTTCAATTCAAGGGAAAAGAGGAGATTGAAGAGAAAAATTAAAGATTTGACTTGGAAACTCAAGGAATTTGTTACACAGAGTTCAATTGAAGAATTTAGGTAAGAATTTGATTCATAAACTTTGAATTTAAGACATCAAATGTAAGAATTCTAGTGAATTAAGGGGCTAAGCATGAGAATTAAGTTAAAAATGTTGAATTAAGAGTTAAGTCATACATGTATGCATGAATTCAACATGTTTTATTTTGAGCATAATTCATGTGGTTTAAAGTTTGAATTTAGAGTTTTCGTAGACATGCATCCATGATTCATATAATTTTGAAGACAAATATCACATGCATGCATGAATTACCATGTTTTAAAGATGAATTCCATGTTTTGAAAGCTTTAAATGAAGAATTGCAAAGTTTTAGTGACATGCATGGTGAATTCGCAAGTTTTAAACCTTGATTTTTGCAAATTGGTTTTGTGTTAATGTTTATACATGAGTTTCTAAGTATTTTATGAAGTTTTGGTCCAAAACAATGAGTTTTGGTACCTTAGAATTGAGTTTTGTACTTGAAATGCAATTCTTGAAATTCTAGAATTCTATTTCATCGCTCAAGCAACAAAGCTTCGCTTGAGTGCACATTGTGAGCTCTCAAAAGTTTTGTAGACAGTGCAGTTCGCTCAAGCGACTAAAGCTTTGCTTGAGCTAACTCACCTTTACAAGGCTCATGGCTCGAGCGACCAAAAAGTTGGCTCGAGCCTAAAATCATAGCATCCAGTACTTTTGCAGACCAAGGGGTCCGCTCGAGTAACCAAAACTTCGCTTGAGCGAACTGTCCTATTTTTAAAAATTTTGTTAAGTGTTTCAAAGTGCATAATTGCATCCTCATTCCATTCTGGACATTCTTAAGCCATAGTTTAGACTATAATAATGAGGGAATGAATTAAAAACACACTATGAAAGAATGAAATAAGTTAAGCACCTACAAAACGTGTGTTTCAATCTGTATTTGTTGTGTGTTTGTGTAGGTCACACGCTACAGTTGTCTGAACTGTCTTTGGAGCTATTTGTGAGTAACAACTTTGTAAAGATATGTTGATTATAAGTATTTTCTGATTTATGAATTATACTCTGTTTATGAAATGATATTTTCTTAATGAATGAATGATTGTCCATTTTCTGAAATGTAATCGTGGCATCCTTAGGATTTGCATCTATTATCTGTTATCTATATTTGCTACTGGTACCAGAAATCTTTGTGGGTTCCTTTATGGAACTATACATGAAACCTAAATGGTTATCTGATACGATTGTGCACAATCATCTGTCTGATATGAATAGTTCTTTATGCTGATCTGATATGTATATGGGTCTTTATGACATTTGCTCTATTATCAATTTGGATCTTTTCTATCAAGCCAACCATTGTGCCTCACGTGGAGGTTCTTGAAAGTTAATGTGGTCAAGTTTTGTGAAGAAGTCTTAAGCTTTTATTTTATTTTGTTATCAGAATGAGTTTTGTCTGTCTTGTAAATAGGGCTAAGTCCTTTTTTGTCTTATCTGTATATATACGATAAAATGATGTGATAACATATGTATAGAAAGTTTAAATATTTTTGTCTCATATAAGTCTACACAGCTCTATGGACAATGATGTTTATATATTTTTGCTTCCGCTAGCCCTTTATTTTGAAATTCTGTTTAAGAGGCCTTAGGTAATCTCAGGATTACTGGTCGGTCATGATGCTAAACCTATAGGGGTAGGTTTGGGTCGTGACAACTCTTTACAAAGTTTGAACAATATATGTCAAAAGACTTTTCAAAAATTCAACAACCTTAATGAATGATATTCGTTACCAAGTCTTGCAAAGTATAAATTCTACACTTGAGTCTATGGGTAAAAACTTAGCCAAATTTAATCTTGTTGCCTTGTTGCTATCAGTGAACCAACATAGCACACTTTGCAAAGAAATACAAGATGAAATGAATATGTCAGTGTCTGATTATGACTTGTCATGTGTATCATTACTAAATAAAGAACAAGCAACTATATATTCCAAAATTGTTGAAGCAGTTCTATCAGGCACTCCAAGTTACTTCCTCATTGATGGACCTGGAGGTGCAAGAAAGACTTTCCTTTATCGCACAATCTTAGCAACAATTAGAAGTCGTAAAATGATTGTTGTTGCAATAGCAACATCAGGTGTTGCAGCTTCAATTTTACTAAATGGTCAAACTGCATATTCTACAATACCAATAGATATCGAAGGCAAATTTTCTTGTAATGTTACCAAGTAAAGTGATCTAGCGCAACTTTTAAAAGCTGCTACGCTTATAATTTGGGATGAATCCTCCATGGCAAAGCACCAAGCCATTGAAGCGCTTGATGAAATGTTACGTGATATAACTGAGATTGTGCATTGACTACCGACAGTTGAATAAGGTCACGGTGCGTAATAAGTATCCTTTGCCTCATATAGATGATTTGTTTGACCAACTTTAGGGAGCATGTGTGTTCTCCAAAATTGATCTCAGATCAGGGTATCACCAACTTAAGATTAAGGAAGAGGACATACCGAAAACTGCTTTTCGAACTCGCTACGGGCTTTATGAATTTCTTGTTATGCCTTTTGGTCTAACTAATGCCCCTGCCGCATTTATGGACCTTATGAATAGAGTGTTTTAACCATACGTAGACCAATTTGTGATTGTATTTATTGATGACACACTTGTTTATTCAAAGAGTCAAGAGAATTATCAACAACACTTGTGGGTGGTATTGCAGACTTTACGAATAAAGAAGTTGTATACGAAGTTTAGCAAATGTGAGTTTTGGTTAGATCGTGTTATATTTTTGGGGTATGTGGTTTCGGGTGAAGGCATTTTTGTGGATCCGAAGAAAATAGAGGTTGTGGTGGTGAATTATGATCGTTCTACTAACGTGACCGAGGTGAGGAGCTTTTTAGGGTTAGCAGGCTACTATCGTAGATTTGTAGAGGGGATTTCATTGATTGCGGCACCATTAACATGTTTGACTAGTAAGAATACCAAATTTGATTACGAGAATTGTGAAAAGAGTTTTCAAAAATTAAAGAAGTGATTAACTTCTGCCCCAGTGCTTACTATTCCATTAAGTGGTGAAGGATTTTTGTTTATAGTGATGCCTCTCATCAAGGGCTTGGTTGTGTGTTGATGCAACTTGGAAAGGTGGTGGCCTATGAATCTAGACAATTGAAGAATCATGAACGCAATTATCCTACCTATGATTTAGAGCCCAGTAGTTGTTTTTACTTTAAAGTTGTGGAGACATTATTTATATGGGGAAAAATGTGAGGTATGTACCGATCATAAGAGTTTGAAATATTTATTCACGCAGAGGGATTTAAATTTTAGGCATAGGAGATAGATTGAACTGATTAAGGACTATGACTGCACCATTAATTATCATCCAAGAAAAGCTAATTTGGTGGCTGATGCTCTTAGTCGGAAATCTACAGAAGATTAACTCATATTTAGGGCATTCAATTTAGTCTCTTACATGAAATAAAATCTATTAGAGTTGAACTAGTAGTTGGGAAGTCAGGATCCTTGTTAGCTACAATTAAAGTGAGACCATTGTTGGTGGATCGCATTCAAGAAGCCCAAGGGAAAGACATAGTTTTGGAGAAGACCCGAGCACCCGAGCTCGGGTGAAAGATGGTACTCTGTCAGACTTTATTATTAAAGAAGATGGTGTGTTGATATTTAAAAATCGGTTATGTGTTCCAAATAGCCCGATAAAAAAGGGAGATATTAGATGAGGCCCATAACTCACCTTATGCAATGCATTCGGGGAGTACAAAGATGTATCCAAATTTAAGAGAAAGTTATTAGTGGTTAAATATGAAGAGAGAGATAGCAGAATTTGTATCAAGGTGTTTGGTATGTAAGCAGATTAAAATAGAGTATCAACGCCTAACCGGTTTACTTCAACCTCTTCCTATACCTGAATGGAAATGGGAGCAAATCACCATGGATTTTGTTTCGGGCCTGCCTCGCACACAAAAGGGGTATGACTCTATTTGGGTGGTTGTAGATAGGTTGACAAAATCTGCACACTTTTTGGCTACTAAGAAAAACTTTTCACTTAATCAATTAGGAAAAAATTACGTGGATGAAATTATGAGATTACATGGTGTGCGGTAACTATTGTTTCAGAAAAAGACTGAAGCTTCACATCCCACTTTTGGCCTAGTCTTCAAAATGCTTTGGGTACTAAATTGAGATTCAGTACGGCTTTTCACCCCCAAACCGACGGGCAATCCGGGAGGACAATCCAAACTTTAGAAGACATGTTGAGAACTTGTGTCCTAGATTTTCGAGGTAGTTGGGATGAACAGTTGACATTAATAGAATTTGCATGTAATAATAGTTATCAATCAAGTATTAGAATGGCTCCCTATGAAGCTTATACAGGCGAAGGTGTAGAACTCCAGTGTGTTGGGATGAGATTGGAGAGAGGAAATTGTTAGGGCCAGAGATTGTTCAAATTACTACCGATAAAGTGCATATTATTCGAGAAAGGTTGAAGGCGGCTCAAAGTAGACAAAAGAGCAATGCAGATAATCGGAAGAGGGATTTGGAATTTCAAGTAGGAGATCATGTATTTAACAAATCTCGCCATGGAAAGGAGTGATGCGATTTGGTAAGAAAGGAAAACTAAGTCCAAGGTATATTGGGCCATTTGAGATCCTAGAGCATTGGCAAGACAACTTATCGTTTGGCTTTACCACCTAGTCTATCTCGCATTCACAATGTGTTTCATGTATCCACGCTGAAGAAGTACATGCCTAACCCATCACACGTGTTAGATTTCCAACCAATCCGACTCAAGGATGATTTGTCTTATGAAGAGGAAGCCATAGAGATTGTGGACAGGAAGGATCAAGTACTACATTCTAAGACTATACCACTAGTAAAAGTATTATGGAAAAATCATGCTTTGGAGGAAGCTACTTGGGAGCGGGAGGATGATATGAAAATTTGATATCCACATCTTTTTCAAGGTATGAACTAGACTAAATAAATAAATAAATTTCATGGACGAATTTCTTTTAGGGGGTTAGAATTATAATACTCCCAACATTCATCTAGAACCAAACACACTCCTAAGTTAAACTTCACTTAGGATATCAAAACCCAACTCCAAACTTGATAGTGGGTGTGACCAAACACCCCATTTCAACTAAAATAAAAATACAGATTTTTTTTTCTTCATTGTCTTCGTTCTTCTCACTTTAACTTCTCTCTACATTCTCTCTCATTTTCCTTTCCTTTCTTGATGGCCAAACACCCCACCTTTGCTCCACCCTTACACCACCACCTTAATCCACCATCTCCACACTGCCGACCATCTTATCTTGTCGGAAAAAGGGTCCGATCGACCACTCCTTCACTCCATCCGAAAATAGCACAATAAAAGTACCAATTCTAGATTTTTCTTAATCTTTTGAAGAATCAAAGCTTGGGGTTTATTTTCTTGATGGATTAGAGGCTTTTAATTGGTAAGAATCTTTCTCTAAAAAGTTATCTTAAGGTTTTACATATTTTAAGTTAGAGATGATGATTTTTTTTTTTTTTAGACCTATTATGATTTGGGGTTTGATCGTTGAGTTTTATACTCTCAATTAGTTTCTATGAATGTTTTGCATGTAGAAAAATGATCAATTTGATAGTTGTTTCGGAGATTGAGATTTGAGTTAATGTAGGGTTTGAATGTGACGTAAAAATTTGGGGATTTTGGTGTTAGGAAATTTATATGTTGAAATTGATTTGGTAAATGGTGGATTGGGTTATCTTTATGTTCTATAAATGATTTTGGAGGAATTTTATAAATGATTGAAGTGGTTTTACCTAAGTTGTTGAGTTTACGAAAATGTTGATTTTTGACTTTTGTGGTTTAATTGATGGGGGTATTGAGCATACAAATTGGTTGGATATTTAAAAAGTTAATGACTCAAAAATGTGCAAAAGTTGGGTGTTGTGGAGATTGGATAAGTTGTTTGTTTGGGTGACTTGAAGTTGGAGGAGTTCTTTAGCTTGGTTTTAGCTCTCATTCCATAGCATGTCTTATTTAGGATCAATTTTGTAGATGTTGTAATATTCATTGAAAGCTTTTCCCTAATTTTAGATCTTATTTACTAATTGTTAGGATTGGAGGAAGGCGTCTCTACACCTCTTGGGAATTAACTCATAGAGTTTCAAATCTATGCTTTTGCTATTTTGGAGGTGAGTATACTTACCATGGAAATTTACCTTATCTCTATCTGTAATACAAAGTTTGAAAATAATTTAAATTAAAGGAAGTGGATGACACATTTTATCATGATATATGTATAAAAAGAGAATTTATAAATTTATTGAGGTCAAAAAGGTTGAGTTTAAATAATGTTTTCATTTGTATAATGAAGCATTAATTTTTATGAGAATTTATTTAAGTTGGGTCTTTCAAATTTTATGATGTTGATGATTGAATGACAATGAAATGTTATGTGAAAGTATTTGTTTTTATTGATCATATAACCACATATAGGCTAAGGGGCCACAAGGGTTGGAATGCTTTGGGGTCCTGGGGACTGAAATGTTTTAAGGACCATAAGGGTCATTGTACATAAGGGGTCCTAGGGATTGAAATATTGAAAGGAAAATTGAAGTGCTATGATGATGTGAGTTATGTTCCTATGGATATGTTTTGGGTAACGGTACCGTCACCACCTAAGTCACGAGGTAGTGCGACCCTAAGGCTATATAGTGGTTCGTATGATGGACATGAGATTTTAATGTATTGAAATTTTTTTTTTTTACTTTCCTTATTCAAATGTATTTTTCTTGCATTATGAAATTCTTTAGAAAAATCTTGATAATGGTTTATACAAATTTTTATTTTGTATAAATTTCAGTCCAATCAAGCTCTTATGTTTATTATCTTTATTTTGAACCCATTTGGATGGAACAAATTTTATAACTCTATGGGATTGGTATACTCATTGGGCTCTTGCTCATTCTTTTTAAATTAATTTTCTTTCAGATTCCTCGACTTTAGCATAGCTCACCTCAACTTGGAAGATTAGAGTTACTGGAGGATCAAATGTGGGCATTTTGTAGTTGAGGTTTTGCTTAGGGTCACTCTAGGATGTAGTTTTATCCTTTGATTTTTATGAAGGAGGTTGATTGTAAATATTTGCTTTATGAAGTTGGATGTAATAATGGATTCATGAATAGTATGTTTTTTTTTTTTTTTGTGTATAGTGGTGCATGGGAACTATCTTAGTAGAATGATGATATTTTTTCTTTGAATGGATCATCTCATATATGTTGGCCAATCGAAAGGTCTTATACACTATTGGTGATGTGAATATAAAGATTATACAGGTGATTATTGTGTACATGTGCTATAGTGTTTGAAGTGCAGCCTCTTGGCGGGGCTTGCCTTGCCGACATTGGGTCGTGACACTTCTATCTTTGGCACAATACACATGATTTTGTAAGCACCATTTGCACTATATATCCACTACACACTTTAACTAGCTCATTTCTTTGTTGTTCTAAATTATAAACCAATTCCTCAATCAATCTTTTATAATTTTCTTATTCCTAAATAAATTTTATTTCTTATGCAGAGCAAGCATGACTAACCAGCTCAAAAAAATCAAGGAAATTGATCCAACTGCGAGATGATGTATATGCAACATCATCGTGATTGAAAAAGCACATCCAAAAATCAGCATGGCAACTGGAGGACCATACCAAAGACTGGTTCTCACTAACTCAGAGGTATTCTTAACACAGTAGATCTCTTTCAACTGTCCTATCTACTTATTCCTCTCATATGTTATCTATTTATTTCTTTCCTTATTTTATTCTTCATATTGCTCAAGTTTCATTTTCTTCTACAAATAGCCTTTTTCTTTGCTCAAATGCTTTGGTTAATATAACAATGAAACTTAGTCTTTTTAAGGTCTGTATTTTAAAGCTGAAATTGGGTCTCTCTCTCTCTCTCTCTCTCTCTCTCTCACCTCCATTATCGCTGTATTTTCTTCCACATTTGCGTTGCTTTAGCAGTAAGGCCATCACATGAAATAGTAAAAATTAATAACTTCCATACTAACCAACACAATGAAAACATTCACAGGAAACAAAAATACAGGCCACAATTTATGAAATGATATTGAAGTTTTAAAGAACAAACTGCAAATCTTTGGAACATATTCAATATCAAATGCCATAGTCAGACATGTTGCAGAAGAGCACTGTATTGTTCCCAATAAGTACAAATGGAATCTATATGGTCGAACTCCTAGTGAGGAAATTGAAGATGATCAACTAACTTTGTGCAACCTTTCATTCAACTTCACTCCTTTGAATGATTTAGAAGATGCTAAGGAAGCAACCAAAAAAAAAAAAAAGTACTATTTAATGTTTTTCCTATATTTAAAAACATAGGAAATGCTATATACTTATACTTTTTTATTTATCATTTCAGATGTGCTTATTGCAGTACTACATGTATCACCACCAAGGAAGACAACTTCAAGCAAAGAAACAACCCTAACGGATGTCATTCTAATTGACAAACAGTAAGTTCGTTCTTTTATAGAAAACTTAAATAACTAGAATACTTAACTAAACATTATTTTATGTAGCTTGAAACCAACAGTCCTTACACTATGGGATCAACTCAGCACATGTGAAGGTGCAACTTTTGCAAAGAAACCAGCTCCATTTCCAATAGTAATTGGAATGAGACTAAAAGTTACATCATACAATGGTAACAAATACTCTTTCCCCTATACATATTAACTACATTCAAAAACTAAAGTCTAACATGTATCACATAAATTTATTTCCAACACAGGCTTGACATTGTCCACAAAATTATCAAGCTCATTCATATTTGATTCCCCATAGTAAAAGCCATAGAATTGCAGACTTGGTAATCACATTCTCTCTCATTAAACATATTTAGACTTTATTCTTATAATGATGTGTTATTCTTTTTTATAAATTTCTACAAGGCATTAATCATACTACTATCATAAATGCAATTCCATTGAACAACTTACAACAAATTTTACAAGCACAATCAACTCCACCAAAACCAAACAAAATCATAAGATCAGTGAACTGCCCAAGTTTGTCACCGACGTAACTAACCTTTTATTATTGACTTAATTCAGTTTGATAATTTCTTTATTTTCCACTTTCATTTTTTCATTTTCTTTGTCTCCCCTCTTTGTCCCTTTCAAGTGCATATCATTTCGAATATGTGTTAAATATCTGCATTAATCTCTCATAAAACCATAAATATCTTAATCCTTACACGCATTTTATGTTAGAAATCCTAATTTAAAACCATATTTCAAGCAAAACTATGACATCATATGCATTAAATGTATATTTATATATCTTAGTCTCTCATATTTTTTTTATGCTAGAAATCCTAATTCACAACCATGTTATTCTATTGCTTTTTTTTTTTCCTTCTTTTTTTTTCCCTCATATTCACATCTTCAAACAAACTGCTTACTATTGGATATGTGGTTAGGCAAATGTTCCAAATTTTCAACAAAAATTCTGGTACATGAGTTGCTTTAAATGCAAGAAAGCAACAGACACAACTTCTATTGATTTAGTTCAATGCAATTTCTACAACCAAAAGGTCCAACCAGAACCTTAGTAAATTATATACTCATACAAAACATTACAAACATCAATCTGTTATCCCCACAGTGGTATGTGTGTGTAAATTAAATGTACAAATAAAAAAAACTATAAAATAAAAATAAATAATCCAGAAAATAATTTTATAAATTAAATTTTAAATTAAAGCTTACAGAAATTTTAAATGTCGAGGGTGTTGGACACAATCTTCTTAAAGTAGATTTTGCCCTCGCTCCGGTGCTTTGAGATTTACCGGCTTCTACTTCCCAGGATGCAATGACTAACACTTGATTTACGGTACTACAAAATCAAGTCTGGCAAACCAAAGCTCTGTTGTAACTCTCTCTTTTTCTTCCTAAAAAATTAAATACAAAACAGATGCAGGAGCACTAGAGTAACAGAAGAAGAAGACGAAATTCTGAGGAAAAAATTAGATCCAAGAATTACTGGATGGCAGGATTTATATAGGAGAAATGGTGGCTTTTTTGATTAGGTAAAAAACTTGTTTGAACAGATTGAACAGGTATAAAACCTGTTTGGACATATTTGAATCTGTTCGATTTGAATTTTAATAGGTATGAACCTATTCGGGTGGAATTTAACAAGTAAAAAAAAATCTGTTTGAGATTTGTTTGGGTGAATGAAAAATCTTAACCAATTTATTTTGAATTTTGAAACCAAAATTAAAAATAAATAAGTAAAATACAAATGTTTTTGGCCCAAAAAAATAAGTATTGGGCCTGACAAGCGCAACCCAACCTCACACCTTACACAATGCACCCGTGCCCAAGTCCATGCCCAGTCCAGCCTGCCCGACTGACCAGATGGACGATGGCGGCGGCGGTGCGCACGTGTGGTTTTTGTTTTTGATCCAATGGGTCTAGCCCACTTTACCCATAACCTCACCCTTCCACAAACTCGGGTATCCCTTGGGGCCCATCCCAAGTATCCTAAGCTAGAGTATATAAACCCTTACAATTCCTTAAGGCTTTCCAATGTGGGATAAGCACATTTCACAAATGTGTAAGAAACCCACCTAAAGCCATTTTCACGAACACGAAAACGCGCTTTGAATTTTCATTCATTCGGATTTGGTTTTGAGCAACCAAATACACGATGTTATTCACTACGCGACATTAAACATGAACCCAATGAGAAGCATTAAAAATAACATTTGGGTCCCACCTTAATTAATCTCAAAGTTGGCAAAAAATAAGGTTTTTCAAAGCCATTTTCCAATAATTCCCCAAATGAATGGAATTCACGATAACGGACATGCAATAAGATTCAGACAAAGAAAGAGTACATTAAGAAGATATACCACATCGAGATAGGTAGCTTTTGGCTTGGAGCCTCTTCTAGTGAAAGCCTATCAGACTTACTGGCTAACCAATGGACCCGATGCCTTGAACTGTTCAACTGTTTGTGTAAGCGAAGACAATAGACTACACATAGTGTATCCGCAAACACAATTTAGTTCTTACGGTTGTGTTCATTTTGGCCCTAAACAACACCTGGTAACTCATGAGTGCTTTAGAGAATTTAGTCTTATCAATTCTCACAGAATCGGTCCAGTTCACACTCATATAGGTGACTTCTTATTAAGATTATCCTGCTATACCCCACTTGGATGTCCAAGCTATAAGAGTCATTAAAAGCAAAGATTATCCTACTAACGCTACAGGTATCATTTTTCTTATCATAGAAATGGGTAAGAGAAAACCTCCTTAGTGATACGTTAAGTCATCTATAATTCGGTTATCCCTTTGAAGCTAGATCTTGGGATCTCCAGTCAACTAGGTTAGGTTGCCATTATGACGACTTTTAAGTAATAGACTTTAATCTCATTCCCTTCGATAAATGGTACACTTGCTCTCTGGCTAGCCCTTTAGTCAATGGATCAGCAATATTCTCCCTTGACTTTACATATTCTATGGAAATGATTCCGTGTGAGAGCAAATGCCTAACGGTATTATGTCTTCGACGAATGTGTTGAGACTTACCGTTATACATATAATTATGTGCCCGTCCTATTGTTGTTTCACTATCACAGTGAATGCATATAGTTGGTACATGTTTAGGCACATTGGAATGTCCTCTAAGAAATTACGAAGCCATTCTACTTCTTCTCTTGTTTTATCTAATGCGATAACCTTAGATTCAATTGTCAACCTTGCCATGCACGTCTGCTTAGAGGATTTCCAAGAGACTGCATCACCTCCCAGGGTAAAGACGTATCTACTAGTGAATTTTGAGTCTTTAGTATCCGATATCCAATTTGCATCGATGTATCCCTCGTGTATTGCTGGATATTTGGTATAACATAAGCCATAATTATGGGTATGTCTTAGATACCTAAGTACCCTAATTATCGCTTTCCAATGATCGGACCCTGGATTACTTGTGTAACTACTCAATTTGCTTACAGCATAGGCTGTATTTGGCCTAGTGCAATTCATTAAGTACATCAAGCTTTTGATTATCTGAGAGCACTCTAATTATGATATGCCTGCACCTGTATTTTTTGACAGATGAAGACTAATGTCAACAGGTGTTTTAGCAGGATGGTCGTCATGCTTTCCAAATTTCTCCAGAGTCTTCCCAACATAACGAGATTGAGATAAATCATATCCTTCAGATGTTCTAGTAATTTCTATTCCTAGAATTATCTGCTACTCCCAGATCTTTCATGTCAAACTTTTTGTTCAACATGTTCTTTGTGGATTTAATTATGTCATTATTTCCAATAATGAGCATGTCATCCAAATAAAGACAAACTATGACATAACCCTTGTCTGTGCTATTAACATAGACGCATTTGTCACATTCATTTATCTTAAAACCATCCGAAAGCATAGCGTGATCAAATTTTTCATGGCATTGTTTCAGAGCTTGTTTTAATCCATAAAAGGATTTAACAAGTTTATAAACCTTTTCCTCTTGGCCGGGAACTTGAAATCCTTCTGGTTGTTCCATATAAATTTCCTCATCTAACTTGCCATTCAAAAAGACTATTTTAACATCCATCAGATGTATTTCTAGATTATACAAAGTTACAATCGCAATTAACATGTGAATAGATGTTATTCTTGTCACTGCTGAATATGTATCAAAATAATCAAGGCCTTCATTTTGCCTGTATCCCTTAAAAACAAGCCTAGCCTTGTATTTGTCAATTGAACCATCTGCTTTCATTTTTCTCTTGAAAATCCACTTATATCCAAGAGGTTTACACCCCGGTGGATGATCCACTAGATTCCAAGTATGATTTTGTAGAATTGATTTAATTTCACTATTTATAGCTGTAGACACCCCCATTTTTTTACCGCCCTTAAGACTTGGGCGCCTTAGTTTGATCACTATATGATGAAAGTTATGCTGTGCAAACTCTCGATTTCTTCAGCAAGAAGAGCTTCTAAATCCCAAACTTACGCCCTATTTTGACCAAAACTATTTTAGACCTTAAAACTCTCTTTTTCAAAATATTTTTGAAAATATTTCTGTGATATTTCGAGGCTCACATTTCATTTAAAACATTGCACTTTTCGGTAAACTGAGTAAGGACAAAGTAGAAATAAATGGAAGGGAGGTGAACTCTTTGATAAATCTTTAAAAACCTCTTATTTATAGGTTTGGAGTTGAAGAAAATTGGAGGAGAGAGAAGAAAACTAGTTAGGGAAGAAGTTGGGCATCAATCTGTTAGGATAGAAATGAGCAGTCTTCACTAAAATAAACATATGTCTTTGCACACTTAGAATTTAGATGTGAGGCCACCACCATTGGAAAGTAGACTTCCAATTTAGACTCAAGAATGACCTAAAACCAAGTCTAGATAAGGGAGATATGCCTGTTTGAAGTCAGGCTTGGAAGCAAATTTCTGTCTGGCCGGCCACTAGTGGCATGCCGGCCACTAATAGTGGGTGGCCGGCCACTTGTGTGAAAAACTAGATATTTTTGGCCAGCTGTGCCCCACAAGCTCCAGCTATTCCTATATAGATATTTCCGACTTGAGAGGCTATTTTTCTATAAATACAAGGCCAACCCTCATGTTTTTAGGTTACAAAAAATTCCAAAAGTCCTAAAACTTGAAATTCTCTGTCTATCTCTATCTTACAACACACACACGCCTTACCCAAACACTTCCTAAACTAATATTGGAGCTCTCCTTCCTGAGATTATTGAGTCTAAATTTCAGTCCTTGAGAGTGTAAGCTTTGTGGTTTGTGAACAAAAGAGTTACCTTGTTTCAAGAGGTATAATTTTGAGCATCTTTACACTACTTCTCTCTTATCTTTTCTTGCTGTTTTTGAACAATTTTTTGGACTGTTTTTATGGGTTGAAACTTGAGATTTAAAGATACCAAAGGTGGAGGGGTTAATCACTATTTTTTGAACCTTGTCCCCTAAGCTTTTACCCTTGTGTTTCCCATCTCTTCATCAAATTTTTTTGAGCTTTTTACTACTAATTTTCAGAGCTTTTTACCACTAATTTTTAGGTTTTCAGAGGCTAAAAATCATGTTTTAAGGTCCCAAAAATGGAGGGGTTAGCCACCCTCCTTTGGCTTGTTTACTAGCTTAAATTCTCCATTATTTTAGCTTACTCTTTTAGCTTCTTTTACCTCAATTCTAGCACTGTTTTTGCTTTACTTTAGGACTGTTTTAAGCTGTTCATGTCATTTAAGCTTTGTATGGTATACTTGTAATGTACTGGTCCTCATAGGCTTGGTGGTTTAGCCTTAGCCACCAACCTATTTGAGTTGATAGTATTTATTCTTGCTTCCATACTTGTATTCATCTCTAATCACCTTGCAACATCCCTCCTTTCTTGGTTTTTTCTTTGTTTTGAAAGTTATTTCAAACTAGTTGCTTGTTTAAAGCTTGAGATAGAGGTATTGTGCTTAATGGTTTAATCCTTTTGGAGGTTTATTACCAACGGCATGGTGTCTCTCTCATGCCCAAAATAACTCTTTGTTTGATACTCCTTTCCATTAGAGGACTTAAAGCTCATTTTTTGACTTAATTGATTAAGGAATGGAAGGTAATTAAAATGAAGTAATAAAATTGGGACTAAAAATGATGCAAGATAATAAAAGGTTTTGTATTCAATTGGACGTTAATTGAACGCATGGAAACTTGGGTCATTTCATACTTGTTAGTGATGAAATGGTTCAAGTTTCCAAGGTCAACCACTTCCCTTGATCAATCCATGATAGGGTGGAGGTTTTTGTGAGTCTTTCATTGTCCATTTATTGACTTGTGTCCCTTGATTCATAAGTCATCACGCAATGAAATTGCGTCGATTGATGATTTGCGAATCAAACCTACCCTCTTTTGACCTGTTTGCTGATAAGGAGAGGCAAGGTGGACAAATATTTGTTGAGAATACTCTAGTTTGTGCTTTGTTTGTCCTCTGTTGCTATAGGAAAGAACCAACATAAGTGGCCAGCAAGCCACTTTTACTAGACAGCAACCCACTATTAGTGGCCTGCTAGCCACTACTTTTGCGTTACCGACCACTTTTTCCAGGCAGGCAGTGTCCTTTTTTCCAGCAGAGCAAAGCAGAAGCTGAAGTGAAAAACAATGCAATTTTCTAACTATGCAACAGAGGCATTCTGGCAACAAAATAGTGGACTTTTCTGGTGGAAATCCATGTGCATGCATAAGCATTCCTCACTTTCCGGGGATGATTAGTTAGAGTAGTTAGATACTTAACTTAGCTATTTCTTTTGGTTGTATTCGTGTTGTTAATTTGTAATTAATTAATTAGTGTAATTAATTAGTTAGTTCCAATTTGTAATAATTAGCTAGAATAGTTAATTAATTATGGTGTTATAGCATAATTAGTTTATTTCATTTGGTTTGTAATAGTTAGTTAATTAGGTAATTAGCTTAGCTAGTTCATTCATTCGGACCCTCTTGTGCGAGTGCCAATTTGTAATAATGTGTATGTTTTCCGATCTCACGTTTTTCTACCTTTTATTTACTTGCTTATGATAGGTAGTTAGAACATCATGTTTCTTTAGCATACTCCATATTTACATCCATTTGTTTCACATACACCAAGGCTCAGTTCATCATTCTAACAATGCATTGTCATTTATTACTTCGTTGAAAACATGTTTAAACGCATGCTATCAAATTGATTCACATGTCATAATTAGTAGCCAAGCCTACGAGTTGCATATCGCATGTGTTGCATTAGTTAGGACCATGCATTTTTCTAACTCTTTTGTTTCTTTTGGCTTGCCTTGGAGTACTAGGTGAGCTTTTATTTTGCTTTAGCATATTGCATGAGTGTGATTGTTGCCATGTCTAGCATACTTGCCATGAGGTTAAGTGCTTAAGTGCTATATCTGCTTGAATGCCTGTGGATGAAGGCTCATTGTTTGAATTAGAATAATTTGATGAATGTACATGTGATATCGCTTTTTCAAGTGGTACATATTCGAAACAATTTTCAAAACAACTATGAAATCAAAGTGTTCTAATTTTTGCAAATTAATCTATACTTGTGTGTGCATCACATAGTAATGTTAACCTAATAATCGGAATGAGAGCATATAATGTAAATAAGATTTACATCATGATTAGTAGAAGCCGATCTTTGATCGGGCGAGTGGGGTGCTCAATTAATGAGCTTTCCCTCTCGTACCTAAGTTCCCGAGCCGAGACAATCTTGGTGATGATGGACATGTGGCCTTTGGCACGAGTCATAGGTTTCCTAAATTTTCCAAAAATATTTAGGTAGCGACTCTATATCTGGCAAAGTAGTCCATTTTTGGCATTTTCATTCAAAATCGATTTTCCAAAAGATTTTCCGGATTTGGACTCTTTGGTGTTTATCTATTTCACATTGCACTTGTGAGATCAAATTCAGAACCACAGGAGTTCGAACTGTACGGCTAGTTGTATCTGAAAAGAGCACGAAAAATCGAGCTACAATAGCCTCTTTCCACAATGAAGCTTCAGGACTTGACATTGCTTCCTTGAAGTTTTGAGACTCATTTTCTAACAGGAATGTCAGAAAATCTAGACCAAATGATTTAGAGGTCCTACCCTCTTGCTACGTCTAGGTCATTTGTTTCATTATCATTTTGGTCTTCACTGCCACCCATGCATTACCAAAACTTCATTACTTGAACTTGTCTTTTCAGTTTTCTTGCAAGGAAAAATGTGTTCAAAAAACGACGCATTCCTTGATTCAATAATAGTATTTACATGTATATCAAGATTTTCAGATCTATGAACTAAAAATCTATATGCACTACTATTATTTGCATAACCAATAAACACACAATCAACAGTTTTTGGTCTTATCTTAGTCATTTTGGGACTAGGGACTACCACTTTAGCCAAACATCTCCACACTATGAGGTGATTGTAGATAGGTAGTTGACCTTTCCATAATTCATAAGGTATTTGATTAATTTTCTGGTGGGGTACCCTGTTAAGGATAAAGTTAGCAGACAAAATCGCCTCCCCCTACAAGTTCTAAGGTAACCCTGAACTAATCAACATGGCATTCATCATCTCTTTAAGAGTTCGATTCTTTCTCTCAGCAACTCTATTTGATTGAGGAGAATAGGATGTAGTGGTTTGATAAATACACCATGTTCAAACAAAATTCCTCAAATAATGCATCATACTCACCACCTCTGTCACTCATCATTACCTTAATAGTTTTGCCGAGTTGATTTTCAACCTCAAGTTTATATTGCTTAAAAGCTTCTAAGGTTTCATCTTTACTTCTCAATAAGTAAACATAGCAATATCGAGTGCAATCACCAATAAAGTAATAAAGTACTTTTTATTTTTACCTCCTCGAGTTTGAACAAATTTAAATCACATATCTGTGGGAATTAAACTTAGAGATTTAGTATTTCTTTCTACTTTATTAAATGATGCCTTAGTGAGTTTTGCTCAACATAAATCTCACATTTATGATTAGGATCAACTCTAAGTTTGGCAAACATTCTAAAGAACAAGTCTACGTAGAGAATTAAAATTAACATGTCCTAATCTACCATGCCATAAAAATAAGATTCAGCATATAAACAGAAGACGTGTTCTTATTATTAATAGCCAAATTTGATACAACAGTTAGTACATTGAGTTTAAAAAGCTCATCACTAATGTAACCATGCCCCACATACATTCCACTCTTGGAGAGTACAACTTTATTAGATTCAAAGACTAATCTAATCCCATTCTTGATCAACAATGATCCAGAAATCAAATTTTTGCAAATCTCTAGCATATGGAGTACATTGTTGAGCATAAGTTCTTTCCCTGAGGTCATTTTCAGCACGATCTTTCCTTATCCTTCTACAGTTAATGTGGAGGAGTTTCCCATAAAAAGTTGTTCCCCACTTTCTACCACTTTGTAGGTTGTGAACATCTTTTGATCTGCACAGATATGGCGGGTTGCTCCAGTATCTACCCACCACTCCTTTGGATTGCCCACCAAATTTGCCTCACAGACTACTGCAGCAAGATTGATGTCTGCCACTCCATCCGAAAGATAAAGATCCTCAGCTATGTTGGCTTGTGTTGGCTTTTTGCTTGAACTCCCTCCGTCCTTGTGAATGTGACAATCCTTAGCGTGATGTCCATCTTTGCCGCCCACAAAACACTTGCCTTTGAACCTCTTGTTGAACCCATTGTTGATCCTTTGTTGATTTTACTAGTGGATCCTTGTTTGGGACCATTGCCATCATGCTTCCGCTTCTTGTTATTGAACTTTAACCCTTGTCCATGTTCCACAACATTCACTTTAGCCTGCATGACTCGGTTTCCTGACTTCTTCTTGAAACCACGGTTATCCTCCTCAATTTTGAGCCGCACTATTATTTCTTCCAATTTCATCTCCTTGCACTTATGCTTCAAATAAATCTTGAATTCTTTCCAAGATGGTAGTAATTTTTCAATGATTACCGCTACTTGGAAAAATTCACTGAGAACCATCCCTTCCGTATGTATGTCATGGAGAATTAATTGAAGCTCTTGAACCTGGCTAAAACTGTCTTGGAATCTATCATTTTAAAATCTAGAAAATGGCCGACAACAAATTTCTTTGTACCGGCATCCTCTGTCTTATATTTATGATCTAGAGATTCCCACAGTTCTTTTGCAGTGCTTTTGACACTATACACATTGTACAGTGTATTGCCTAACCCATTGAGGAGATAATTCCGACACAGAAAACCACCATGTTTCCATGCATCGATTGCAGCAACCACTTGCCGATCAGTTTCTCCTTCGTTCAGTGCTAGCGCTTTTTCATGAGTGAACTGAGCGAAATTCAATGTCGTAAGATAAAACATCATTTTTTGTTGCCATCTTTTAAAATCATTTCCATTGAATTTTTCTGGCTTCTCCCCAGGATTTACTGGTATTGCTGGAGTCATCATTGGCATAACGGGTGTGGGGGTCGAAGTAATAACAGTCTCAGTATTGTTTATTTTAGTTGTCATATTTCTAACGAAATAATAAAACACCAATCACAAATTCATACAAAATAGAATTTACACACAAAATAACAGAATAATATTTTGTAACAAAATTCCAATGATTAACATTATATGACTACTACGTTATCGAAGAAATTATTAAATAGTATATTACTATTATTTAAGAAATTAAACAGTATATGACTACTATTTAATTTCACGAAACAAAATATTTGTCTGTCTAACACACAAATAAAAAAAAAACAGAAATCTACTTTAAGATTGTTATCCCTACAATGGTGTGTGTGTGTGTAAATTAAATGTATAAACAAATTAAACAATAAAATAAAAATAAATAATCCAAAAAATAATTTTATAAATTAAATTATGAATTAAATCTTACAGAAATGTTAAAAAGTCGAGGCTTGTTTTGGACATAATCTCCTTAAAGTAGATTTCACCCTCTCTATGGTGCTTTGAGATTTATCGGCGTCTACTTGCTGGGATGCAACGACTAACACTTGATTTGCAGTACTACAAAATCAAGTCTGGCAAACCAAAGCTCTGCTGTGACTCTCTTTTTTTCTTCCTAAAAAATTAAATACAAAATAGATGCAGGAGCACTAGAGGAACAGAAGAAAAAGGACGAAATTCTGAGAAAAAAATTAGATCAAATGAATTGCTGGATGGCAGGTGTAGATGCGCCCTTGGGCCTCACTACAGTTCGGACTCAAATGTCACGGTCCTGTATCTAATCTCGCAGAGTGCAATGCAAGACCGATGAAATCATCAAAGAGTCCAAATCCGGCAAATCGTTTTGAAAACAAATTTTTGGAAAGAAGTGCCAAACATGGACTGCTTTGCCAGATACAGAGTCGCCACCTAAATATTTATTTTGGGGGAATTTAGGAAACCCTGACTCGTTGCCTAGGGCCACGTGTCCGTCATCACCAAAGTTTCCTCGGCTCGAGAACTTGGGTACGATTGGGGAAGGTCACTTCGTGAGCACCCCCGCTCGCCAGATCAAAGATCGGCCTCTACTAACCATGATATCGAGCTTTGAAAACGTTATGTGTTCTTATTCCGGTTATTAGTCTAGATTTACTATGTGATGCGCACAGCATACAAGTATAGACTGGATCGTCTGAGTTAGAACAAAACATTTCATGTTTGTTTTGAAAACGGTTTGCTACTCGCAAGTAGGCTAAAATGTGGATTTGCCACCCTCAGGTGGGCTTAGAAAACAAGATGATTTGCCACTCTCAAGTGGGCTTAAAACTCACAGTCAATGCATTGTTCCAATCCAAATAACCCAACCTTCACCCACAGGCATTCAGGCAGGTATATCACATAAGCACATAGCCTCATGGCAAGCATGCTATCATGGCAGTCACTCACACACATGCAAGGCTGCTAAAGCATAAAAGCTTACCTAGTACTCCAAGCCAAAACAAAAGCTATGTTAGAAATCCATGCATGATCCTAACTATACAGAAATGCCTAATGCAACACATGCAAAAAGGCAACTATAATAGGCTCGGCTATTCTAAACATGGCATGTGAAATGCTACAACTAGCAAGTATTCAACTCGGAATTGAAATACGATGCAGTTAGTATGATGCGCCGAGCTCGGTGCATGCAATACAGATGAATGATGCAAATATGCAAGCATAAGTATGCTAATTGAAACATGCCCTAATCTAACCATCATAAGATGGTAAATAAAAGGGAGAAAGACGTGGGGTTGGAAGACATACATCACACACACACGCACACTTATTACACAATTGCCCTCGCTCGGAGGGTCTGAATAAATAATACAGTCCAAATAAGTACAAAACCCTAATTAACAAATTAACTAGGAAAATAGTAAATTAGCATGCAATCCCATGGACCACCTCAGCTCTGTTCCAGATGATGAATGATGCATGCTTGGGTTGCTTTGCGCGGAAATCCAGTGCGATGCCCCGGTTTGCTTCTGTTTGCAATTAATGCCGGAATGCTGTGCAAAGCTCTAGAAGGCTGTTGATTTCTAGTTTGCTGCAACAGAGAGCAAGAAAGGGGCATGGCAAAGTATTTTCACATATGTATGCATGACTACTCTTCAGGGAGTGTAGTCCTCGATCCTCATGCCACCAATCACGCATCTCGATGCATGATGGCCGAGGAGTCGAATTGCACGACTCGATGTGAAATGAATGCACATGAAAACACAACAAGACCTAAACTCCATCATGGGTAATCCGGAGTGTCGGCGACGGGGAATTGAGACACGTTCCGTCACTCGGAGTACGAAATGTCCCTCGTTTCCCGTGCTTGGGCTAACTCTTATCCCAAACACGATGCAAATGAGATGGCATACACAATGCGACTAACATACAACCTAGCATACGCAATACTATGAAACGGCATACACAATGCTCGATGTAACATGGCATACACAATGCTCTAACATGCAACCTAGCATACACAATGCTATGAACAGAAATGGCATACACAATGCTCGATGGACTTACACCAACATGAGTGGACCTCAGCCACACTCACATCAGCAGCCATAAGATGAAAATGAGACAACCGAAATGCGTGCACACATGTACGCAAACCGAGGACCGGACCTAAGGCATTAAATGCCACTCTACCAAAGCATGGCAAGAATGAAGCATGGCATTCAAACATGTAAATTTCAGCACTGAAAGATGATGCTAAATGGTCTCGAAACATGGAAATATGGCACCCGATGCATGAAATAAGCCCCGGAACTCAAAACTAGTCCAATGCATTGAACCACAAGTATACAAAGAAAGCATTATTTGATCATGAAGTCTAAAGACAAAGCCAAGGCAGTCCCAAAAAATGCACATTTCCAGTTTAAGGCATGGCCAAAAGATGCTAACATGATGGACTAAAATAGCATGCAACATTGGCTAGCAAACATGGTTTACATGGCATTGTAGACACCCCATTTTTGACCGTCCTCGAGACTTGGACGTCATCGCTTGAACACTCGGTGATTATCCATGTTTGTGTTCGTTTGGAGATCCCAGAGTTCTCGGCTACGCGCCTTGCCTCAGGACCTCCGAACTCGATCGTTTTGTGTCTGGTTTTGCACCAAACACTTGTGCTTTGCCTTGGAGGGGCAGGGAATGCCTTGTGAGGCATCCCCACACACCACCGGCTGTGGCTAGAGGCCACCGGCTAGCTGGTGTGGCCACCGGCACTATATTGTGCCGGTCGGCACTATTTTGTGCCGGTCGGCACTCTTTTTGGCAAAATGACCATTTTGCCCTGCCGACTGTTGTGCAGCTGCTTTATCAGATATTTTTAGACAGCTGTATCACTTTTTGCTCCCCTCCATACACGTGTATGGAGGGATGAGCCTTTAGGCTTGCTTAACTTGTAAGTTTTCATGCCTATAAGGAGAAGCCTCTTCTCTTGGCTCAAGGGTTAGCAAAATTTAGAGAGTTAGAGGAAAAAGAGAGAGAGAAGCTCTGGTTTTTCTAGGGTTTGAGTTGCATACACCTTCTATCTCTATCCTTCTCTTGTGTGTCTAGGTGTTTTGTGCCTTACTATTGCACACAAACACCTAGTGTCTCACCTTCTCCTTGCAACTGAGGTTCTAAGGGCTGGTTTTTAGTGTTCTTGACTGGTTTGGAGCTCAAGGAACCAACAACTCCAACCTTTGTGAAGAAAAGCTTCAAGGGTAAGAAACTTACTTTATTTACCCCATTTTTGCACTCCATTTTTGCCTAGTTTAACACAGTTTTTGAGCTTAGTGTTTGGCACAAAAAAGTTTTGTTTTTTAACCCTCTTTGTTGTATATTAAGAGTGTTTAGTGGTTTGGGTATGTTTAACCACCCTTAGGCCTTGAAAAAGGCACTTTTTGTGCTATTTTGTGAGAGATCCGAGATTTTGGTGATAGGATCTCTTCACCACTGAAATCTTGAGGGATTTCAGTGGTGAAGAGCATGCCTTGAAGTCTCAGCAAGGGGAGGGCCACCCCCTCTCCTTGGTGTCCTTGAAAAGGGCAAACTTTGCTTCCTTATGGAGCTTCATGCTTGAGTGTGTGTTGAGCATGTTTGACTTGTTTTCCATGCTTATATTGCCATGTCATAACATGATTTCAAGTTGGTTTTGGTCTCCTATGCATGCTTAGTATAGTTGCCTTGTAATACCCCCTTTATGCCTTAACATGCCTAGGTTGTGTGCCTTCATTTCTAGCATGTTTTAGGCTTGTGTTTGTGAAGAATATGTGCTCATATTACCATGTTTTAGGTCTGTCCATAAGTATTTTGGTCAATCTTAGCATGTTTAATATAGCCCCTTTGCATTTGGCTTGTTGGCCTTTAAGAGCATGAATGTGTAGCATGCTTTACTTGCATAGTTTTTGGTGGTTTGGAACCATTTCATGTGCTATTTCAGTCCCCTAGAGGTGCTTGTACGTTTACATTGCATGCTTCTTTGTGACTTCTTAAGCTTGTGTTGCATGCCCCATGTTTAGGCCTTGTTGCATGCCTTAGATTTCATGCCTCTTAGATGCCATCTAAGTGGTCCTTTGGGCCTAATTTGACATGCTAAAAGTCTGTTTTGGGTTGATTAATGCATGCCATAATTGCCTTGCATAGGTGTGGTTCAATGCCCCATTGACTTGTATTAAGCCTAGACCATTTGCATGCCTTGTTTGGCATGCTTTATTGCATGATTTGGCATCATGTTTGACATGAATTTCAGAGCTTTCCATATGTTTGGCCTCTTTAAGTGTGCTTGAATGTTGCTTATTTATGCCTTGGGTTTGGTACCTCAACATGTGCATTTGTGCGTGTGTGTTTAGTCCCCAATTCTAGGCATTTTGGCTACTGATTTTTGGGCCTTTTAGAGTTGCCTAATTCATGTATAAGTCCATCTCCCATTGGTTTGCATGTTTGCTTGTATGCCTTGCATAAGTGCATCACATTGTTCACTTTGCATGATAGATAACATGCTTAGGGTTGCATCACATTCGCATGCATGTTAGGCCTCTTGAAGTGAAGTATGATAGAGGTTTGGCACCCTTGTTTGCTTGATTGCATTGCATGCATTTGAAATTAAAATTGCACTCTCGGTTCTTTGGGCCATCATGCATGGAAATACGTGATTGGTGGTCCGAGAACCGAGGCACATCCCCCTTTGAGTCCAAAATATGATAAGGATTGTGTTTGGTGCATACATGCTTTGAATCACATTGCCATGCATTTTGTTGCCCTCTGCTGCTGTGAGTTGCAGGTTTTGCAGGCATTTAGTGCCGATTCTGAGCGAATCCCGGACGCGCGACGCATTTGGGCCCTCCTCCCGAGGCATTTACTGTTTTAATTAGATTAATTATTTGTCTAATTAATTTAGTGAATTTGTAATAATTAATTAGCTTGCGTAGTTAATTAATCTGTATTATTATTTTGGTCCCTCCGTGCGAGGGCGAATTGTAATAAGTGTGGGTGAGTGGGTGTATGTCTTCCAACCTCCACTTCTTTCTATCCCTTTTATTTACCTGCTTACAATGGTAGATTAGGGCACTTATTTTTAGCATACCTTATGCAATGCATGCGTGCATCCATGCATTTGTTTACATGCACCGGGCTCGGTACATCATACAAACTGCATTGCTTTCAATTCCAAATTGAATACGTGCTACTCGCGCATTTCACATGCCATGTTTAGGGTTAGCCGAGCCTACTCTAGATTACATTCCTGCATGTGTTGCATTAGCCACTTAACATGAACTAGGTCAGCATGTTTGCTAACTAGTTCTTGTTTTGGCACGGAGTACGATGTAAGTATTTTGCTTTAGCATACGCATGCGTGTGAATGTTTGCCATGACAGTATGCTTGCATGCGGCTAAGTGCTTAGTGAGATAAACTGTTTGAATGCCTGTGGGTGGAGGTTGGATTGCGTGAGTTGGAACAACTCATTGAAATCCGTATTTCTAGCCTACTTTTCGAGTAGCAAAAAAACAACGTTTTCGAAGACAAAACGGATATGCAATGTTTACTTCCAAGTTAGGCAATCTAGTCTATACTTTTGTGTTGTGTGCATCACATAGTAATGCTAGGTTAATAACCGGAATAAGAATGCATAAAGTTTTTCAAAAACGGATATCACGGTTAGTAGAGGCCGGTTTTCGGACCGGGCGAAAGGGGGTGCTCATAGCTGACCTTCCCCGATCGTACCCAAGCTCCCGAGCCGAGACATTTGGTGATGACGGACACGTGGCCTTCGGCACCGAGTCAGGGTTTCCTAAATTCCCATTTTAAAAATATTTAGGTGGCGACTCTGTAATCTGGCAAAGCAGTCCATGTTTGGCACTACTTTACAAAATCTGTTTTTTCTCAAAACGATTTGCCAGAGTTGGACTCTTTGGTTCAGATTTAGAACCGCAACACACAAAAAGGAGAGTCCGAACTGTAGCCGAGGTCCCCCGGGCGCGTCTACAGTTTCTGGCGACTCTGCTGGGGAGTTTTAGAGAGCTTGACTCGAACTCGTGATATCCTGTTTTGATACACTTATGTGTTTCTTTGCATTGCATGTGCATTGGTGCGCCTAGGACACCGTGTTGGCCATCTGCTATTCCTGAGCGGTTTGCCGGAGGCTTGTCTTGTCAAGGCATGTCCATAAGGCTGACCGGTTGCGGGCTCTGCCAGTATGGGAACACAAACCCCGGTTTTTACCGGGGCACCCTTTTTGACCATTCGACCTAGTGCATATTCGGAATCCATAGTGACCATTCCAAACTAGGACAGGTTGCTTTACCCGATATAGGTTGTTTGAAACCGCTGCGTGCGTAGTGAAACCCTAGCTCCTGACAAAATAGGACAGGGAAACCCTACCCCAACATAGGGGTATTGGCTCTCATTTACTTGCTATGTGCTTTTAGAGTGTATCTCCACAGGAACACACATGTCAGTTTGCAAGTTTGGGTATCCAGCCCGAGGGCACCGTACCAGTTTGTTAGAATCAGTTATATCTGCGGGTACCGGTTCGGTTTTGAACAGTGAGTCTGGGGAACAGTAATCAGCAGTATAGTACCGTTGTTCGGTTACACCCGTGTTTGATCCGTCTGGGGCTGAAATACTGCTTGTTTTTTTTCGTTTCAAGTTCAGGATATCCAGAGAGTTGAGCCAGAGTAGCCAGTGTTTTCTTGCTGAGGCAGGACTGAACATGACGCAGAATTCAGAAGAGCTTGTGGTCATGACGGCCGCATTGAATCAGGGGATCACCCTACAAGATGAGACTACCGTTGACATGCCGCATCCGCCCAGATCGCCGGCTGCGCACCCAGTTTGGGCCCCTCAGCTATATCAGGCTCGGGAGCCTACTACCTTCGAATTAATGGGGGTGATCGGTGATCTCCAAAGGTCTATGGCGGACCTTGTTTATGGAATGTCAGCTCCACCACCAGCCACACCGTATGTCGGGAGCTTTGCACCTCAGGAGCCCCCGCTTTTGGGCCGAATTGTGATTGAATTGAGTCAACCGGAGATGGCCTCCAACTATGGCAGCGAGGCGCCGCCAACAAATCAGGCCGAAACCAGAGGAAAAGACAAGATGAAGGCAGATGCCGATCCCACTGAACAACTGCTGTGGGCAGTGGAGGCTTTGAAAGCCGGGGGAATGAACAGGCAACAGATATCCGCAATTATGTCAAAAGCTGTGGAAGATGCTTTCCCCATTCCGCCTGAGGGCAGTTCCAGTCAATCAGAGAATCGGGACAGGCCCCGTCATGCCAAGACAGTTCTTCCCGCTCCCAGCCTTGCATTCGGAAAGAATCAGAAATCTAAGGCCGCACCCGCTGACCCGTTCGCTAGTGCATCTAGCAAGAGCGTTCAGGCTCCAAAGTACCTGCCCCGAGGGCGCAGGGCCTTCCATCCTCTTTACATGCCTTTGTCTAGGGCACTCCTGATCTTGACCAAAAAGGGGCATCTTACACCCCTCGATCCTAGGCCACTCCCCAAACCCCTTCCAGCAGGCCATGATGCCACTCAGTACTGTGCGTACCACCAACAGTCTGGCCATGCTACTGATAACTGCTTCCGCCTCCGTCACGAGGTACAAGATTTGATTGATAACAAGATTATCCTCTCCCGCCCACCTCGGCCAAATCAATCACTACAGAGTTCTTGGAATACGAGGACACAGATACGGAGGACACAGATACCGTGAGTATATAATCAGCAGATGAACCGCCTGCGGGCAGTGCTTGGTACATTTTTGGATGTGGCGTTTGGCACGCATTTTTGGGCATCCGTGAATCTTGGTTTTGCACGTTCTGACTTGGGTGTCGAGTCAGTCTTTTGTCTTGTTTTGAGTCTGTCTCATTGTTTTGAGTCAGTCCTTTTGCTTAAGGGTCTGTCTAATTGTAATGAGTCAGTCCCTCTTTTGTATAGAATACAAGGTGACTTCGGGGTTGTTGCCTCAAGCACCGTTTTGTTTTGTAATTACTTCTTTTTGCTTTCTTTTTGGGTCTGCCTCTGCTGGAGCCAATTTACATCCGGGGAACCTGAATGAAACAGCCGTGGCTACCGTGTTTCCATGTTTATTGATTGTGTTGGGCTAGTTGTGCCAGAGAATTCGAATGGGGTGACAGCGCATTCCACCTGCTCTTTTGTACCTTAAAAATTATTGCTTTGACCTAAGTTTTGCAAAACCTTTTAAGCACTGCGGTGAAAACGAAGAGGAAGGAATTCCTCGGGTTTTACAAAGTTTTGATCATTTTGAAAGAAAGAGAGGCATGCTAAGCCCTTAATGATTCAAATCATGCTTGTTAGCGTGAGTACTGAGAAGGACCCTGGCTTAATCCAGACTGGTTCCACACTGTCTTCGGTACGAGCGATTCGTCGCCTCCTTAAAAACTTTCAAAAACAAAATGTTTTGCGCAGTTCTGCGAAGACCTGTGTGGAATCGCTCTTGAGATTGCGCAGCTTAGGATCGCTCTCAGCCTCGTAACTCGACCCTTCATTTTCCAAACCTGGGACCGGCATCCAGAATTTAGTTATCAATGCAAGGCCCGTGAGGCCAGACTCGAAGCAGCCCTCGATCAAGAGGCACCGTAATCGGAGCAAAAGATTAGATTTCACCAAAAGAAGTTTGCAAAGCAATCATGATGGAATCTCCTGCAAAGCACTGCAACAGTCATTCTCCCGGAAGAGGGGAGGCTTCAATCTCAAAACCATTTGGCATGGACAAAGCTACGCTTTTACCCTTTGAGAGGCTCGCTGGGCCGAAAACCCGGAAGGGCGGTCCAGGCAAAAGTTAGAGCAAAGGAAAAGAAGAAGAAAAATACAAAAAAAAAAGAAAAATAATAGCAAAAGAAAAAAAAATGAAAATACAAAAGAAAGAAAAAGAAGAAAAGAAAGAAGAAATAGCTCGCAAGGTCGAAAACCCGCATCGGGCGCCTTGGCAAAAGTAGAGCCTAAAATAGTGAAGGTTAAATACCCGAGAGTACCTTAACCGGAACTACGTAAGGCTTGATTCCCATGTTTGGGATACGTAGGCAACTTCATCCTGAAGTCCAGCCCCAACGCTTTCATAGCGTCTCAGTCCATGTAATGGTTTTGATCACCTATGCTTCTTCCGAATCCGATGTCTCGGTTGCAACAATGGAGCTGTGATCAACTTCCTTTAACCCAGCACCAACGCTTCAAGGTGACTGTGTCCATATATTGTTTTGGCTGTCTTCGTCCTCTCCGTGCCTGAGAGCCCGGTCGAGCTCAATCATCAATAGCATGCCGCGGCATCATCCAAACAAGGGGCAACTTTCCGTTGCCATCTATTGCCAAGTTGCCCTAGTCGCCCAAACTAGGGGCAACTTTCCGTTGCCTTCTCTCCCTTTAAGCCAGGGGCAATTTTCCAAATTGCCTCCGATCCGAGGTTGCGTCTCGAGGTAGTTCGTGCTCGTTGCATTGACCGTTTGCGAAAAATTTTTGAAAATTTTTACTGAGGTTGACTATTTTCTCGAAAACAATTCATTTTCCAAAATTGGACCATTTTGGACCCAAAAGGAAAACTTTCAGTGCTTGCAACCTGACTTGCATGATTTTCAAATCAAAAATTGCCCAAGCACGCTAATCTGGCGTTCATTTTGATCAAAACTGTTTTAGAAAGAAAACAAAAATGGTCAGAGTAATGAACTAGGGGCACAGTTGAGCCAGGTATCCTGTCTTCCCCCCACCGTCAGCACGCATTTGCCAGAAAGGCGCTCTATCTACCAGAAGAAATAGCCGCGAGTTAGCTGTATCGGGCATGAATCCGCCGCTTCCTATTCATTTATCAACCACTCAGGGGAGGGATGGAAAATGAGAGAATAAAGAATAGAGAGGTGTAAGCCGAGAGAAAAGTGAGAAGGAAGGTCTTGTGAGAAAAACCGAGCTCGAGGGCCGAGTGATGCGAGAATCACAAATCAGAGAGGGTGGGAAAACCTGCCCGGAAGAATTGGCTCCTCAAGATCTTTTGTTTTCAAACACGTCCGTGTCGTGTCTTTTGGTTTGTTAGTCTCAACTTAGTTTTGAGTCTTTTCCGAGTGTGCTCGTTGTGTTTAGGTCGTGTGCCTTTTACTTTCTGTACTTGAGTTCTCCGGCGGTGTCCAGTTGTAGGCTCGATACCCAGGTTAAAAACCTCTCTTTACCTCAAAATCGTCTGTGCTCAGAATGCCGTGCCATTCTCTACATCCATGCGAGGTAAGAGAAGAAATGGAAAATTTGGGACATCCGAGTGTGTTTCAATTTCAGTCAGTTCCGCCTGCCGTGACCGGCTTGTCAGATTGGGCTGTTTGTTCAAAGTTTGCCGTGCGGAATGGACCGAATGTTGGGTTATGGGCTGTATGCAGATTAATCCCCAGCGGAATGTGGGCTGTGTTCAGTTTGAGCAGTGTTTGTATGAGTTGTTTGCTGCTGTTAGTTGGTTGGTTATCCGATTATTACAGTGCAAGTGCCCAATTTCAGGCAAAAACAATTTCAGTTACATCGAGATGTAATATGATGCAATGCAGTGCAAGTAGAGATATGTAAATAAACACTTTTCAGACAAAAAGTTTGTTTTATATAATCTCTTTCAAGTACAACTTTTGAAGAAAGCAAAATCTGCCGGGGCAGTACATAGTACTCTATCTACCAAAAAGAGAAAAGTACAAGAAAAGAAATAAAGAAAAGAAGCAGCAAAATCATCATCATCATCAGCAGCAGGCCTCATGCCTGAGGATCAGTCCTCGCCCTCTTCCTGGGCAAAAGCACAGGAGCATCGTCGGAGCTGTCACTGTCGGAGCCCGAGCCCGAGCTGTCCCCGGCCTCCTCCGCAAATGACTCCGTCCCCGCCTCCGACTCACCATCTCCTGGAACTGGAGCTCGTGAGCTGCTCCCCACGTGACCACGTCCCCCTCTAGTGCGAGGGAATATCCTGCCATCCCGAGTAGAGAGGGGAGGCCCAGCTGGAGCAGCGCCACCCACTGGAGGGATCGGGAAAGGAGGCTGAAAATACAAAGAACAAACACATCAGAAAACTGTGAGCAGTTTATCAGTACAGAATGCAGTGTATGAGTACAGTGTGTGAATGCCGTGAGCAGTTTATCAGTACAGAATGCAGTGTATGAGTACAGTGTGTGAATGCCGTGAGCAGTTTATCAGTACAGAATGCAGTGTATGAGTACAGTGTGTGAATGCTGTGAACAGTGAATCAGTGCAAGATGCAGTGTATAAGTACAGTGTATGAAAGCCGTGAGCAGTTTATCAGATTTTTGTGCAGTGTAGCAGATTGTGCGAAACAGAGTATGATTTGAGACTGTGGTCAGAAGAACATACCGGCAGGCTGTAGACGGCCAAGGCGTCGAGAGTCCGCTGCAGCATCCCCATCAGGGAGGCATTCAGCTCCACAGACTGACGGGTATACTCGGAGGAAGCCTGCAAAAGTATTAAATACATCAGTATTCTGTGGGATATTTGAATGAACTGAAATGAAATAACAATGCAAGATGCAGAAATAAAGTAATACATACCGGAGGCAAGTCGGGAATGCCGGCCAACTCGTGACCAGCCGGAGGAGGAGCAAAAGGGATCTGGTAGGTCTCCCCACTCTGCCCCCTATAAGTCAACATGGTAGGCAGAGCGGGCCAGCCCGTCCCTCGTCCCCTCTGCACTCCCTCCTGCCGCGAGCTCGAGCCCTCTGTGACGACCCCACTCCTGCTCCTGCCTCTGCCCGGGCCGCTGGCGCCGCAGGTCTCGCTGGATCAGCTCGGGAGCCCCGCTCAAAGGCCGCATCAAGAAGGTCCGGACGTACTCTGAGTAGTCGCCCTCGCCCCTGTCGGCATCTACGTCCACGGCCCAGCCAAGGGTGTAGTCCTCCATCTGCTGGAAGCTGTACCCCTCAGTCTCCCTCATGCGCTCGGGAGGAAGGATCGGAACTATCTGCTCCGGTAACCCTAGGGTCTGGCGTATGAAACGCTCACCCAGGTACCAGGCCCGACAGACCGGGCCCTCCAGGAGAATCCGGTAGCGCGAGGTCTCGATGGCGCCGGCATACCGATCTCGTATCACCGCTGGTAGTGGAGCCCACGGCTGCCAGGTGACCTGAAATGAAATACAGTTGATTATCTACTGATATAGTAATGTACGTTTGAAAGCGAAGCTTAAACGAACTGTAAGTAAAACATACCTCAGTGGGGGGTGATGGTGTCGAAGAAACGGCGGAAGAAGCTAAAAGTGTCCCGGGCCTCCGGACGCATTGCCCGTCGTAACGGCGAGAGAAGGGACCCAGAGGGGTCTCCGCCTCTGGCACTGGCTCTAGTCTGGGGAAGTAGGCGTACACCCACAGCTGCGAAACAGACGTCAGTATGACTATTAGATTAAGCAGGATGCAGAATAAAGCAGAAATAACGGAGCCGTGTGTTGTGTATTGTGTTGTGCAGAGTGTACAGCGTGAACAGCGTGCAGTCAGTGTAAAGCGGAGTATGTGTGCCGTGTGTACAGTATACAGACTACAGTGTGTCCAGTGTACAAAATACAAGTATAAGTGAGAAATATAAAGTAGAGAAGAAGACATACCTCCCAGGCTCGCCAGTAGCCTCCTAGCAGCTGTCCACTGCCACGAGAGACTGAGCTCATATAACCGTAAAGGGTGGCCAAAGCCGCCCCCCCCAGTCATACTGCACAATCCTCTCGACGTCCACCAAAGCGCTGAGCAGGCAGAGGGGCACTGTGTTCGTCCGGTCGGCAAACAGGGTGGTCCCCAGCAAGAACATGAGGAAGCCGCGCGCATATCTCTCAGCGGCCTCCTGGGTCATCGGAGCTGCGTCCACCAGCACGGGCTGCACTCGGAACTGCACCTCGAACCAGGAGTAGCGGACGAACCCTGGACGAGCAAGTGGCGGCACCTCGCCGAGCAAGTAAATCTGAGCGGCAATCCACTCATCCATGTCTGTATCGAAGGGGATCGGATCACCCCCCACCCCGATGCCGGTGAGCATCGAGAAGTCGTAAGGGGTCATCGTCATGTCCCCAGTCGCTGATAAGTGAAATGAATCGGTGGTGTCCCCACACTCTCTGCCAGGCGCAAGCAAGAGGTCTGCAAGCAGAGAGCCTGGAAAGTCCCCTGCAAAAGGTGCCAAAGCGGCCTGATCTACAATGCGCGCTACACGGCGTCAGGCAACGTGGCGTACCAATCGCGAGCGGCGACGTTCCCATACCCGCGGATGGCATGGGAATCTTCTCTGTTTTCAAGCAAATAGTTGCAAAGCAATATGAGATGTTACAGTTCTGAGGAAACATGTTAAAGTCGATACAAATCTGGTATGCGTGCAGATTTTTAAAATTCAAACAGAAAACCGAGTACCGGTGTGCTTACAGTAAACTACAAGCGCGTGATGCGTCAGCGTGTTTTGGATGCTCCAGTGTAAACTTGGTGCATGTGTGCACATTTTTTCAGATTCAAGTAGATATCGGGTTTCAGCATACCAAGTGGGTGGACTACAGCCTGTGATGTGTCAGTATGTTTGTGAGGGTCAGCATACAGATATGGTGCATGCGTGTACATTTTTCAGATTCAAGCAGATATCGGGTTATGGTGTGCCAATAGGTGAGCTACAACGTGTGATGTGTCCGCGTGTTGGTGTAGTTTTGTGCAAATCTAGCATGCGTGCGAGTTTTCAGATTCAAACAAGTACCGGGTATCGGCGAATTGGCAGTGCAATGTGTGCCGTGTGTTTGGGTGATTCAGACTAGTGCAGTGTGTGTACATGTGCATCGGTCCTAAACAGATGTCAGTTACGAGTTGTCTACAATCAACTACAGTACGGTGTATCAGAGCTAAGCAATTAAGGGTTGTAATCAGCTATGTCAGTTGACAGTTTACAGTTCTACATTGCAGAAAATAAATAAAAGACAAGAGTGTTACCTCTGCGGCGCCAAAAGACAAGTGGGAGGCCGGCTCGCGCAGCAGAAGCTCCGGGTCCAAAGCCCTATCAAAGCCACGGAAGTGGCGGAGTCCGTCGGGCGTAGCACATGGATGCCGGCTGGTAAGTCGTCGGGTCGAATGGGCGCTCGCTCAGTGGCAGGAGCTCGACCCCGGGATCCATCTCGTGGTCCGGGGGAGTCCCGACATGTGGAACATCATCGGCCATGGCGATGGAGATGAGAAAATAGCCGAAAAAAGGAAAAACGGGCCGGAATGCGAAAAGTCAACCGGCAAAGTCAACCCCGAGAGGGTCGGAAATGGCCGGAAGGGTCGAAATGTGAAAATACACGGAAACGAAGACAAAATCAAGGGGAACAAGTCCCGAAAAAGCGGAACTAGCAAAAGTGCACCGAAACGAAGATTTGTTCGGTTGAAAATGTCCGAAACGCGAAGAATATCGCGAATCCGACGAAAAAACGGGTGTAAAACGCGAAGAAATCGATGAGAATCAAGAAAAACAAACTCTAGAGAGAGAGAGTAGGGATTTTCGGCGGTTTAGAAGTGTGGAAAATAGGGTTTAAAACCCTATTTTATAAAGCCCGGAGTGAAATGGCAGTTCTGCCCCGATCAGGCATTTTCTGCCGTCGGCCCCTTTTTGTGCCGGTCGGCACAATTTTGTGCCGATGAATTGTTTTCTTCAGCCGGTGGCCAGCCGGTGACCACCCCACCCAGCCGGTGGTGTTCCAAGGTCTTGTTTAGGCAAAGTAAGGGGTTTTGGGTCTTCATAGCTCAAGAAAGTGCAAGAAAGTGCATCCCCGATGCTCAACCGGTCTCCGTTTCGACTCGGACCGTGTCTTCTGCGCGTCGCACTCAAATTCAAGCAAGATTGTATCCTTTCGTATCCTTTTTATCTTTCATAAGATTCAAAATTGCCCTATGTGCGCTGTGTGCATCCATCACTTTGTCTAGTGCGGCACGTCGCGCCGTTTTAACGTCCTCTGCGACTTGCACTGTTTTTGTATTTTGTGCGACATGCGTGTCACACCCGCATCATTTGTACTTCGTGTTGCATGTATGCACCATTATGCATTCATTCATTTTCAATTCGCGCGAGGTGGTGCCACCTCCCGTGTTTCCTTTGCATTTTCGTTCGCGCGATGGTGTGCCACCTCGCGTGTTTCATGTCATTTGCATTGTATTTCAAATCCTATGAGGTGTGCCACCTCATTTGTACATTTAACATTGTTCGCGCAGCTATTTTGTGCACCCGCTTGTTTGCACTATACGTGCATTTCCAACCACGGTCCGGCGGGACCTAAACACGCCCCGGTCTAGGAGACCTTAAATCCTTGGAAGGTGCGAAACCCTCGCTCTGATGAGGTACGCGTGCCCCATCTTGCATTTCATAACATCTCGAGGCATGTAGGCCCTCGTTTTGCACTTCATTTTCCATCCAATGAGGTATGCGTGCCTCATGTTTCATTTCATCCTCATTTGCATTGTTTCTGCATCCCGTGTGGCACGTGTGTCACATTATGCAATTGCCCAACAAGGGTCCGGCGGGACCGAAAACACGCACGGTCTGGCGAGACTTAAACCGCTCATTTGCATTGTTATCATCTCAAAGCCGTGCCGTTGGCGCCGCATTTCAACATCATGCATACACTGTGCATCCGGTCTAGAGACCTTAAATCCTCTGAAGGTGCAATTCCTTCGGTGTTTGTCGTGCCCGAACGACTTCCGTGCTTGCGGTGAGTTCCTAAAAGACCAACTGGGACGGTGAAAACTAGAGTTTGAATGGCTTATGCCTAGAACGCAAAGGTTCGGAATTTCCGAGACTAAAGTCTGGTTTAAATACCCAGGGGGGTGTACCCCCGGCTTGAAATCTGTATGGAAACCCCATAGGTTGAGGCGGCGTGTTTACGCCTCGATTCTGGATACTGAACCAACCTAGTATATCGCCCTGTTGGTAAGATAGGGAAAGCTGCAATCGTAGCCGTTGCATCATCATGCATCGTCATGCCTCATTTGTAAATACTGCATATGCATTGCATTTCAAAAAACAAAAAACAAAACACAACACATGCATTTGTCATGCATTGCATTGTAGCTTGCATGCATTTCATTGCATCACCTCCATCTATGGCTTGCGCCCTTCCTTGTTGAGCTTGGTCTGGTATGTGCCCATATTTTTCGTGCCAAAACACAGTTGTCGAGCTTTTGTGTCCGAGCCTTGAGGGTAGCGGCACCGTTT